>BPLQ01010352.1:0-592462 GCA_021605075.1 Caerostris darwini
CAATGTCATATGTTGCAAAAAATTGTGCCAATAACGAAATAACAAAACTCACGAAATCACTTTTAGGCAATATTGATATATGCATATTAAGTAAATTAAGATAAGAAATATTGAACCATATGATTGGATGGAATGCTTAAAATATCAACGCAAATCTCATAGCATTTTACTCTTAAATATTAATTCTCCACATAATAAGAGCTTTAAACATTTCAAGGCATATCAGTTTTATAATAGAAAGATACACTTTATCAACAAATATCGCATAAAATTTCTAACATGCAGAGAACACACTTTGGTCATTTAGCATCAATGATAAAAATGATCTGTTTTACAACTGGCATCAAACAAGTTTGGTTCATTATAACATCTGTAAAATCTCAGTTAATAGTTTTCTTTAAAGAATCATGTTCGTTTGGTAAACCAGTAATATTTCAAAAAGGAATAATTTATCAATATTGGTCATTAAATTCATCGATTTACATACAGAAGAAAATGCTGCTAATTTTTTTACTGTTATACAATACTGATATATGCATATAAGTACATTAGCAAAGATAAGAAATATTGAACCATAAGATAGGATGGAATGCTTAAAATACTAAGGCAATTCTCGTAGCATTTTACTCCCAAATAATAACAGTTTTAAAAATTTCAAGGAATATCAATCTTATAATAGAAAGATTCTATTGTAATATAAGAAATATTTTTTTACCTTTTCTGCCCAATAAGCGAATATTTTACATCATAACAACAGGCACCGCATAAAATTTCTAACATGAACTGACACAAGCATTACTGAACACACGCACTCTAACACGCATTACTGAACACACATTGGTCATTTAAAATCAACGATAAAAAAATGTTCTGTTTTACAACTGACATCAAACAAGTTTGGTTCATTATATTTTGTAAACATGTGTAGAGTTTCAGCTAATAGTTTTCTTTTCGTTTTGTAAACCAGTAATATTTCAAAAGGAATAATTTGTCAATCTCAGTTTTTGAATTCATCGATTTACATACTGAAGAAAAAAGAGAAGAAAATGTTACTAAATTTTATACGATAAATAGACAAATTACTCCTATTCGATATAATTGAAATTAAAAACACTACCTACGCATGTAAAACATTTTAACACTTTTTTCCGTCATAAACAAACTACAAAGGACACAGAAAATTAATATATTTCTGAGTGGGTAGTTGCAGAAGTAAAATCGCAATTAAAAAATCATTTGATTAGTCAGAATTTAGTCAGTTAATAATAATTACATAGAGCCAAGTTTAAAAAAAAAGAGTTAAATGCTCAAGATTTACATCGTATTCATACATAACTATTACAACTACAAAATAAGAATCTATTGATCTTGGGAAAAAATATCACAAAATTTAATTTTGGAATTATCTAATGCTCAAACCCTTTTTTAGAGATTATTAATCCTTTAAAAGCTTTCATAATCATGAAACATGATTTTCAAAATTATGTCAAATTAAAAGTTATTACCTTGATTTTATTACAGTTATAACAAAATATTTATTTTAGTATTATAGCTACGTATATTTCAATAATGTATTAATGTAGTATCAAAATAATAATGTATTTATTTCATTTATTATATTTTAAGTAATTTTGTTAAGCTTCTTTTGTATTTTGAAATAGACAATAACATATAAAAATTTCTATGCTAATATACGACGCATAAATAATTTCATTAATTATTGTCTTTATTTATTTTTTGTACATTTATTGATAAAATTATTAGCATTTTATACTTAAATCTTATAAAAGATAATTTTACTTAAATAAAAAATATTTTCAAAGATATTACATGTAAATATATATATATATATATTTATTTTAGTATTACAGTTACGTACATTTCAATAATATATTAATGTGGTATTAAAATAATGCATTTATTTCCTTTATTTATATTTTAAGTAACTTTGTCTACCGTATTTCTTTTATATCTATGCTAGCATTCTTCACTAATTATTGCCTCTTTTTGTTTTTTGTATGTTTATTGATAAAATTATTAGCATTTTATAGTTAAATCTTATAATAGATAATTTAACTTAAATAAAAATTATATTCGAAGATATTACATGCTATATATACGCATTATATAACAGTAAAAATGTAAGAATAATAGAATATGTTTTTATACTGCAAAAAACACGGAACCAAGCAGACATGAAAATTGTGTACATTTTATTCCTACAGAAGATTATACCTGCAGCAATTTACATTTTTAAATAAACGACTGAAACGATGAAAAAGTACATTTGACAGCAAAAAAATAAAATTTAAATAATGAAAAATCCAAAAGTTAAATTCAATTTCGAAAAAGATTAGTATTGTGTAATACGAATCTCATGAAGTAATCTTGAAAAATTTTTTTTTTTTTTAAACTCGGTATGATTCATGTTCTTTGAAGTAATAAGCCAAAAATTGTGCATCGAAATTTTGGAGTGAGATTTTATTTATTTGCTTGGGTACACATACAAATGTTCGAATTAGATTCATTCTGACTTACGGACATTATTTTTTATTGTGGCAAAAATTGATTTGATTTCACTGCTATCGCATTATTTGAATCTTTATTTGATGGAACAAGAACAAGTGCTAAACATATTTCGTCTATGCATGAAATCCGCCGGTGCCATCGAATTAAAAAAAGAATTGCTTTTCCATTTCTTTTTTATTGATTTGCCACACAATAAAGTAAATTTATTTCAGAGAGTTAAGTTATTTTGTTTTTTTTATTTCTTAGTTTTCATAAAAAAATTTTCCAGAACATACTAACGTTATTATTTTTTCAAAATATAATAAATAAGTTTAATCTTAAAGTTAAATTTTTAGTTTAATCTTTTTATTAGTGAACAGATTTTAAATCTAATTTAATTAGATTTTAATCTTTTATCAGAGATCTTTTAAATCAAAATTAACTTTTATCTTTAGATCAGATTTTAATCTTTTAATCAGATTTCTATTCATTAATAAAAAGATTAAACTTAATTTTATTTTGAAAAAATAATGAAGTTAGTACGTGCAAGAAAATTAATAAATAACTATTCACTAATATAAGTTAACTATTCACTATTCACTAATATAAGCTAAAAGTTATATTCTATTCATTAAAAGTCCTATTTTATTCATTAAAAGTTCTATTCTATTCATTAAAAGTTCTATTCTATTCATAAAAAGTTATATTATTTTTCTATTCATTAAAAGTTCTATTCTATTTCTATTCATTAAAAGTTCTATTCACCAACAGAAATAATGACAGCTTTTTTTATGTAGGAAAAGTAAAACAATAAAAAATAGGAGGAGGAATAAAATGTAGGAGGAGTAAAACATTAAAAAAATAAATAAAAAAAAACCATAAAATTGTATTACAATAAAAAAAAATTATTGGAGTGACTGAAAAACGTACGTGGAAAATATTTTAAATTCTATACAACCTCACATGGATCTGTTAATAAAGTAAAACATGGAAACATAAGAGTATATATAAAAAGAAATTCTTTAAATTCTTTTGAAGTTAATTTTGATTCGAATATGTTTACAAATTCCTTTCCAGATTTATAAAAATTTCAATCTACAGGAAAAAATATTCCAAAATGGATCTCATCTATTAAGTATATAAAATTAAATTATTTTGCATTCTAAATTTTAATAAAAATAATTTGTCTTAAATTTGAATCAATCGAGAAAAATATTTAATAAATATTTTATTCTTTATTACAAAAAAATTACTAAACATGCATTTATTCAAAATTAAATTAATTATAAACACTGAACATATATGCACATAAACGAGAAACCAATATAGATATTATGATCAGCACGAAAAGCACTTATGTTGAACAATTATCAACAATTTTCAAATAGTAATCATCCGAAAGATCCAACAACTAACCATTTTATAACATCATTATTCAATTCAATAATTGAACTATCACATTTTAACTCGAAGTCCACATCATGCATAGCAAAATATAAGATGAAGCATTAAATAAAGTAAAAGTAAATAACATTGATAAACAACATATATTAAATGAGAAATATTTTTTTTCTCCTATTTGAACTTCCTTGTTTTCAATTTCGAAGTCATAAATATCATTCATTCTCCATTGATTTTCCCAACAAAATTATAAACCACGAAAAGACAATTAAACATAGATGGCTGACACACATAGATGGCGCTACTAGTATTAAATCCATGTGATTTTTAGTTAGCCCTAACCTTCAAAAGACACGTG
This sequence comes from Caerostris darwini, assembly GCA_021605075.1. NCBI lineage: Eukaryota > Metazoa > Arthropoda > Arachnida > Araneae > Araneidae > Caerostris > Caerostris darwini. Next base: position 4,268 of record BPLQ01010352.1, read on the forward strand.
TATGAATTTGACGGCTGTTTCACTATTAGTATGTGAGTTATAGCATTTTTAGCGAAGCAACTTTTGTTAGTTTGAAAAAATGGATAAAAAGGAATTTCGTGTGTTAATAAAGCATTGCTTTATGGCGAAAAAAAAATACTATTGAAGCCAAAGCTTGGCTTGATAAACATTATTCGGACTTTGCACCAGGAAAATCAACCGTAGAGAAGTGGTTTGCTAAATTTAAACGAGGCGAAAAAATGAGCACCGAGGACGATGCACGCAGTGAACGCCCCAAAGAGGCTGTTACCGACGAAAACATCAAAAAAGTCCACAAAATAATTTCTAATAACCGTAAAAGTGAAGTTGATTGAGACAGATGAGACCCTAAAGATATCAAAGGAACGTGTTGGACATATCGTGAATGAATATTTGGATATGCGGAAGCTCTGTTCAAAGTGAGCTCACAATCGACCAAAAACAACAACGAATTGATGATTCTAAGCAGTGTTTGGAGCTGTTCAATCGTAATAAACCCGAATTTTTGCGTCGATATGTGACAATGGGTGAAACATGGCTCCATCATTTCACACCGGAGTCCAATCGACAGTCAGCCGAGTGGACTGCACGTGATGAACACTAAAAATGCTATAACTTCACTAAAAATGCTATAACTCACATACTAATAGTGCAACAGCTGTCAAATTTATACACGTGTCTTTTGAAGGTTAGAGCTAACTAAAAATCATATGTATTTAATACTAGTAGCGCTATCTATGTGTCAGCCTACGAACATTTCAGCTCACCTATTATATATATATATATATTATATATATAACATATTTATCTTGTGCACATGAGGGCTAAACAGATCGGGACCTACAGTTTAAAGCGGATTCCGAGCCACTAACAAACATCCATGCCACCGTCAGTATTCGAATCTGAAGCCTGTGATACCAAAGAGCTAACCACTTAGCCACCAGGCAGCTTTCAAATTTAGACAAATAACGATAATTAATTATAAATGAAATGCAAATGGTTTTCGATAGTGAGTAATTAATGGTTTAGTCTAAATATCAATTGTGCAGCCTAAGTTTATTCTTAATTTAACAAAAACACAAATATACCAAAATAACGAAGAAGGCTATTGTAAATATTAAGGAAATTCATCAACAAGCAAAATATATAGATTTAATCAACTAAATGTTGGATACAGTATGTTATAAATTGTATATAAGCCAAAAATAATAAACACCCATTTAATAGATGAAGTTGAATTGAACGTCAAACTAAAATGAAAAAGAATAGTTTTTACAATATTATTACTATTAAGTTTTTAAGTTCTAATACACATACTTTTCAATACAGTTAATTACACATAATTAATTAGAGACCTGGTTCAATATTTAATTGGATGGAATGGACTTTTTTGCATTGATAATAACATGTTTACGTTTAGGCATAAAATCTAGAGAGCATTCAAGTCCAAAGAACACCACGCTTCGAAATACAGATAGTAACATCTGAAAAATGGATGTCAAAGGAGATTGTTTTGAGACGCACTTTTCTAATATGTCCTTAAAGTCTCTCTGTATGTTTGATATATGGGCTTTGTAAGAACCAGGGAACATGTTATAAATCATATTAATGTTCCTATGAATCGCTTTTCAACGTTGTACGATCGATGCAGTACAATGGAAAGAAATCATATAATTATAGTGTCATGAAAGATTCGCTACCTTGAGAATAAGAATGTAACATTGCTGAATGCACTTGATGCCCATGGATGTTTAAGTAACAGCAACACTAATTTTCCACCTTTTAAAAACAATAAGGGTCCAAATTCAAATCAGCATCAGTTTCACATCATGATACTTCCACGAGATTCTTGAACAAACAAGATAAATTCATGGCTTCATGGAGTTTACATTAAACTCTACGATCTCAGTTGATATAAAACAAATGTAACATTAATCATTTGTCTAACCATATTCACACTGCTTTCAATCTACAGGAAGTCTAATTACACATTTCTCGACACCATTGTAAGAGAATTCCAGTGTAACAATGAAGAAATTAGAAGTTTACTTGCTGGCATGCCATCAATTTAATCAATGATATTTTAGAGCATTTTCTGTTAGACAGATTCATTTACTTTCTGATATTCTCATTGTCATGATCAAGGTGGGTCAAGGCTTTCCTTTGAAGAGATTTTCATGCATTGTTCTGGGTGACAATGGTCCTCCAATTCTTAACCTTTAACACAGTAAAATCTTTTGCAACTGCGTCTATCCATCGCAACTTGGGTCGTCCTCTTCCTCTTTGTCCCTGTAGCTTTGCCAAAATGGGCATTTTTACAGAGTTTAAAACATTCGTTCTAAATACACGAGCAGTCCAGTTTAATCTATTGATCTTAATAAATTTTATAATATTTGGGTCTTTAAACATTTATAAATTTCTGCATTGTACCGTCTTCTCCAACAATCACTTTCAAGAATAGCCCTTAAAATCTTCAGCTCAAATATAACCAAATGGGCCTCATCAGATCTTGCCAAAGTCCATGTTTCAGAGCCATAGACCAAAATAAGTCTAATAAGGGTTTTATATAACAAGAATTTAGTTTTTCTGCATATGAACTGTGATTTAAACAATTTCGTGACCCATAAAAGGCTTTGTTGGCAGACACAATTACTTTCTGATCTATTATTGTATTTAAAGCTTAGAGCTAGAAAAAGAGTTCTAAGCTTATAAATGCAATAATGCATTTGAAATTTTTTTATAAAAATTTGTTTACTTAAATATTTTTTTCAGACTAAAGAACTACAAATTGTAAATGAAATCCCCACAGTTCTTTGTTTATAGAATTGAGATAGTAGATGAATCGTCAAAGCTATAATTAGGAAGAAATGAAATTAGTGTAAGAGCATCAGAAGTACTTACTTGAATGAGAAGATCTGGAATATACACTTTCAGTGTGACCAAATGTTCGTCTTGGCTGATTGCATCATCTGGGTCCATAGCAAGCGTCTTCATGACAAAACGCCTCCTCCTGAAAAACAAAGACACTACAATTAGCACGTACATTTAAATAGTATCATAAAAATTGAAATCATTACTTTTGTATAAAATAATACTTTTATCTCCAAATAGCATCTGATACGACACCAGCATTTACTTACTAACTGTGCAGTGTGATTGCCATAACGTACAAAATTATGTTTATCTCTCTATTGATACAAATACTTGTGTTGAAGAAATATTTATTCTTTCTATGTATTACACCTTTTAGAAGATAAAGATGCTCCACAAATTTTAATCATTTTATGATAAAATATTTTATTTAAATCACATAGAACCTGCACATTTGATTAAATATTTATTTCTACAAAAATGGTTTATTAATTTACAAAAATATCTTTTTTGTTTAATTTTAATTATTATTTGTTTAATATAACGTCATAAAAACGATATTTCCCGAAAAATTATGGCGATTTCATTTAATTAAACAAAGTTAAGCATATACAGTTTCCATAAAGTATAGAATAACAACGCTTTTTTAGTTTAAACATTAATCTAAATTCACGTTACATGATCTACGTTATAGATAAGCGATCTCAAAAGTTCTGTAACAACAAGAGAATTGTTGAACCATTTTTATGTTAATCAAACTATACATTCTAAACATGATTTAGTTTGAATTGACAGCAACACGCCAACAACAAAGAATTTTGGTTAAATTTATGTTTTACTTATAAAGTTAAACAATAAATATGCAGGTTAATCACTTAAGTTTCTAGACTAGTTTATGCACCAGTAATACTGGTAAATTGATCTATTAACGCATCTTTCTTGGATGAATAACTGAGTTAATAATGGGCAACTACATTTTTAATAAAAAGCCAGACATAAAGTGGAATATTTTCATACATTTGGCATGTTAAAAGACCACTTTCGAAATACCGATGCAGACCATTTTAGACAGCTGAGATAAATCTATGTTCAGGTTATGAATCCGAGTACAGATTGCCAACGATCCATGAGACATTGTTATTTAAACTTTTCTTGTTTGCTAAACTTTATCTTCAGTTTAAAATGCAAGGCATCGAACAAAATACCATAATTTGATTTTAGGATTAAAAAACAATGTTATATCATCTGAGAGATTACTATCAAATTCTCAGACAAAGTTTTTTTTTATTGTCTGAACTAAGCGAAGAGTTAGTAATGATTTAATTCTACTTGAAATACCTGTATGAAGATATGAAGAGTTCAAACTATATTTAAGCAAAATTTGAAGATACTCTGGATAAGTTCCATTCATGAATGATATTATTATAAAACTGACCATCAAGTTTATTGTAATTTATGAAAATATTTATAATTAAATGAATTAGAGAACATTTGAAACTCGGAATAAAAGGACAACTTGAGACAAACAGGTGTATATATTCAGAATAACTATAGGACATAAACAGAAATTCATAATGTATTTAATATAGTTAATTATTTTAATATTAAATTAATAAATAATACATTTTAATAATATAAATACGCAATAACGTTATTAATAAATTATATTAATATTATATTTAGAAATTATGCATTTTTTATCAATTAACATAATTTTCTTTTAGTTTCTATTGACTTCTTCCACGGAATAATTTTTTCGAATAAAATTAAAATCTCAAATTCATTTGAAGATTTTCCAAAATTTAATTTACCCTTTTATTGCTAACTAAAAAAGTTAAATGTATTTATGAAAAATTAGTAAGACATTTATCACGAAAATTATATAAACTCGGTGTTTCGGAACTCCTTGTGAAAAAATCGAAAGAAATTTCAGGAATACGATGTAAAGTATTATTTACATAGGAGCGTCGGTTTGCAAATGACGCTATACGTTAACGAAGGTAGAGACAGCAAAATAAAACGTTAAATGAGATAAAATGAAGACAAACAGAAAGTTATACAACATAATTTTAATATGCATATAGAAGGCTAAACAATATAATTTTAAAAGACGTATAGAAGGTTACACAATATGATTTTAACAAATACACCATGTAAAACAATTTTGAATTACGGAAAGTCTAGTATATACTCATCATTTTTGTGTTAGTCATGGTGGGCCATTCCATGCTCCTTCTTTTTATTTGAGCTGTTCCCTACAGCCTTTTTTTAGCGGAGTTATTTAAGAGGACTACATAAAAAAGGCAACACAATGGGCATAAGAAACGTCTGTTTGTTTGGATACAGGTGTGGAACGAATCGCTGTATCAGCTGGATTTGTTACTAATACACCAGATATTTTTGTACACATTCACTAATTGATGCATCACCGATGTGAAGTCTGAGTTACATGTCAGGACAACAAATTTAAACATCTACCGTAAATGCTACATGTCATTGCTATATTACAAACAAGATATGTGTGTGTGGATCTTCCGTGAACTTGTTGAAATCATGTTGTTTAACATTATATATCAGTTAAAATCATGTTATGCATCCTTCTATATGTCTAATTAAACCACACAGTGTAACTTTCTTTGTGTCTGTCCAAATCATTTTGTCTCATATAATGTGGTGTCTTGTTGTGTTCGTTCCGTGTAGCACCTCTGGATTGCATTTGCCAATTAATGTTTCTATCTGATTATTGTTACTTGTGACGCTATTAATTTACCTATAAATCTTTTTACAAGAAATTCCGAATCACTCTATATATTCTACAAGGTCAGTCTATTTCAGCAGTACCAAGGACGGTTATTCTATAACAATACACTAATCAAAAGGATAGTGAGTAGCAAATGATTTCCACAATGTTTGATTACTTAACTACTACTAATGTTAAAATAAAAAAACAAACAATTCATGTGAAATCCTCATACATCATAAAGAGATATACGAGCATTCCAATCCTAATGAAAAATGAGAGCATTTACGAGCGGAACACAATTACACTTAAATTGAGTTCAAGAATGATTCCGTCAGACGTCTCATTTAACTGACATTGCATTGTTTCAATAACTAAATACGATCCAGATTACGAAACCACATGGGTTACATTCACCAAGGGTTATCATTAATAGGGTGTAATTGCAGTTGAGTAATTTCTCAATGCATTGATGACTAAGTAAATTTAACTAACTAAATTTATTTACGAATGAAATGATAAAGGTTTATAACTTAATTGGTTATCCAACAATAACAAAATGGTTGAGAGTACAGCTTACCTTGTATAATTTTAATGTATGAATAAAATTAAAATCAATATTTAGAGAAGATTAACAACAGAAATGTTTTAAAGTTCTTTACTAGGAATATTCTAAAGGATATTTTAAAAGTTCTATACGAAAGATATTCTGAAGGATATTTAAATGTTTTATTAAATGTTCATTTGAAGTTGTAAAAACGAACTAATCATATAGTTATAAAAAATAAACTCATACAAAATATTTCAATATTATAATTTATTTTTATCTTATATTTAAAAAAAAAAGGTTCTAAGCATAGGAAGCAAAGTAATATGGACTGGGAGGTAAAATATAAATTAATAAGAAGCCTTAAAGATGAAAATAGCTTAGTTCTATTTATTATGAGAAACATATTCCACGGTATTTTCATTCGTAAGAAGGAATGGGCATTCTCTTGTTTGTAAACAAACATATACAAAAGCCATTCGATCCTCCATATACAAAATAAATAAACGAAAGGAAAGTTACAATTCTGTAAAACAAAGCGAAGGTCCTGATTACTGTTCTTTCTTCTTGTGTACAAGATTAGAACATTAAAAAACAGAAAACTTCCCAGGGATTTAAGTAATCCAACTGATTTAGTATGATCGTGTATGGGACATAATACATTGTTAATAGAACGCATCAGTAAAAGTTGGGCATGCCGAACATCCATGAGAAATGTAAGGGAAAATGAGATTTAACTTTTATTTTGAGTGCAATATAATGTACATCATTTTGAATAATCATGTTTTTAATTACCAAATATCCGATTTAATATAAGTAATAATATTTTCACCCATGCAAAGTTAGCAATGGACATTGTACATTCTAATATCACTAACAGATATTTCATATCAAAAAGCCAAACGGTTTTATTGACGAACGAAAAAAAGAATACAATTCTGGAAACCATGCAAAGTTAGCAATGGACATTGTACATTCTAATATCACTAACAGATATTTCATATCAAAAAGCCAAACGGTTTTATTGACGAACGAAAAAAAAGAATACAATTCTGGAAACCATGCAAAGTTAGCAATGGACATTGTACATTCTAATATCACTAACAGATATTTCATATCAAAAAGCCAAACGGTTTTATTGACGAACGAAAAAAAGAATACAATTCTGGAAACCATGCAAAGTTAGCAATGGACATTGTACATTCTAATATCACTAACAGATATTTCATATCAAAAAGCCAAACGGTTTTATTGACGAACGAAAAAAAGAATACAATTCTGGAAACCATGCAAAGTTAGCAATGGACATTGTACATTCTAATATCACTAACAGATATTTCATATCAAAAAGCCAAACGGTTTTATTGACGAACGAAAAAAAGAATACAATTCTGAAACCAAAAGTTAGCAATGGACATTGTACATTCTAATATCACTAACAGATATTTCATATCAAAAAGCCAAACGGTTTTATTGACGAACGAAAAAAAGAATACAATTCTGGAAACCATGCAAAGTTAGCAATGGACATTGTACATTCTAATATCACTAACAGATATTTCATATCAAAAAGCCAAACGGTTTTATTGACGAACGAAAAAAAAGAATACAATTCTGGAAACCATGCAAAGTTAGCAATGGACATTGTACATTCTAATATCACTAACAGATATTTCATATCAAAAAGCCAAACGGTTTTATTGACGAACGAAAAAAAAAGAATACAATTCTGGAAATCAAAAAGGACAATTTTCTCTGTACTTGTGTATGGATTAATTATAATATACAAAAGTATTATACATCATTGAGATAAAACTATGGTCACCCACATCCATCATATATGGTTATCCATCACGGTTTTAATGATGAACGAAATAAAAGAATACAGTTCTAAAAATCAAAAAGGATAATTGTTCTCTGTCCTTATGTATGGATAAACTATAATTTATAATATACAAATGTATTATATATTATTCAGATAAAACTATGGTCATCTATATGCAAGAACTAAATGGATTACTTTCTTCTTCTTTTTTATTTTAACAAAGATTTTTTTTCTTTCTAATTTCTTTAACTTTGACAGCTCTGCGGTTTAATATTTATGCGTCGGCAGATAAGATTTGTTGATTTTTCTTCTACATAATCGTATTACTCATTGCTTAAAGAGTGTACACAAACAAGATGTTCTTTGATTTTATACAGTTTAGTTTTGCTTAATTTAAATCAGTCTCACTGCAAAGATTACAGGATACGAATGATAGAATATGTTTATAATATTGAATGTAAACAACTGAAAATTATATAAATCAAGAATTTATTTTAATTTTTTATCTAGGAATATTTTTATAAAATAAATAGACTGAAAAAAAGAAAACCTCATAATTCTTCTTAATGTTTTACAATACTTTTAATAAACTTATTTCAACATGCTGGCCATGTTGAAAAAAAGCTATTTTTGTAACATTTAGAATATGGAATTAAAATCAGCATTTTAAAAATTTAAAAATTGTAATTGAATGACTTTAAATATGAACAATTTAAGTAAAGAAATTGTTTCGTGGTTTAATATAACAAATACCTCAGACAAAATTAAAATTTGCTTTAGAGTAAATCTAATAAAAATGTTCTCTGATTAAACGAATTTATTTTAGCCTCTAAATTTTAAAAAGTCCTTTGAATAAATTCGACTCATATTTCGATAATTTCTACCTAAATTGTAATAATATTTTGATCATGGAAGCTCAAGAAATATTGAACATTTTAAATTAATTATATTTACAAGAGTAAAATAATATTGAATGATAACAAAGTAAGCAAATTTTTAATTAAATTCTTTGTTACATAATAAAAATATTAGTTTGCTGAGCTTCAAAATTAAAAAAAACATTTAAAAGTAATCGCAGGTATATTTTTAAAAATATTATTCAAATTCTGAGAAACTTGTTCAAGAATACTTCAAAATAAAATTTTATATATATTTTTCACGGTGTAGTGTTTTCCAGCAATAATTTTAAATATATCCGTTTTAAATATTATGTATGAAAATCCGACTGTATTCATATTCATATACATATTTATATAAGCGGAAATAAAATAGTTTATAATAAAACAAAGTTGAGTGCTTTCTAAATTAAAAGAAAACATTTATTTTCCCCTTAGTTTGATTTTACCAAGTTTGACGTAACTACATATTAAGAAACTTCCCCGTCAACGATGTTTTTCGACCTTAATTTATGCAATAGAAGTAAAACTCTTTCCTCAGATTTTAAATGAAAAATGCATTTGTTTTTAAATCAAGGATACAAGTACAAAAATAATAACGATAGAGATTATTTTGTTTACTTTAGAGAGAAAATGAAAGTCTAATAAAAACTAAATAACTTTATGGAATTTTTTAATGCTTCAAAATAATTCCTGTAAAAATAAAATAAAAAATTCTTAAATAACACGTTGTTACTTTCACTTTAATAAAATATACCAAATAAAACATTTCTTATATTATAAAAGAAATTAGTGATATAAAGGATACAAAATTTCTTTATATCACTAATTTAATAAATAGAGGCAAACTTGAACAAATAGCGGTAAGTTTGAACAAATAGAGACAAATTTGAACAAATAGAAACAAATTTGAACAAATAGAGGCAAAAATTATTAAACAAATAGAACTATTTATTGAACAAATAGAGGCGAATTTTTTAAAAGTCTTTATCACTCAATTGAATTATTTAAGTAAGTAATTAAAGTAATTATTTAAGTAATTAAAAAATATTTTATTTATAAAATTTATTTTATATAGTTTATCGAATATATATAAGTAACCATATAAATAGGTATTGCAGATTAATATACAATCTTTGTTTATTGCATTATTTACCATACCAAAAACGCATCAAAGAATATGTTAAATTAGTGAGTACTTACTTTTTGAAATTCTCTTCTAATACAACGAACCATGGACCACCTTGTTGAAATACATATGTGTAAACCATTATTCCAAATTAAGTATCCAATTATTCCAAATTAAGTGTTAAGTTCCACTTAAAATAACAACCTGGTTTCAAAATCCAAGTATAATCCAAATATGAATAACACCTTTTACAGATTGCTTTAAAAATTAACAAAGAACGACTCCAAATATTCCATACGCATATTAGCTGATAAAATGAACGAACCCATAATGAATGATGGCAACAGCAGTTCACACAGTCCAAATGATTGTAAGAATTTATAGTTTAATGTTTGCAAAGATCACAAAAAAGAAAAGAAAAACGAATTTCTTTAAGGTTAAAAAACATTAAAAGAAGGACAGATAATAATTATAGAAGTTACGATCCTCAGAGTATATTTCAGAGTTTAAGACAAACATCCACTTCAACAGCAATAATTTCCCGTAATGAACATCTTTAAATATTCCATATCGTAAATAAGAAGACAAGAATGAAGCATTACATTCGTAAATGAATCCTTAGCGAACCTAACAACTTCATGAGCTTCCACTAGTCACGATGCTTTGCGCAATCCCATTAGGCACCAAATTTTCCGCTAAAGATATTTACAACCCCCTTCTAAGCCGCACACAATCGGATTCAAGATCTAAGTAGATCACCTTTTTTTGTAGAATTAAGACATCAATCGATAAAGCCGCTTGGTGCAGGCGAGGCTTTGCAATTCTTTTTCATTCACAAATAAAACCAATGAAGCGCGATATTTTAAGCCTGAACCTTGGGTGAAATAAAATAAAAAAATATCGGACGAGGTCCATCGAAAGAACAACTTCTGAGTCAACATGGAAGTCCTTCTTTCGCACATTTGTAACAATTACGAGCCTTGTAATCAACTCACGAACACATGTAACGGAAGTTGTGCAGCGTAACAACTTGCTGACACTGAATGAAATGAAACGTGTCAATGTTGGAAATGTGCCGTTTATTGTCTTCAAGTGTAGCTGTCCGTTTTATGCCTCTTGCTATCATATCCGTAACCTGTTCAACGAACCAGCTAAATTAAGCTATTGCAGACATGATAATGGATGGCACGTTTGGACAAGGAGAAAACACAAGAAAAAATGAAATAAGGATCGTGCACGGATATCATCGTCTAAATGCAAGGTTAAAAGTTGATGAATTGCATACCATTATCATTTAGCCTGAAATTCTTCAACGCGACAGAAAAGAAATGGAAGGAAAACAATGTACCTCATTAATATTCTGCTGGTAACAACTATTTTATTATTCGTTTTACTTTAAGTGCAAGAATTACGAAAAGAATTAAACCCCAATAAAAAGTTTCTCATGAATATGTAACAGCTAAAAAAAAATGTTTAAATATATGAACTAAAAAAACTAATTACCTTTTTGATTAAAACAAAACAATTATACAATTACTACATGTAATCGGAATATTAAAAAACAATATGTAATGTATAAAAATAACCACAAACTATGAAACAATGGAAGATAATCAATATTATTTTAAGCTTTTAAATGAAACATTACTTTTTTATCTAATTCCTTTAATTCTGCTGCATAATAATAGATTTAGAATGGGTAAAAAACAAAGCAGATACATAGTTCATATTTATTATCGATAAGTTAAGCTAAAAATATCAAACAAGAGCCAGAAGACTGAACGAGTTTGGTGTAGTTGTATCTTATTGGTATTTATTAAAAGTATATAATAAATAAAATTTAGAAAATTCAATTTATTTCCAAAAAAAGATAAAGAACCTCATTTTCTAAACTTCCGTAACTGGCCATAACACTATATTATACTCTGGTTATGCGTTGTCTTTCACAAACAATGCGTTTGTTATTTACTGGTAAGATATGGGAGGGAAGGTTGATAAAAAAGATTTTAAAAATTCGTTTTGTTTTGTCGATATCGTTCAGAATTTTATCGACATCTCCATTTTACCACAGCACGATTCAAAAATAGAATAAAAAGAAAAGATACAAAAAAACCGTTTATCGAATGTGGGGAACAAGCGATAATTGAGTTTAGTTTTATGCTCGTTGAATGAATAAATCCTGCAAGGCGCGGAGTTTCTTAGATTACCTTTTTTTTTTATTTATTTATTTTTTTTTTCCACCCTCTCGTATTGAAAATAAATTCATCTCTGCTGGAAGCATGATGTCCTCGAAAGCTGAATGGAAGCAAATGAGTTGCGATATCCAATCCAAAATGAGATTGGAGCAGAAAAGACGGCGAACCAATTGATAAATGAGAGGAGAAGGGGTGCCACCATTTATTAAGCCAATGGAAAAGAGGGAAATAAAAAAGGTTCTTGGACAGGATTTCTATCAAAACACAGCTGTTAAGATGGTGAGTCATGGCTTTCGGATTCAGAAAAACCCCAGGAGTTCCCGGAAAGCAGTTAACGAAAGAGTGCGCTACTGAGACACGCTAATAGGTTAACATTCTTCTTTTTTTTTTTTTTTTTTTTTTTTTAATAGTTCTTACAAGTTGAAACATGTTTATAAATTGTCTCTTCGAAAATTAATAGAATCCAATTATAATGATACATTTATAACATATTGAGAAATTCGAAAAGTCCGTAACTTTTTTTTAATTACCCATAAAATTATGGCTATTGTTTTGTGTGGCGGGGTATTTCGTTTCCTTGACAACTTTACGAATTTTACTGAAAGTCCTTAATTTGTTTTTTATTACCCATAAAATTAAGGGCATTGTTTTGGGTGAGGTGTGTGTGTGGGGGGGGTCATTTCCTTCATGATTTTTCGTGTCCGTGATCAATTTTTCGTTTCCTTGACCACTTTCAACGTTTCCTATTGGTTAGTTTTCAATTAAATTTTCATGAGCTATTCTTATTGTTTTATTTACAGTTATTTCACAAGTTTTCTTTATACATAATATTTTTTTAAATTTCTTTCATGTACTAATAATTACATAATTAATTAATTAAATAACGCAAAATTGTTCAAAAAGATCGTCTGGTGAAAGCAAAGACCATTTTATTTCAAAGTCAAAATGAGATTTTTCAAGAAAAGAAACTCGTTTCGAATTCTATATTTTTTAAGTTTGCTGTTATGCGTTTTATTCTTACATTAAATTATAAAATTTAGGGTAACATGTATATACGCCCAACTGATTATTATAATTTGTTTATATATTTTTGTTGTTGCTGAACATTGGTGGGCCTCGTGTTTCCCTAATGTCTGTCACGAACAGCCTACAGATGGGGGATTAGGGATAAAAACATTACCTTCAGGGAGAACTTTTAGGGGTAACTGTCTGATATTTGTGTGGCGTATTTGAGAAAACCGGACAACTTTCATCAGACAGTCTAAATATAGATCCGAAATACCTTACACACTTTTTGTCACACTTGCCATCAAGACTCCTCCTTCTTATGGCAGTCTGAGGGCCAATTGGTTAGCGCTGTAGCCTTTGGTATCACAGGCTTCAGGTACGAATTCTGGTAGTGGCATGAATGTTTGTTAAAGGTTAGAAATCCACGTTAAACTGTAGGTCTCAGTCTAATTAGCCTAAAGTGTGCACAAAATGACTGTAGAGTCAAAAACCAAACTTCTTTATATGAGAGTAGTGATATAAAATATTTACAATATTGAGTTAAGTTAATAATAAGTTTATCCTTAAAATTTTCGGGAAATTGAATAATACAAATCAATAAACCTATTTTTAACAATTCAATTTCTTGCAGTTCTGTCTTATTTTTTAAATAACGAAGCACTATAAAAAGGATGTTCCACTGTGAAAAAAACCTCAGCTTTAATTTTAAATTGTCTAAGCTAAAACAAATTCGGGATTTAAAAAAAAAAAAAAAAAAAAAAAGATTTCCGGGGTCAGGTTAAGTGTAACGTTACATAAGAATAAAAAAAATACGCCAGAAAAAGCACAACAGGAAGCAAGTATTTTTGTGATTTAAGAACTGCAAACAGAACACATGTTTCATCAGCTGCTACGGTGAACTTGAAATAAGCTTAAGCCAATAAGAAAAAGAACTCTTAAAGATAAAGTTAAAGAGAATAATCAGGGTAGGATGATGATAACAAACGAAACAAGACAACCGTAAAATCTTTTATAATTGAATCAAAATTTAGATGGACACTTCCGTAAATTTGCCTTTTAGAAATAAACACAACACTAAGGGATTAAAAAAAAATAAAAATAAAAATAAAAATCTCTCAAGTAGAACACCTTTTTTTTTTACAGTCGAATATTTTTTAACACACACAAAAAAACTTAATCTTCCTAAGTAAAAACACCGCAGGTAAGAAAAAGACAACGAACACTATCCACTGAGTAATCACTGTGAAATGTGTAAAGATGAAGTAAGTGGTAATTTCCGCTTATTTGAGAAGTACGTGAAGCACTTAAAATAATGAGACTTCGCAGCTCTATTCGGAGTTTAAACGAATGGAACCTTAGTTTGATTCGCTCATACACAATAGAGCTGAATTAGCCAATGTTTAACCTACTGTACCTAAATAAAAAGTAAATAATAAAAATACAAGTTTAAAAATATGATTCATATGAGATTCGACACATTTTCGCATAGTTATTTAAACCAGCGGTTCTCAAAGGGTGTGGGGAAATATGGGGAAAAAAAAGGGGAAATATATGTCTTTTAGATTGTTCAATAGAGCTGAATTAGCCAATGTTTAACCTAGTGTACCTAAATACAAAGTAAATAATAAAAATACAAGTTTAAAAATATGAATCATATGAGATTCGACAGATTTTCGCATAATTATTTAAACCAGTGGTTCTCAAAGGGTGTGGGGGGATGTGGGCAAAAAAGGGGAAATATGTATCCAGATATAAAATAAATATAATTTTTCTTTTCAATTTTCCCTTCAAAGACAGTTGTCATTATAAAGATCTAACCTTTCTGGGTACTTTCTACTTTTATCCACATAAAAAAGTTCTCCTGTTGAGTTAAATTACAATATTTACAGAGAAGTTTAAGCACATTTGTGACTTTCATCTTGGCACAAACTGAAACATTCAATTTTTTCTAAGTTCATTTTTTAAAATTTCGTATTTATATCGAATAAAAATACGATATTAAATTCCATATACTACATATTAAATTCCTGTGAAATGGCGAAGTTTCTGTAATCACTTGAAGATTTATAAATAAAAAATAAAAACATTTCATTAATTGATGTGACTGTATATAAATATTCTAAAATTATTTTATAAAAACGTTATAACGTTTAAACGTTATAAAACGTTTTAACAGTCATTTGCTAAGTAATAATTCATCGATAAAAAAAATATACATAACATTTATAAACATTCAATACATTTTCTAGTCACAGCAAAATCTTTCAATAAATAAAGTCTTTCGACAATAATTCGAACGTTACTTACTAATAACCCTTTCTTTTAGAATGTTTAGAAGAAAGATTAGTTCACTGATTTAAAATACATGAATTTTTAACTACTTATTTTTAAAGAAACAATTTGTTATTGTTTTATATTTTGAATTTTCATATTATTCCACAGTAGTTCTCAAAGAGTGCGCCCTATCGTCGTTCTTCTTTTTGACGGAGTCCCTTGGCCGGCAGGCCTTTGACTCCAGGATTAGCAAATAAAGTTCATGAGATACAAAACACATTGATACAGAAAAACAATAGGGAAAGTGATCAAGGAAACTGCCCAATTTACAAATATACAATATTTACAATTACAGAAAAACAAATGGAAGAGAATGCTATACAAGAAAAATGAGAAGAAAAGTAAAATCAATATTTACAATTACAAGAACAGTTATTAAATGCAAAAATTTATATACAAAAAAATTAAAAAAGAAAAAGAAAAGGTGAAATATACTACAAAGTGGCGAAATGCTGCTAGAAATGATGACAAAGTCTAGGTCAATTGCAAATTATGCAGAGACGCCCGAGGGCGCTTAGCGTTTTCCGGCAATGTGAAATCGCATCTTGGAAGATTACGGATTTCATCATTGGGGATAAAATTAAGATTTGCGTAAAAATTTGTCGCAAGCTTTAGCATAAAATTTTGAATAGGAGGGAGGGATAGGCTACGACGGATGTCATCATTTCTAAAGTACCAGAAGATTTTTGGGTGCGCCCTGTGGCATTCCAAAGAAATATGTATGCAAGATGATTCAAGATGAAATATACATATATTTTTGCAAGATGAAATATACATATACTTCTGCAAGATGAAATATATTATAGTGAATATTTCTCCAATGAGAATGTTCTAATCGTTGAAAGATATGATAGGTTACGATGATATCATATGATATATTTAAGATACGATTTAATATAATACACATATTTTTTTAATTCTAATTCATCAATTTTATTAAAATCTTTCAATCAACAAAATTTGCCAAAGTAAAGAATCGTTAACCAAAGTGTATTTATCTTCTTTGCTTGTAATATATTAATAAATATTGCGAAAACAATTCTTCTAAAAGAGTGTTATTCTTAACCAAAAACTTATATTTATTGATGGATCAACAAATTGATTTTTTTATGAATAAATTTATGCTCGCTATTTTTTTTTTTTTTTTTTTTTTCAGAAATGCGCTAAAGAAAAATTATTAATACTTAAGTATGAAAAAATTAATATATTCAAAAACTCTATTTGTTTCATCAATCTTTTTTTAAAAATTTCTAAAATATTTTTATAATTATAAACATTTTATTTTTAATTAATCAACAAAGTCAGTGTGATTAAAAATTTCTAACAGCAAATCTTTGCTAAAAATAATATCTATTTTAATAATATCGATGTAAGAAAAGAAACTAAATAAAAATGCGCTTTTTTAATTATTTTAGTCCAGTATATTGACTTTGAAGATTTAATTTTCTGCAGATGAAAAAAAAAAAAAAAGTTTAGCGCAATTGTGGATACAGAAAATATAACACAAAACTGGTATGGTTTCTCTATAAATATATTTTATGTTGCAATTCAGATTAACGCGGTTTTTTACATAGTATTCATCTAAATAACTGAAACACATTAAAAAATTAAAGGGTCTTAAATTTAAATTTCAAAATCAATCGTTAATTTATATTAGTATTAACGGTTAACATCGTTAACGAAATTTAAGTTTTTTCCATCTCTATAACAAAGAGATGAAATATGTTTTTAAAAAATGTTTAAAGATATCCACCATCTTACAATAATATCCAGTAATAATATTAAAAAAAAAAAAAAAAATTAAGGTTTTTGTACATCAAATAGAAATAGAAAACTAGGTACAAAATTAACCATGCACAATCCTTGCAGTGATTTTAAGCGGTTTTTTTTAATGGTTTTAAAATAAGTAAGACAGTTTTATTATTTACTAAATAAACTTTTAATAAAATGCACAAATTTAAAATAGAGATTGAGAAAGATATTAAAATCAATTAATTAGCCAGATGTTTAATAAACAGAGCATGAAAATGCAACTTAGCACAATTTTCAAACTTAGAATTTTGCAACCATATTTTGTCTATTTTGCAATCATGGAGAAAATATGCAAACATAGGATTTGTATTGTTCGCAATTATTTTGGAATCTCTTTTCTTTCATAAGAAGCAAACTCCATTGAACAAAAATCCTCCATTGCGTTTATCTGAAGGGGAAATTTCCCTTTTGCATTTATTTCTAATAATTCACATTCTGAGAATTACACTAAATTACTTTTCCAAAACACGACTTTAAAAAAATACTTCGTTCAACACTTCCGACTCAGTCATAAACTCGTGGAAGAATTTTAGGAAAAGTCAATTAATTAATCAGATGTCTAATAAATAGAACATGAAAATGCAACTTAGAATAATTTTCAAATTTAAAATTTTGCAATCATATTTCGTCCATTGGCAACTATGGATGGAATATATCTCTTCTTTCATAAGAAGGAAGTTCCATAGAACAAAAAATCCTCCATTGCGTTTATCAGAAGGGAAAAATTTCCATTTTGCATTTATTTCTGATAATTCACATTCCGAGAATTACGGGAAATTACCTTTCCAAAACACGACTTTAAAAAAATACTTCGTTCAACTCTTACGATTCAGTCATAAACTCGTGGAAGAATTTTGCCACTATCCGAAACTGTTCTCAACGCTTTCGTGCTCCCTGTAAGCAGCTAATGTGAAGAAGAACTTATGCGAAATCGGTTCAAGAACAAATTGTCCGAAAGGAATCCATAATTCAGGGAACCGTGCATGAATCTGAAAATGATTAATTGAGTGTGCACACGATATGTGAAGACCTTTCGCGAAAGTTATATTTATTAAGGAATGTTCCTAGACGACAAACAACGTCACGCAATGACACAGCCGTGCTTCTCAAAGCATTGGTAGATGTTGCGTATAAAAGCGACAAAAAGAAGAATAGCATGCGGAGATCACAGGGCACGATACACTTGCATAAAACAGCGAATAAAGACTCAAATAAATCTTGTTGAGAGTTGACAATCTCGGCGTAAACTTCAGCACATTTTCATTCAGGAGGACTCTTTACAATGAATAATTAAGCGGGAATAATTTTTATTGCTTTCTATTTCTGAAGTTTTAGTGATATCAAGCTTTGAATCACATAAAATTTGATTGATAAAAGTAAAGAAAGGAATGTTATGAGCAATAACGAAATACATAAAGAAAAGCATTCAAAATTATTTTATTTTAATAATCAGCTTGTGATGTAACATTATAGAAAAGAAAGACAGAAATATAAATGTCTGCAAAAATTCGATGGACAAAAGAAAAAACATCTTCAGTCACTACTGTTCCCATGCATTCCACTTTTCTGTCTTTGCATTTTAGAGTCGACATTTTTTCTATGTTTAATTCTAAAAAAAATGGATTATGGACTAATTAGAATTTGAAAAACGACTTTTGTTAAGTTCTTTTGTATTCAAATATGATTCTCATTGAGAACAATTGATCTGCAGCTTATATACGAATTTGTATTAATGATTTAAAAAAAAAAAAAACTACTTTCATAGTTAAACAACCCACATGTGTGAAACTAGAAGGAACATTTACGTTTAATGATTTCAGGACAAAATATTTTTATTCATTCGACAAAATATTTTAAGATAGGTGTTGGAATTAATATCTTAATTTCCTTTTATTCGATGTCTATATCATTTAGGTACTTGTATTTTGTACATCATTTGTTTAGAATTTGAAAAACGACTTTTCTTAAGTTACTGAAATTTGATTCTTCTTCAGTACAATTCATCTGCAGCTCATAAATTAAAAAAAAAAAAAAAAAAAAAAAAAACTACTTTGACAGTTAGACAGCGCACATGTGTGAAACTAGAAGGATCATATATATTTAAATATTTCAGGATTGCGCATTATGTACTCTTCAACAAAATATCTTAAGAGTGATGTTGGAATTAATAGAGAGTTTTTGCATACCGTACGTTAGTTACCGTAGGACGTCCGTTAGCTTTTTCTCCCTTTTCCTCGCTTTCTAGTTTCCTATGAGCATGCGCGCTAGGGAGAAAAAGCTAACGGACGTCCTACGGTAACTAACGTGCGGTATGCAAAAACTCTCTAATATCTTAATTTCCTTTTATTTGATTTACGTCTATATCATTTAGGTATTTCTTGCATTTTGTACATCATTAGTTTATTTTTATAATGATTATATAAATATATATATATATATATATAGAGAGAGAGAGAGAGAGAGAGAGAGAGAGAATTTTTTTAATTATAAAAATTATTTTTTTCAGTATTATGGCCAAGTGAAAAATATACATCAGTACAAAAAGAGGCCGATATTGAATCTGATAGTTTCGAAAACATTGCCATGTGTGTTTAGCAAACTACAATTATGTTGTAAGCGCGTGTTACCTGATAATTTTAACATGTAGAAATTTTGTAATCGAAACACAGGCTTGTTTACTTTGAATAAACCATGCTACTAGGTCACAACTATGAAGACAAAAAAAAGATCAATCATTCATATTCGTGCTACAATCCATCATTTTCCAATGTTAAGTTGGACGGACAACGTAATTGAAGATGAAGAAACCAATTTAGAAAGCAAAAACTTCAATGCCGTGCTCATGCCAGTGAAGAAAAGAAATCAAGTTTTCGAGAAAAGGAATTTTCACATCGTTTCGATGGATTTATTACGGTTCAATTCGGTTAATTATTTGTAGTGATACAAAGGGGAGAGTATTTATGAATTAATGGATTTTCATTTTCATTGTACGCATTTTCTTTTTAAAAAAAGTTGATTGATTAGATTCTTAAAACCTTGATTACTAATATATAAGTAAGAAAAAGCGTCGGCATCGATATAAAATAAATTTTCTTAATTGACAAGAACGGCCAAAATTGAAGAAGAAAACGAAGTCATAATTACGTATTATTCTAAAATTACAGCTACATCACGTAAGTGCAGTAGTGTAATGTTTGCGCTTATTTATTTATTTATTTATTTTTTGAAAAGTTGTCTTTGAAATTAGAATTAAAGATAACTTTCTTAAACAAGCTACTGACTTATAAAGACATAATGTAAATATTTCAACTTATATGAAAAAAAATTAAAAGATGATTATTGCAATTTGATAGAAATTTATAGATAAACTTATAGATTTTTAATATTGCTGAAAAGCTATAATTAATATCATGGATTATAATCTGCGTCATATACAGTGATCATCAAACTGGTAAAAAAAAAAAAAAATATTTTCAAGCAGTTATAAATCTAAACGTAAAAACTGTGTCAAAATTGAAGATTAAAAAAAACTCTTGCACTTTTTACTCTCAGCTTTGACATTTATATAATGTATTGCTATTCTGTGGGGGAGGGGGATACTGGATAGAATAGTTGGCCACAGTGAATATCTTTTTGTTTTCTTTAATTATTTTTAGTTATTAACTTTAACCTTTATTTAACGTTAGTAACTTAGTTCTAAAAAATTATTGAATATGGCAGAAAAAGGGAAAATGGTAATCAATAATAATGTTGTATTAATCTATTTTCATACTTAAAGGGCATTCGAATTAAATGGCCAGAATACTTTATTGTGCACTATTTTACCAATTTACTAAACTTTTATTTCTAATTTTCTGTATGAATTCAACTTTTATGGTAAATTTTATACATATAAATTATAACACGAATTACAATTGAAATTGATCATGTTAATAGAGAGACACCTACATAAGATTTAGAATACTGAAATAATAGAAATTCTGAAAAATCCATCAATTAACTATTCTTTACAGATTTAAACACATAGAAGTAATCATAATTGTTTTCATTTAAAGTGAAAAGTTTTTAAGTCAATTAAAAATAACGTATTTCTGTAACAGTGTCAGTTGAATATTTCATTGATATATAAAAGTTGGATGAAATCAACATACTTATTTAAATGGTGAACGAAAGAAGAGCAAAGGACTGAAACGTAATCAGTGCAAAGAGCAATTAACTCAGCTCTTTCTCCACAAAATGAAATGAAAGGACGTGGGGCCCCGCTCGAGAGACCTCAAATAATGAGCGGGAGCCACCTCATTTAAAGCCACTTTACATACAACACTTTAATAAGATGAACGTAAGCATAATTATATCAAGCGGTACAATGAACGAAGATTTCACAATTAAAGCATTGTAAAACAACAGTTATTGCGATTATGAGTTTAAAAAAATGTCACTTAAAAGACTTCGAAGTAAAATTTCTCACATAGTCGAAGTAAATTGCGATTGATGAAAATTAACAAGTGTTTTCAATAAGAAATGTACAATTCTCGTATACATTGTAAATACGATTGAAAGCATATTATGTTCTGCTTATAGAACACATTATTGATCTTTTCTCAAGCTTCATTTAAAGTCACTTTACATACAACACTTTATTAAGATGAACGTAAGCATAATTTTATCAAGCGATTCAACGAACACATATTTCACAATTAAAGTATTGTAAAATAACAGTTATTGCAATTACGAGTTAAAAAAAAAAAATGTTACTTAAAAGGCTTCGAAGTAAAATTTCTGATGTAGTCGAAATAGATTGTGATTGATGAAAATTAATAAGTGTTTTCAATAAGAAATGTACAATACTCGTATAAGTACATTGTAAATACGAAGGAAAGCATATTATGTTCTGTTTTTAAAACACATTGGTCATCTTTTCTCGAGCTAGATAGATTTTAATTTTAAGAATTATTATGTTTTATTATTGTAAATTCTCTCCAGATTCCAATAATTCCAGAAGTCTTTTTTAAGAAGAAAATAATTAATGTCGATTCTACATTAATGGTGGTTTACATATTCTGAAATCTGTTTTACATACGAATATCCAATAGATTTTCCTAATAGTGATAGGAGAAAATCCATTTTTCCATTCCAAATTTCGAAAATCCATTCTGAAGTTTTCCAAACTTTAATTATTCATATGTAAAAAAGAATTTTTTTTGTAAATTCAATAATTCGTAAAGTTTTTAGTTAGATGATATGAAAGAAACCTTGTTACTATTATACAATTAATACTGATAAACAATAAACATTTTAGGTTCCAAAGTAATGCGAATGTGTCAAATTTTCTTGTGATGGCATAAAGAAAACCTTCAGTGGAAAAGCTGTACATCAATTTTAAATGTATAATTAGTAAAGTGACGTTCTAACTAGATTAAAAGAAATATGCAAATCTATGCATTTAACAAGCATTTCGGTTTAATAATTGAGTTTTCACAAGTGCACATCAGTTATTCATGAGTTTGCATTGTTTAGTGGTATAGCATTTCTTTAGATGGCCTAATTTTCAGACCTTCAGGCCACTTTTGATAGGCAGTTTTCTTCTGACAGAATTTTACCTCCATCAAGAATCATATAACAACTAAATAACTCTCATTAAAACTTTAATTTACGAATCTTGGAGTGGCTCAGGGCGTCAGTTGTCTAAGATAATGAGGGCGTTGGCTGTTAATGAGTGCACACACTTGACGTACAACAGATGCCTATTCAAAGATTATAACTAAAGTTGAGATCAAAAGTTCTTTTTACGATTAGAAATACTTCATAATGAAATTTTTCTACTTATAAATAATCGCAAATATATGAATGAACATTGTAAGTGTACATGGAAAGCATCAATGGATTGAATTGGATGGTGAATAAGGAAGAATATTAGGAGAAATGAAGGGTATAATAAGGAAGGGTATTAGGATCCATGGAAAAAGTACTTTTGCTAAAATCAGTAACAGTGATTTCAACGATCTAAGAACAAAATTATAAAAATAAGGATATATTAATTGAAGTGAAAAAATACTCTTTAAGTTTATGAGTTATTCCTAATTATTAATAAATGTTTCATAACTTTATAATATGATTATTCTAATTACAGGAGACCAGAGATGGACTTACATTTCTATTTTTAATTAATTTTTTGTTTATTAGAAGATAGTCAACAGTTTATTAAATTTAAACCTGATAAGAAATTTACATAATCAGATCATCATTAGTCTAGATATGAGTTTATTTATTTCATTTACATTATACTTTATTTTATTCACAATAAGCGAAATGATAATATTTCGAAACGGGACTTTTCAGGCGTTACATTAATAAAATGAAGATAAAGTATTTACATTTTCAAACTCCATGTTGTTTAAATATCAGTTTAAAAAAAACGATAAAGAAGTTATTTTGATACAACGATATTCACGACACTTATGATATTTCCAATTGGTAATCAATGCGCTTATTCCAATCGGTAACAACACATAAATGCTATATAACTATTCAGAGGATTAATTTCAAAAATACAATTCCTACATCCACATGGTTCATCATTTTTCAACTATTCACCATAAGGTGACGATCTTTGACGTATCTGTCTTTTATTACCATTCTTTGTGTAGTTGACATCAACACAGTGACAGAAGTACCTTAATTTAAGTTAGTGATTAATTAATAAAACTAAAAATTTAGTGAGCATAGCAGTGCCTAGAATAAAGCAAATGAGTATGCATACATAAATTTCAAACAGTCAATTATATACAGTTTCAATTAGAGTTATATGAGATTTTTTTGTTTAGAGCTACTACATATATGGAAAATCTTTTTGCAGAATAATTAAAGTAAAATAATTATAGTTTTACAGATGATTTTATCATATTTAACTTCACATTTACTAATCAATATGATTATGTATTTTCATTATTAAAATTGTACATTTTTATGGAATCTCAAAATGGGCTTTTTTTCCCCCAATTAGGATGATAAGAAAATTTGTTGGCAATATTATTTTTATCTATCTAACATAATTCTTCCATTAGAAAACTTTCCGTTTCTGATTGTACGCAGTAAACGAATTGTACTTTATTATTTTTAATTTTAAGCTTTTCAAAATATAGGTGCAGTAAAGTTCTGACAGAGGAAAAAATGTTTTAATTTGCTTGAATAAATAAGTATACTATTTCAATGAAATCAATGGCACATCGAGATTTTTATCAGGCATTAATTAGAGCACACTTGAGTTAACAGTATGTCACACTTAGAGGAGAAATTAACTGTTGAAGTTACTCACTTTTTTAGCCCAAAACCGAAATTCAAATGATTTCTGAAAAAATCCCTAAGTTTAAGTGAAATTTTTTTTTTTCTACATACACAAATGAAGGTAGTTCTAAAACAATTATAAGTCATTTATATTCATAGGCATGTTATTCAAAACGGTGGTAAAAAAACAAAAAAACAAGGCAAATATTTAAAGGGTTATAGCATTTGGATTCTTTAAACAGTCTTAAATAATTTGTATTTTTAAAATCAGCATCAACAATTAAGTCCACAAATTTTTATTAAAATAGCAGTTGTGGGTGCTACTTTTGAAAAATCCTGGTTTATTTAACGTGGAATGACAATAACCCATTTCATTTAATATATTCAATAAGCTATCTGAAAAAAAACCGCTATTTTTTAATACAGTAAAAAAATATACAATCATGATCTCAAAACGTTTATCTATCATTAAACAATCTTTTAACAGCATTCATTTATTGTTAAAAAATATTCAGTATTCGTAAAACTGAGCTGTATAATTAAAAAAAAAACGTTATGAAGAACCATTTATCATTATCATTTTTTTTTTTCAGATAAGGGACATGTTTCACTAATGGAGCGGCAAATATCCAATGCCTTCAATATTATCAGTATTACTCAGGATGTATAATACGGTATTGCTACACTGTACTACATTATGCCACCAGAATTTACACCCCATTATACCACACACATCCTCACCAGGCTGCATTATCTTTATTATGCATGACATTTAGAATAACAAACATCCGCACTATTTCTGCACGTGGAGGATTACATCAAGTAAATCGGTTTCCGTTCAAACTATATGGAATTGTGTACACAGGTGACATAATCATTTTTCTCCCTCCCTCTAAACACGCGCTGGTAACATGAAAACAATTTCAATTTCCACCGGAATGCTTATATCTTTACAACATGCATTGTTTCAAACGTATTCATAACATTGCAACAGTTTGACGTATTTCTCGTATTTTTGAGTCAGGTGGCTGCGAAACGAAAAATATCTGAATGATATCGTATCTCGTTTACTTTATACATCATAAAAAAACACCGTCCAATCTAAGAATTACAACAGTTTACCTAAACACGAAAAAACATTCATAAATGTTATCACAAAAAGAATCATCATAAAGCAATAATTCTGAACATGTTTATCAACCATATCATTTTTTATTCCAGTTTTGAAAAGCTTTTCGGTACAATATTGCAATTTCAGAATAAGCTTTTACTTTCACTGTCTTTAACGACATTTAATAATCCTTGACTATCAAAAGTAGTATGCTTTTAGAAGTAAATCTAAAGCGATATTTTGAAGAACAATTTTCCAGCTAAGCGTACATTAGCTTTTCAACTTATCCTCATCATACTAATAATGAACAATGTACGTTTCTTTTTTAATTATGCAAATATTTTGACGTGTTCTTTTGTAATATATTTAATTTGATACTGAACCGAAACATTTCATTAACAACAAATCCACTACTTGGATTTAATATTTATAAATCCCAAAATTAAGATCAGTAGAATAATTAAATAAATATTGCCTTTATAAAATACAAGAAAAATAAATATTTCGCTTACTGTTATAATCTAAACATAAATGTAGAAATGCTAGTATATATCATTTGATCGAATGGCAATAATATTGAAAACTAAGAGGAATATTATGATCCTGAAAAAAGATATATCCCATTTCTGAAGACAGAAAGAAATAATAAGATTTCAGATCAAAAGAATACTGAAAAAATAATTTTAATAGCTAAATCTGAATTCTATTTACTAATGACGTTGACTACTGAATTGACTATTACTTATGTTAACTACTGAATTCTTCCCATTTCTGAAGACAGAAAGAAATAACAAGATTTCAGACTAAACGAACACTGAAAAAAATATTTTTAATAGCTAAATCTGAATTCTACTTCTACTTACGTTGACTACTGAATTTTATTTACAAGAACATAAACCTTTTTCTGACACATCTAAGAAAAATAGTTTTCTGACAAAACTGTGAAAGTAAACAACGCCACGGATCATCAATTGCAAATAATAAAATCTCTTACTATTATAAGAAAGGTTATAAATCTTGTAAGAATCGTTTTGTTACTTCCTTATAAATAACAAAAAGTAAACAAACACTCCTAGTAGAAAGCTTACATCAATGCCAGAGAGAACATTCAAATAAATTCCACGCATGTTGAAGCAATAAATCAAAGCCATCAAGGAGTGTTTAACCCAGACCGCAAAAAGCGATCCAATTGAAGGCATACGTCTCGATAGGAACGTGGGTGTCGAGCAAGGTCACTTGAATTTTGACTTAAATAATCAAGTCAAAACGCAAATAAAACAACTGGCTACAGTGTAAAAAATCGACCTGAAGTATTGAAATCCTAAAGGAGAAGGTTTCACTTCCGCTATCAAAAGTTATCATTCCTTCAATCTATGTTTGGGAGAATGTTCACAAAGATTTGGTTTTCGCAACCTAAGGCGCTTGTTCGCCAACATTCCATGTCTTGAATATTAAACGACTCATTCATCGTCCTTGTGTTACCTACTCTTAGTTTTCATTTTTTTCTTAATGAAAATGTGTGTGTGGTTGTTTTTTTTTCTTAAGTTAGTGTTATTGACGCCCACCAGGCACGGCTAGCAGCAACGCCTTCCTTGTTAACGCCGCTCACTTCCGACGGAAATCAATCACTCGTGTTGACATCTTCGAAATGGCCATTTGTCAAAAAAGCCACCATCTACGCGACAGGTAGGGACGATGTCACTCCATTATACAGAGTGCTGTTGCAGTTCGGAATTTCGGAGAATACACTTTTCCATTACATAGCCAATCAGACTATATTTAATCATTTTGAATTTTTTAAGCAGAAATATCCAAATCTGAAAAAAAAGTGTACTTTCACCTATATATACTTCATCTTTCTTCTTCATTGGTGTGACAGCTCCATGGTGGGCCAAGGCCGTGTGCCTACTGGCAGACAGGAGACGTTTTCTTTTTATGGGGTAGGGTTATCAACCCTATGTCAAATAGTCATATTAGACCGTTAAACCTACAGTTTAAAGTGAATTCCGAGCAGGGTACAATTGTTAACCATACTCCCAAACAGTCATATTAAACTAGGACCTACGACTTAAAAAGTAGATGCCGAACCACTACAAGCATCCAAGGTACCGTCGGGACACTAACTCGCAATCTGTGGCATCGAACGCCAGGGCACTAGACACTCAGCTATCAGTCCCCTATAAGCATATAGTAAGTTATTATCTTACTATATTACATATAGTATGATATAAACTGCTGAATTGAAATTAGTAAGGTTACTGAAAAGCTATTACAGTACAAGTTTTTAAATCAATTAACCAGATATTAATTGTACTTTCAATAAAAATTTTATCTGCGTTAATTAAAAATTACAAAACTTCTTACTTCCTAGTAAATTTACATTTGCTTTAAATTGCGCATGAAAATAAGTCCTATATCATATAATTATCATGGGCAATATTAATAAGTTTTATTTTATTAATAGCACTAATTATTTTTAAATGATAATTCAAGTGCATGTTTACGAAGCAGGTTAAAAAAGCATATGTTTCAAATCCTGACTTAGTCCAAACTCATACCAGAAATGAACAGAATACAGCTTTAATCCTGTACATCGTAACACAATGGGCTGATTAAAAGTTAAATCAGAATTTAATCCTAGTTCTGAAAAGCCGGCATTAAATTACAATAAAAAAAAGATCCATGGTTCAGAAGACAACTCGGAAGTTGTTAGAAGTCTCAGCTTTCACGTCAACCAATACATATTTATGTTGCATTAGTAGATCTCGAAAAACATAAGAATTTAAATTCGACTTTTTCGGCTTTTCGTCAAATCAAATACGCTGGAGCTGCATATTTTAGTTCTACTTTAATTCGGCGATCTTCGTTAATGATTGCATGCTGAGGGAATCTTTGGAGAGCACGCGGAAACTTAATCAGGAAGAATCTTCCACGAACGAATTCCAAAAGAAAGTTTTAAAAAGGTCAAAGACACCCCTTTTAAGTGTTTGGAGAGAAGAAGAAGAAAAAAGAAAAAAAAGATGCTGCCTTATCTCGATTAATGACAATGCACAATGTCACGCGTATACCTTTCTTTTTTTTTCTCCCCCTCACAATGTTGTAACGATGCTAAAATGATCTCTCGATGTTTAAATTCCGTTCTTTCATCGCCAACTCATCCTTATCGGAAAGTTTATTTAAAGAATATCAAAAGAGAACCCAACTTTAAACAGCAGGCCTTTGTTTCGGCCACCGTGTGTCAATCATCGCTGAGTACTTTAGAAGAGATTTTGCTTCATGGTGGTAAAGTTGTTTTTTTAATGGAAAAGAGGAATCCGATAGGCGATACTACACATTTATTGGAGCTATTTATTTATTTGTTTTTACTCATCCAAAATTAAAATAAAATATATAAAACACTGCTGACGATAAAGCGAAATTCTTATTTCTTGGACACTAAGCAGCTTGGGTAAGAAGCTTAATTGATGTAATCAAAAGAACTCGAAACATAATAAATACCACAGTAAAACCTCGCTTGTAAATCACTCACGTCTTTAATAAGTACATCTCACAAATTTCCTGGCCAAAGGTCGAGCAAATTAATGTTATATGATTTTCGTTTACATGTCTCGGTTTCTAAGGTACTATCAATAAACACATCGCTGTAACCTTTACTCAAATATACTTTTTTTGCAATGAACTCAACTTTCAGATAGTGCAATGTAGTCATTTTTCTGATCAAATTTCCAGTTCAAAGAATGTGGTTATAAGCTAACTAACTCCCGACATTACAGTCCATGTTGGACCATGGCCTCCCTAACAATACGTCTCGAGCTTTGGTTTTCTAATTTGTGATCTGTAAGTTCTTCAGATTCTTTTCTACTTCATCAATCCATCTCTGTTTTGGCCTTCCCTTTTTTCTTTGGCCCTGGCACTTAAACTCAACACATTCCAGGCTCCAAATCAAAAATCATCAGTCCATTTCCATTATCCATTTTGACAGTCCGGCTTTTTCGTCTAGTTAGTGGTTTCTTAACAATGTTTTTTTACAAGGTTGGGTTGTTAGCCCACTGCTCAACCTCCTAGTAGGATATCAGGCTGTATCCCCGAACACTGGATTGCCATTTTAG
Source organism: Caerostris darwini (assembly GCA_021605075.1). Taxonomy (NCBI): domain Eukaryota; kingdom Metazoa; phylum Arthropoda; class Arachnida; order Araneae; family Araneidae; genus Caerostris; species Caerostris darwini. The sequence continues at coordinate 34,147 of BPLQ01010352.1, forward strand.
TCGCCTTTTACGACATGCATGGACTGCATTGGGACAACTCTTACCACCCGGTCACCACAAGGGTCTGTGGTTAGGAGCATCTATCATATATCTTTTCTTAATTTCGATTCGCATTACTAAATTGTTCTCTTCCGTGTTCAAGAATTATTATTTTTGTAATGGGAAAACTGAACACAGAAAAACATTAATTCGAAGAAGTTTCGCCATTTTGAGAATTCGTAGATGTTCTTCGATGATATGAATTAGTGGAAGTTACATTCCTAATTGTTTAACAGAACGAGCTTTTTGTCGTTAGAAAATGACTATACACAAGTTCCTGTTAGATAAGATCATGTAAATAAATGATGAATGAATTTCTTAAAAAGAAGTAACAACTAAGTCGAAAAACATTAATAAATCATCTGAAAAATTCAAGACGAGATATAAAAATATATATTTCTTAAAATGAATAATTAAAGAAATGCAATTCAATTTTAGAGGGAACAAAAGAACCTTCATTAAATCTCTAAAATATTTTAATACACGACGATTTATTTGATTTGACGTATTCGTAGCTTAATAACATGATAATATCATTCCAAATAATCAGAAAAGGAAAACAATTTTTATTTTCTTTTTTGACAAAACATAGTTGTTCTGTGAAAACAAGTTGTTCTATATTATTATTACATATTTATTTAACACTATGTTAATTAAATTTTTAAATATCAAAATTAATCTAGCAAATTCAATCATTAACGTGCCTTTTTGAAATTCCATGGTGTTTTTTTTTTTTTTTTGGGGGGTTATATTTAAATAGGCCTAGGCTCAAAAACTTCAAATCTAAATTTCGACGTCTTTATCAATCATAAGTTTTTTTTTAATTTTTAATTACAAATTTTGAAAATAAAAAAATTCTAACTCTAAAAATTTTTTTGAAAAATTGATGAAAAAAATAATTTAAAAAAAAAAACATTTTTTTTTTTTTTTTTTTTTTTATTAAAAATCTTTTAATAAGATACATAATGAACTGCTTAATGTTCTAGATAAGCAAATGTGCAGCATTTAAATTTCTGTAATTTACGCACTAACTTAAATGTAGTTTTAAGTTGACATAAAAAACATTTTCGCCAGTAGTTAAGACAGTTTAAATGATAGATTGTGAAATTGTTTTTCCGCACAAAAGAAAACATTGCTTATTTTTTAGGGTTTATCTGAATACCATACCCAATAACACTTTTTCCAATGTTTACATTTTAAATCGCAAATCCCCGGGCCATTGTTTTACTAGCAGCCCGACTAACTAAATGTTATTTTTGCTTTAAAAAAGTCATAAGATAGCGGATTTAAAAAATTTGTACATTTTTATATAAACATGGAACATCCTTTTTCTTAGATTAATAAAAAGTAAACAATATAATAACATAAGAAAAATATTTTTTCTTCTTTTGTTGAATATCAGTGACGCTATGAAAACATTTTATTTGATATTTTCTAATGTATCGTCAAGGATATAAGATCTGTTTTCAACAATGTCTATATTATTTATTTCTTTTCTACTCTCAAAGTCTCAATTGCGTTTGCCAGCAAGCCATTATGGAATATGTATTTCGAGAAGTTCCTACACATTTCATGAAACTGCTAAAAATACGTTCAATTTTAAAATTGCGACCAACTAAATAGCTGTAATCGTTGCTAGATAATACAATAAAATTCACAAGCCTATTTAGTTCAACATATATTTGTGAATAAACGTTTTCAGTCACAAATACAGATAAATCATAAAATAGGAACCGTTTGAATAATCACTTTCTGCACTTAGTAACTACGAAAATATAACCAAATTCTAAAGAACATGTTAAATCAATGTTTCGCACCAGCATCGGATAAAAGATTTGGAAGCCCTAAATTTTAAATGAAACGATTACGAAGTCCAATCTTCAATTCACTGATAACTATTATGTCAGGCTTAGGCAATATAAGTAATTATAAAAAGCAAGCACAATTTTTAAATTATATTAATAAATTTTCAGAGCGATAAAAGCTATTGCATCAAGCATGGACAAAATATTTCAAAAATGCTCAAATTAAGAAGTATCAGAGGGCCAAACCTATCTTTCCTAAAATGGAGACATAAATATGAAACAATACCGGGAAACTAATGTTATTTCAGATTCAGGTAAGTCCCACGGTATTAAAACTAAATCATGGTATTTGAGTCAACCGGATGGCATAGTCTAAAAAAGGCAGGTTTTTTGGCCGTACGCGCTAAAAGTCCTAAACTTTTTTCCATTCTTTTTAACTAAAATGTTTTGTTTGCTCTTTTTTTATATAAATTTATATATGTACAATCTTGTAACTGGGGGCCTGGTGGCCGAATAGCTAGCGCTCTGGCGTTCGGTACCACAGGTATCGGGTTCAAATCCCGGCTTTGCCCATGGGTGTTGTAGTGGTTCGGAATCCACTTTAAGCTGTAGGTCCCGGTCCTAATAGGATCGTAGAGCGCTGCGGGGACATTGTTACTCCGCGTCCGTGACTTACCATCAAGTTACACGCCCCCTGGGTAATGCAAAGTGAGTAACATCGTTGCAGCTCTTATGGCGAAAGATCACGGTCTATTTGCCAGCTGCATTAGAAGAAAAAAAAAAAACAATCTTGTAACTTGACAACTTATCAGTAGTCAAGTTGCAGTGAATATATGCCGTTCTTGGCCTTCACTAGTCTGGGCTTTTCTGCTGTATTTTGTGTGTCCCCGCTGAATCTATTTTTATAAAAATTATCTGAAGTGTTTTTCATTTACGAAAACGAAAAGTCTAGCACGAACGGAAGGAAACGACGATAAGAAGACACTCTGTGGTATAAGAATAAGCACTTCATCTTCAACTACATTCGTATTTTAACTTCTCTACTTGCTTAAGAGGAAAAGGATTATATATATGAATATTTTTGGATGAAAGAAAAACTCAGATAAAAAAAGAAAGTGTAAACGTTTTAAAGATAAACTGACGTATTTTTCCCAGATGTGATTTTCAAATAAAAAAAAAGAATTTCATGATAGCCTTTGAAACTATGTATTTAAAATTAGCTTAACCCAGAAGCACATGGGCTCTATTCTGGAAAATTAATGCAGAAGCAGGGTAACAATGAATGTATCCATATATAATAGATAATTGAAAAGTACTTAATATGTTTTCATTATAGTCAAAATACTAAGTTGAACCCAGAAGCACATGGGCTCTATTCTGGAATATTAATGCAGAAGCCGGGTAACAATGACTGTATCCATATATAATAGATTATTGAAAAGTACTTAATTTGTTTTCATTATAGTCAAAATACTAAGTTGAAATTTTTTTATTTTTTCCATTATTCGGGTTAATAAATTACAGTATCTCCTATACATTTTGTATTAATTTTTTATCATAACAAAAGACAGTATATGGGCTAAATTTTATCACAATAAGTTTGCTTTGGGTTAATTTTGATAATATAAAAAGAATACATAAAACGTTTATAAAAACAATTTAACATAAGAAAATATGCTATAAACATCCGTTAGGGTAGATCATATGTTTTTTAAACGTAATAAAGAATTAAAATTGCTTTTAATGGAGATAACTAATAATTATTCATTTTCAAATTCAACTGAAATTTTCTTAAATATAATAAATTTATTTGTACAAAAATAAAAAAAAATTAACTCTTACTCTCTTAAGACTTTAACACAAAACGTCTTTTTCGTCTTAAAAACATCGTATATCGAAATAGACAAAATAATTTTGGATCCCACAATAATTTTGGAGATTGTCAATTTTTTTATATTTGGCTACAAACAATATTAGTATATTTAGTATCCTTCCAAGCTGGCGGAAAACTTGTAAAAAAACGAGTTCCCATCAAACAAAAAAAAAAAAACAATTGTCTATCATATGACATTGTCATCATATCATGATACACTACACCCCGCCAATACGTCGATGATATACATCCCATTCCAAGTTCTTTCTTTCATGGCAAGCTGGATTTAGATTTCAAAAGGATAATGCACACGACCGCACATAGCAATCATTTCTACTCATTGGCTACAAACTTATTAAATATTTCTCTGGCTAGATAGATCGCCAGATCTCTTCCCAATCGATCATGTTTAAGGTCTGCGCATTCGACCAACACAGGATCTCGCCGATCTAAGTTGACAGTTGGAGATAGTATGGCAAGATATCCCGTAATGGAACGTCCACCAACACTAAAAGTTAGCGCCTAGCAGAATAACAGCTTGCATAAGTGCCAAAGGTAGATAATGCCTTATTGATTGATTAGCTTTATATAAAGCTGTATCTCATGAAAGAAAAAGCATACAATTTTTTGAAATTTTAATCTTTTTTTTTCCCTTTACATCACATCTACCGATTATTCTTGTCCCATACAGATAACTCCTCCTTGAGTGGACCATGGTTTTTTTTTTTAATTATTTTTTAATTTTAATTCCTTAGAGTGTATGTAGGAACCCGAAATGCTCACACATTTTAATACATTATTTAGCAATAACCACAACTACTTTGTTGAACGCCGTTTTAAAGTGGAACATGTTTGGGCAATCCCATAAAAATGTAATGAATTCTTGATACAAACATTAGTGGAACTAACTGAAAACTGAGACTCTTGTTTTAAGATAAGAAATAACCAAATAAAAAAATAATACCATTAGGAACCCTAAGTACAGGCTAGAAGAACATTACAGAAAAAGTTTTTGATAAATTAAAACAATGAATGAAATATTTTTCTACGAGATCAGTGTTTATTTATTTATTTTTTTTAATTAAAGATTGGAAAACAGAATATTATTATTATTGGAAAACAGAATATTATTATTATTAGAAAACAGTATATTATTATTATTATTGGAAAACAGGATATTATTATTATTAGAAAACATGATAGTATTCAGTGTTTTAATTTTTCATCAATATTCAAAATCCTTTAAAAAAATTATCTATTATAAGTCTTTTAAAAATAAAATTGGCATACAAAAAGACTTCAAGAAAGGCAATAGTGAGCACAAACCAGCTTCTATGTAGTAGGTAGACCTACACTAAAGAAAACTAAACAGAAAAAAAGGAGGTTTTCATCGCCTTTCATATCTAAATGAGTTTCAACTCAGCCACCTATACTTGACTTATCAGCGGCGTAACTCTTAAAACAGAGTCAAGTGGCGTCAAAACAAATAAACAAGCGCTGTGATGGCACAAGCTATCATTCATAATGAATGATGAGTTATGGAATGAAAAACAAAATCTAATATTTATACACATTTTTCTTATCTTTTGTATATCACGATATCAGGCTATGTGTAGTTTTTATTTCACATAATAAAATTACTACCCCGAATCAGAGCTCACTGATTATTTTAATAACAGAGACAAGTCGATGAGACTCGATATGTAAAAGAAGAAAGTTCTCTCATTATTGACTTAGAGTAATTGTTTCTGAAACATGGAAAAAAGCGGTTACATACTACATTCCTATGGATCATCAATTAACATCAGGAGAAAAAAGATTTGATGTGTGATAGTATTATGTGAATGCTGCTAATAAGAGAGTTTTTCTACAAAAGAAGCCATTTAAAAGTGAATTTACTTTTGAAAGGCATACTTTTGCACATTTCCGTGGGAATTAAAAAGTCAATATGTAGCATCACAGCCATGGAAGTGGCGAGAATTATTTACTGATATTTGATGTGTGATAGTGTTAAACTCTCTTAATAACAACAAGAGAGTTTTTCTACAAAAGAAACCATTTAAAAGTGAATTTACTTTTGCAAGGCACATTTCCGTGGGAAATAAAAAATCAATATGTAGCATCACCGTCATGGAAGTGGCAAGAATTATTTACTGATAATTGATGTGTGATAGTAATATGTTGATGTTGTTAGTAAGAGAGTTTTTCTACAAAAGAAACCATTTAAAAGTGAATCTACTTTTCCAAGGCACATTTAAGTGGGAAAAAAATCAATATGTAGCATCACCGTCATGGAAGTGGCGAGAATTATTCACTGATATTTGATGTGTGATAGTATTATGTGGATGCTGTTAATAAGAGAGTTTTTCTACAAAAGAAACCATTTAAAATCAAAATTAGTTTTACAAGGCACACTTCCGTGGTAAAATTTTTTTAAACAAGGCAATATGTAGTATCATAGTCATGGAAGTGGCGAGAATTGTTTACGTTTCTTAAAAATACATTCGCAAAATTTAACTAATTAACAATATGATTAGTGTAAAAAAATTAATTTTCTACGTATTTGTGTAGCATTTTATAATAAACACATCAAAGATTTACTCAAGAATGTAATTTTGCATTAGAAAATGATGCCAATGGAAACTATAAATTCCAATATTACGATTTAAAACTTTATATACTAAAATAAATAAATATCACTATAAGAAAATTATTGAATAGTTTTTTAACCATTTAATAATCAAAATTTTTTTCAATATTTCAAATTCATATATCGTCTTTTAACAAATCTCTTGAAAAACAACACTTATTTAATACAAATGACAATATTATAAGAGACTGAAAAAATAACTTTTGTCTATATTTTATATTTTACTTTCTATGCCGTTTATAACAAGCAATTATAAGCTTATAGCAACAAGCAATTATAAGCTTATATTATCTCTAGTTATTTTTTCCGGGTGCGCAGAAGATGTACCTCCCCGTGGTGCACCTGGTAACACTTTTTAGTGGCTAAAAGATCTGCAACTTGGCATTATTGTTAGATTAATGAACTCTGTTTCAGCATGTTTTGTTGTATTATTTTGTTGTTGTTGTTTGTTGTATGTTTTTATTTATTATTTTTTTTCATTGTCCTTTTTTTGCTGTAACAGTTCATTATCTTGGAAATAAAATATGTTCATTGGAAATAAAATATTAAAAAAAAAGGTTTTTTTTTCCTCCACGCATGGATGATATATTTCACATATACCATGCATAAGGGGCGACATACTATTAAACTAAGTTCATTTTTATTTCTCGCAACAAAAATTTATTTTTTAAAATAAATTTAATAATAAATCATTATTGAACAAACAATTCATAGAATTAAAATTAGACGTTGCAGATTGGCAGGAAGGCCACTTGTAATGTCTAATGGACGGCCAAGGGATATATGACTAAGTCACAATTTGCAAACAACAGTAAAAGCAGTTATAATAGTCTATAAAGATGAGCGTAAATTAATTTGTTTAAAACTCAAAATAAAAATTGCGAGAGGATATCAATTTTAATAAATCGAGATCGATTAATAATAATAGATTTCAAATTAGAAAATAACTATTTCAGACAGTCAATAAAGGGTCATATAGATCTACATAAAAGATTATAATGTGGCTGAAGAATGAATATAAATGAATGAATGAATAAATATTTAGGGCAGAATCAATCATCGATCAAGAAATCAATTCATTAAAAAAATTGATTAGCATGGACAAGAAATTTCAAAGAACGATTAATCAATGAAAGGTTACTATACTATATGGTTGCACGAATCAAAATTTCGCATTTATTCTGATGATGCAAAAGGTATGGTGAATTAAAGAGCAAACGAAATATTTAAATGTGAGTGTTTTCAAGGAGTTCTTATAAAATAAGTTGGAACTATAACGCTGTGGGTTTTCTAACAGAGATGAAAAATAAATATAAAAGGTTTCAGATAATAAAGCAATTCTTTATAAAGAATAATTTATTTTTCTTTTTAAAAGAATCTTTTTCTTTATAAAGAATATTTTCTCTTTCCATTTCTTTTTAAATAACCGCAGTCTTCCAGAATGATAACTGTAGAGAAAATAGAGCTGGTAACATGACATATTAATATGGAGAGCAAGAATATTAGTGATGGAACACACGAATGGACTACTTGAATCACAATACAAAAGAAACTGAGATCATCATCTAAGGAATCTTGCACCTGAATAGAATATCCGTGAAATTCCTCTTGGAATATAATGATTTTCCCTTTCTACTCTACAAAAGCTGTTATAGAAGCATTCCTTTTCTTTCACTTGATAGTGAATGACATAACCACTATACATAAAGATACAATCGAACAATGCTTTGAAAGATAATCCATAGGTATAGTCTAAAAGGAGTTGTAATTATTTTAATCGATTTTTCATGTTTTGGACTTAGCGTCTATTTATGCCAAAAAAAAGTTGCCATAAGGATGTTTTTTGAATAATTGGCCTTAGTATAATTTTTGACAGATACTCATGTAAATATAATGTTGATGTTCTTCTAATAGGGATGTCAACCTCAAATGAAACTTTCAGTAAATATTTCCCGTGTTATTGTTGTGACTAATCTTCAGCGTCTAACATCGTGGGACGGACACCGCATGAGTAGTCTACTCATGGATGGATGGAAAGGTGGCAGCTTCTGTTGTGATGGAGCACCCGTAGGTAGAAGTCTGACTCGGCTCAAGTAGCTCCGAAAGAGAAGGGCAGTGCCTTCCAGGAGGTCATATAAGGGTAACTACTCCCGTATTTGTGTATCGTATGGGATAAAAACCTGGAAAACTACCACCAGGAGTCTGACTAACGAGATAAGAAACATCACCACCAGTTTTTGTAAGTCTAACAACTGCCAGCAGATTAAACTACCACCAGGAGTCTGACTAACGAGATAAAATGCTGAACATCACAAACGCCTCGTTTTTGAAACTGTGTCTATAACAATGCTGCCAGCAAATTAAACTTCACCCCTAATACTCACCAACAACGCACGTAACCACTGAGCCACGAGTCGGGATTATATTTTCCATAGTCCTGCAAACCAAAATTAAACTTTTCTTACAAACATGATCCTCCTTTAAGTAATGGCCTCAGAGATCAACAGTTTTTTTTCAATTTTTTCAAAGAAAAATGTAATAACGACACATTTATTTGTATACATTTTCTTTCGCGAAAGTTGTTGTATTTTCTATCGAAATCAATGGAATTATATAGTTGCTATAAGTTGGGGGCAAATATGGCATTTTTTAAAACAAATTTCCGTAGTAATAACAATTTTTTTCGTGGTCTGTAGAAATTGCGGAAGGTCCGCAGTAGTCGACCTCTATGTTCCAATATTATTTTAAATGTTTTCAATTCACGTATGAGAATATTTGAATTAATAAAGTTTTTAAAAAGTTATATTACAATAAAAAAATGAGGTTTTATTTAATAAAAACAAATAAAAGTTTACCGTGAGTTTTGATTACACAACAAATAAATGATTCATTAAAAAAACCGGTCCTCTACGTGTTTTACCTTTTAAGTTAATAAAAAATGCTCAGAAATAGATTGGCCCAGACTAATCGCTTTCTTTAAAATATATAGATAGTATTCATAATTTATTTAGTTGAGTATTATTTTCAATAAATTAGATAAAACTTTCTTTTTATCTACATTCACAAATAAGCTTTTTTGAAGGATATTATTAAAAAAGCTTTTAGATTAAGTCCAGTTTATGGATATTAAAACAGGCAAAACAGTGTTACTTTTTAAGTTGATAAAAAATACTCACAAATAGATAGGCCCACACTAATCGCTTACTTTATAATATTTACAGATAGTGTTCATAATTTACTTAGTTGAGTATTATTTGCATTAAATTAGATAATTTTATCTAGATTCCCAAATAAGCTTTATTGGAAGACATTATTAAAAAAGCGTTTAGATTAAATCCAGTTTATGGATATTAATTATATTCAACTCATTAATCATTTCAAGGGATATTCACACAGCCAAATTGCATTTGCAAATTTAACAAATTTACAAATTTATTATTATAATATTACATGAAATTTTCAAATTGTTTCGATGAATGCAAATTCATTTAATTAATTAATAATATACTATACATTTTTACTTTGCATTTATTTATTTCCCATTCATTTTTTTGGGGGATTAATGAACTTTAGAATTTCCTATTAATACATTACAACAAAATCTTTTTACAATAGGCTGCGAGTTTAATAAATTGAATGCATCTTACATGCACTGTTAACTTATTAATTCTATGAAATTGAAAAATATGCAGTAGCTAAGAAAAACAGACGAAGTCGCTTTTTTTATCGAATAAATTACATTGACAAACCGATAAAAAGTCTATCATTCAGAGTTCGCGCTGATAAAAAGCTAAACAATCAGTTTAGATTTTGCAATTTAATCGTACCTCCAATCATTTAATTCAAAATGCTGCACCTGAAACTAGGATGTTTTGCTTCAAGCAGTGAGTTCATTTTTTTTTTGGTTAATCTAAAGCAATGCGATGATAAAAAAAGAATAACTTTGCTGTGAGCAATGAAATTTCTTCCTGTTGTCTTTATCAATGCTGAAATCAGCTTCAATCAGAAATTGAAAGGAACCTCAAATTGTTCGGAGGAAAGCATGTTCGCTCAACCAAAGCAGTTTTCACTTTCAGCAAGAGAAACATTGTTGTAGGTTTTTAAATCGTTTTGTCAGGATTGGCAATTTGCTTATGTTGATGTTGGATTATTTTTTAATTCCATTAGTTGAAATGTCATAAAAAGAGCAATGGCAGCATTCTTATAGCCTAATATCTTTTTTGGAAAACTTACTCTGTTGTATTTTTAAAGTGTTTTTGGACATCGATTTGGACGTTCAGTTTATTGAAGCTCACCACACCGTAGAGGCTACATCTCCTGTAGGGTAAGTTGAAAAGTTGTATTGAACAAGTTATATCAATGTATTAATAAACTAAAAACTAATTTTAATCGACTCTCAAAACATAATAATGAAAAAGCACAACAATCAAGAGTTTTTGCTAGTTTCCTCTTCAAGAAAAAACCTGCCAAAGACAGTATTTAAAAGAACCAGGAAGAAAGAAAATGAATCCTATCTGCATTTTTAAGCTACAGAACACGAAAGAAAGATGGATGTGTGAATATTTTCATTGAAATTATGACTTTATATTTCATACAATTACAATTTAGAGGTGGACCGTATTGGCTTCGTGTATAGCGTGCTCTAGTTTTAGAAATTGGCAAACCCAGTTAAAAACTGACAAGTGAAGCCGAACCAGAAGCTCACGTGTCTTGTGACTGGGGATAGGTCAATCATTTGACCGAAAAGTCAATCATTTTGACATGAGGAGGAGGGCGAAGACATTGCAGACATCACCCCAGGGGCGTACGTTCAAAAGAAACTTCAGCTTCTATAAGACTTTCTTTCATTGTTGATCCAAGAAAATTTTTTATAAGCCTTAATGCTGAGAAAAGTCTCCCAACACCAACTTAGATAATATATATTATACTTACTTTCTAAACAGTATCTGTCTTTGCTACTGGTTGTACTATTGAAGGATACAATTTAATTGCCTCTTTAGCATTTAATTTTAACATTTTTCCTAGACTTTCGCAAAAATGATTTTTTTAATGTCGACAGTCGGATTTTTAAACCATAATATAAGCATATTACTCTAGGTAAACCTGAATCTACTACATATCTGCAGTTTTAGTAGCGAATGACTGAGGTAAGTGCTCAGCATTCCAAAACGGCAGAAAATATAAACTGTTTTCAAATTCCTGTATGAGAAATTTTTAATTTTTATAGGTACAAAATTAAAAGAGTTTCTTTTCAAGGGCATAATATTTTTCAGAGGTCAAGTTGTTCCTTAGTATTACCTGAACTTAAATGCAGAAATATTATAAATGTTAATAATTTCCTCGACTTATTATTATTATTATTATTATTGTGCTTGTATATAAAGAATAATATGAATCCTATTTTAAAAGAAAAGATTGCAGAAGATAAAATCTAACACCAATCTTCATGGTGTTTTCTTGCAAAGTATTGTTTTTACAATCTTACTTCTACGCTAATTTTAAACATTCTTTCTGGTTCACATGAACCGCACCCATTTGCACAGTATGATAATGCTGTACATTATATTCAAGTTGGCATCATTTAGCATAAAACTAGTTAACATTATAGAGCAAGAAGGAAAAAGTATTTATGCGTAAAGTTCCCAAATAACTTATTTACTTAAAGAAATAAGGAAAACAAATAAAATATTCAATGTCATTTTACCTTAAATTTTTAATTTCGCACCCACCATGCCTTAAAAGTCATTATTGCAAGAAAATATACTATTATCGTTAAAATGAAATTTAATCAGAATTGACTTTGAAAGGTCTGAAAAAATTGTTGATAATTATATACCAAATAAGACTTTAAAACAATGCTAAATCATTTATTTCTCAAAAAGAACTAGAGAAAGATCGTGAGAACGTAACACCTTTTGGAAGCATTTTGAATAGCTGCTGAAAAACTGGTTTACATCAAAAGTAAGAGTCCCATTAAAGTCAGCGTATTCGAAAGTATTAGTTAATATTCGTGGCGTGTTTTGCAATGAGCAAATAACGCTTTCGTTTGATGGATGATTCTCCGGAAAGAATGAGTCCACGCGAGGCTAAATATAAAGCGCTTGCTAAATCTGGCTTGATGGCGGAGTGGGGAACGAGATGATTTGATTAGAATCTTAACAAGTGCAACCACAGACCAGAGATCTTCCTCAAAGGACGAAAGAAAGAAAAAAAGGATTTTTTTTCCTTCAGATGCCCACTAACATCTGCATGGAAGGAATATCAGGGATGGAATGATAAACTATGCATGGAGCCTTTTCACACCAGTTCCGGAGAAGAGTTCCACACTTCAGTACCCACGCAAAAGTAGATGAATGATATAGTAAACAGCGTAGAATGCATGCAAATCGTGAGTGTTAAATATAGATGCATATGAATTCCGAATGGTTAAAAAATATTATTAAATAAACAATAACAGCAATGTTAAAGAAATGCGCTTATGAATAAAATATTACCACAATAGCAATTTTTACAAGTTTAGATGAAATAGATGAAATTCCATTACGTATCAAAGAGAAGAATTTCTAAGAGAAAAATTAATTCTTTGAACTATGTTAAAATGCAACAAAAGGGAATAGATAAAGAACCATGCATGTTCTTGTTTCAGGGTTTTTTTTTTAAAAAATAAAAATATAATTCCTTTTCTGGAAAGAACAAACAAGTCTCTTTTGATTATAAAATGACGTACTTAATGTGATTTGAATCATAAATATAAGATTATGGTGTTTGCTATTTTCCAATTTGCAGCGTGTGCCATAACTGTTTAAAATTCTATTGGAAAACGTGAATAGTTGAACATTTGTTGCCAAATAAATATTCTACTAGTATTATAAAGCACAGTAAAACTAGTATGTTTATTTAAGAAAACTTCAGTCGTGTCACAGATATATTTTATTTCAGTAAAGCCAGAGTAAAGGTGGGTTTTCACTAATTATTAATATCTCAAGTAATAGAACGCCAGCCAATCGAAAGTCTAATCACCTGAGGACCGTGAGATTATGGTGGAAGGAATAAAATGCAACTTTTGTTAACTACAAAAGTTTGTTGAATTACATAAAGGCAAAAATCTCATTCTATCTCATGTTGATGAGCAGCAGGTATCTTCATTTAGAGTTTGATATGCAACCTTCTGTTACAATTTCCGCATCACGTCACGTTAGCGGCTTTCACAGATTTCATGCACCAAAAGCTGTCTAAAAGACATGAGCTGTCAACATCTAAAAGACAAAAAGCTAACAGCTGTCTAAAAGACATCTAAAAACAACATTTTCAACGAAATAAATATAAAAAAAGAAACAACAGTCATATATCAACTTTAGACAAATAAAACTAAAACGCATTTCATTCAGTTTGACAAATCATTTACAGTTTTCATAATATTATTGTTTACAATAATAAGTTGTTTTGTGCTGGGAAAGTTGACAATGATATTTATAAAACAACCAATTATGATGCTTCACTTAAAAGAATATGAGGTATTCAATGTTTATAAATAATATAATTTCATTTGTTTAAAAAAAAGTAAAAAACAATACTTCCTAAATCGGTTCCAAGAAAATAAGAAAAACTGAAAGCATTTCGTTTAGTTCAGAATATTATTGTTTATAATAATTTGTTTTGTGTTGGAAACGATGACATTGATGCTTATAAAACAACTGATTATGATGCTTCACACAAATGAATATGAAATCTTCAATGCTTGTCAATAATGTAATTTCATTTGTTTAAAAAACGACTTTCAAAAATTTCATGCACCTAAAGCTGTCTAAAAGACAACAAGAAAGAGAAAAAACACCAGACAGAAACCATGTGACCAGATAGAAACATGCTAAAGCCGCTATCAAAGTTCAGAAATTTTGAAGTATAATCCAGTTGTCTCGTTTAGAAAATGAATTTTTTAAACTCTTAAAATGATATATTTGTGGCACTTAAAAAAAGTCTTAGGTGAAAGATAAAAAAAAAAGCCTGCTTCAAATGAAAATGTTTATGATGCCCTTTTGTACAAGGTTCAACAAGGTCTTGCTTTATATCCACGCCAATTATATAATTAACTGTTCTGCATATATAAACAGCTTTCCATAATTTCTATTAAATTATACAACAGATTTTCCCTAAAGCATGGCAACCCGCCCCACTTCTCCAGAAGGTTGGTAGGTACTCCCCATTCCATTCGAAAGCATTTGGAGCAAAAGACAAGCCGAAAGTGAAAGGCAAAATAAACAGTCTTCCATCACAACGAATGCGTGTCTTGCGCCACACATAATAAGATTGTAAAACGAGATAAGGCTCAATTAGGTCAGAAGTGAAAGTCTTGGAACTCCTTCGGGCTGCTCCCATTCAGCAAGCAGTTCAAGAACACTTCTGGTTTCATTCACCTCCAGGGTCCCTCTCTGCCCCTCGGAAAAAGTGTTCGAGCAACCAGTGCACATGAGCGAATTCAGATTTAATTTGATTAAGAAAAACACATCCGGGTTTAGAAGGTTAATCTTTGACCCATGTTTAAATACTGCCTAAGCCTATTACCATAGATAGTGAGTGACTTCAAATATTTCCCGCAATAAAACATGTAGGGGCTGGAATAAGGCAGCGTTATTCTGAAAGACGGAAGGGAATAAAAGGAACTTAATTAAATTTTTGGTTAAATGTTTTGAAAAGAGATTCATTGAAGCATTAGCTAGATTTATTTCCAAGATATACAATCATTACTTTAGTCAATTTTGTAGAAATGTGGCAAGACAAAAACTCTCATCAAATTGTAAAAGTAATCCTCATGAAACAGAAGGAATTGCTGTAAGCAAATAAATAATTGCAAGAATTGCAACAATATATAAAGACATTTGAAAAAACCGCCAGTAAAAGCTTTTTCTACTCTAAGTCAAAAATATTTTTTTTTTAAAGGACAAAAATTTCCTTCCATTTATTATAATATGGAAAAGCGATTTACAGTTGGCATGCATTATATTATTCATATTCTAATATAAACATAAAATAATAAATATACGTTTCCTTGGTATCTTAGATATATAAAAGGAAAATTATATCTTTATACGAGACAGATTTTACCATATGGGGAGAAAGATGATAAAACCGAAAAGAAACAGAAGAAAGGATGAATAAGCTACGATAGCTTGAAAATGCAAGGGTGTCTTGTCTGCCCTTGGGAACCTTGATGATGATAATAATCTCGTCTTTTTTTGACATGTTGATTAATATATTTCAAAAAAGTAACATTATTCTAATCTATCGTCATGTCTACTAATGAAAGGTAATTATAAATATCTTTTTTGGTGCATAGGTTTCAATTGAAATATCAGAATGTAATAAGTAAATGTAAAATATCAAACCTTTTGGAAAAATGAGCAATGAAAGCTAGGATTCATTTCAGTAATATTCAAATACAAAACGAATTTAAATAAAAATTAATAAATCATACTTGTGAACTATTCATTATTAATTTCCGAGACTTTAAATTACAGACACACTACACAAACAATTTTTGTTAAAATCAAGGAAAAAATTTTAATTTCTTGTAAATTGGTTAATATTCACTACAAATGGGGACATGGTATCTTCAATATAAACATGCATAAAAAATAGTTTTTTTGAGTTTTTCATTGCAACCTACATACAATAATACTCCCACAAAATTATCTAGATTTTCCTTTTGATTAAGGTCTACAATGTTTTGTTCTTTACTAAAGATTTAAGACTAGTAAACAAATAAAGATTTGTAGAAAATAATGTAGGAACATAATTATATACGTTTATAAAATGAAGAAGCAAAATTGTGTAGGAGAGTGCAAATGCGGTACAGAAAATAAATGAAATTGGCAAGTAAAAAGCAAATTTCAATACGTCCACTAATCTGTCAAGTCTATGTAGTGCATGTAACAACAATCAGTAAGTATTTTATTATTTATTTCAAATTAAAAATATTTTATTAACTGTAGAAAATACAAAAGTTAAAATGCTTTGGAAATTAGATCAAAATTAGTCAAAGAAATGAATGCAACTTAATTTATACAACTTATCAGACAGTTTAAAAAAAAATACTTGCGATGATGTACAACAAAAAAGTATTCTAGGCATGGTCATAAAAAACATTTTGTTTCACAGATGTTTCATATAACAGGAGAATATTTTCAACAGTTTTTTATAAGAGATTAAAAACATCACAAAAAAATACGCATGGTTTTGTCGCATACTTGAATTTATTTCTTTAAGTTTCTATTATACGTAATTGAAGGAAATAATCCGAGAGCATCATACCCTTATCTATTTTTATACTTAAAAAAACTCGTTGAGAGTTAGTGGGCGGTGATCAGCTTTCGCTATTTCAACAACTTGGTTCCGGGTCATTCCAAAACTCACTGCTGGTACATAGAAATAAACGCCATCGTTACATCATTTTTTTTTTTAATTATAACGTTCCGGTTTTTAGATAAAAAACACTCAGAAATAATTGATGACATTTGAAACGACCCTTTTTTGTATTTCCAAGAGGGAAGGTAACGACAAGAAAAGTAATCACATATGGAAATCATATGAGTAATCATAATTTGAATGGCAGGATTGCGAATTTTAATGAGAAATAAAAGAAACGAAAGATAATTTTAAATGAATTTTGGGGTAAAAAATGTGTAGGAGAGAGAAATGACGGCGTAGAAAATAAATAAAATGATTAGATAACTACACATATTAAAATTTTAATATGTGTAGTAATCTGCCAAGTTTTATGTAGTGCGTGTAACTACAATCGGTAAGTAAATAAATAAGAAAGAAAGATATTATTGAATCTGCAAGTGAATCATCCGATATTTAAAAATAATTTTCATTTATTAATATGCGCTTCCAAGAAGAAAAAAAAGATTTTATTGAATTTATAAATGAATCATCCGATATTTAATCATTTTCATTTATTAATCTGTGCTTCAAAGAAGAAAGAAAGATGTTATTGAATTTATAAGTGAATCATCCGATGTTTAATCATTTTGATTTATTAATCTGTACTTCAATACCTAAGCTCGCATATATACAATACAGATATTATTTTTCTTAGCCATAACAGTATATGAAAGTCGTTAACTAATTTAAAGAAAAATTTAGACCGCCAAAATAATGAATGAAAGTAGTGGTCTCAAACAAAGGCTCTTTCATTGATTCGTTTTTGACTTGGAGCCAAAAAATGAAGAAGAAAACTCTAAACTAAGAATATATGAATGAGTGCAACTACAAGTACGTCAACTATTGTTCAAGAAGTAATAATAAAATGTTAAGAAATAATTAAGCGATAAATTTTTATTGCATTTTATGATATTCGTTATGCGTCGGAGAGGGTTGGTGGATAGTGCATTGGATTTCTCTAGTGGATAACTTGGTTCGAAAAGCCAGACCAAAAGTTTCCGTGTCTGTAGTAGGCCGGTATGTTCTGTTAAGCTTGAGATGAAAGAGCAGAGGGTGAAAACATCCCATAACATCCCTGAGAAGATTATTCATTCAAATGCCAAGC
Source organism: Caerostris darwini (assembly GCA_021605075.1). Classification (NCBI taxonomy): domain Eukaryota; kingdom Metazoa; phylum Arthropoda; class Arachnida; order Araneae; family Araneidae; genus Caerostris; species Caerostris darwini. Next base: position 52,062 of record BPLQ01010352.1, read on the forward strand.
CCATTGTAATGTACTTTGGATAATGCTGAATCTGTTACACACGGATATTCTAGTGGTGAATAACTTCAGGACAAAGTGCCCAGAATTAGAGAAAACATGATAGTCTAAGGGAAGAGAATGTGATGTTTTAGCATATATATTAATATTAAACAATTATCCAAAAGTAAATTTCAGAAATTAATATAAAATAACAGAATGTGCTAATTAGTAATCTATATACAAAGGTCAGAAATTTTTTGTGATATATCTCCCAAATCAACAAAATTCTTTTGTGATTTAACAAAAACCAATAATTGAAGAAAATCAAAAATTAGAAAATAAGAAATGTTTAACTGTATGCCTTTGTTTTTACACCACAGAAATCATTAAAATCTCCTTAACCAATATAAAATTAAGTATGAAATATTACAAAATTACCAAAATACTTCTCATCAAATTACATCCCTAATCAATTATTTCTACTCATTGCATAATAATCTTAACCAGAATATTTGACTAAGTTGTTTTAGGACTTAATAAATTTTGATTTTTTTAACGATTGTACACTTAATAACTATTAAGTGATTCAAATTTGACTTTATTTGAATATAATTATAGCAATTTGCAAATCTCAAAAGATAGTTTAAGTTATCAATAGTCTGCTGTTATGTATAGTGTAATAAATAATTTTAGAAAAAGGAGTGATGGATTCATATTTAATAAAAAAAATGATTTTCAAAAAATAAAACAAATGAAATCACACTATTGACAAACATTGATGATTTCATATTCATTTAAGTGAAGCATCAAAATCGGTTGTTTTATAAACATCAATGTCACTGTTTCCAGCACAAAACAAATTATTGTAAAGAATAATATTCTGAAAATTGTAACTGACTTGTCAAACTGAATGAAATGCTTTCAGTTTTTCTTATTTTCCTGAGAGGAAGAATTTTCTTTTTTTCTTTTTTTTACTTTTTTTAAACAAATGAAATTACATTATTGGCAAACCTTGAAGATTTCATATTCATTTAAGTGAAGCATCATAATTGGTTGTTTTAAAACATCAATGACTACTTTTTCAGCACAAAAAAACAACTTATTATTATATACAATAATATTCTGCAACTGTAACCGATTTGTTCAACCTTTTTAGTTTTATTTGTCTAAAGATGATATATGACTATTGTCTCTTTTTTTTGTTATCTATTTCGTGGGAATAGTCGAATTAAGTTACTGGTGAATTGCTACCGTAAAATCCTTTCACATGTGAAGAAACCAGACAAATGGCCGATGGCATAAAGTATTCTCTTGACTCTGAGAAGAATCTCACGCTTCATTCATGCTTTTACGAACACTGAGTCCGACATCAGAGTAACCTATAAAAGGCTTTGTTCTTTCTTCGACAAAGCTGCAGATCTTTATGCCATTCATAAATTTTAGTGCATACTAGTAGTTCAGAAAAAACATTTTTTTCAAAAGCACATCTTTATAAAAAATTTTAAAAATATTTATAATTTATTCATAATGGCATGGATAAGAGAATGAAGCATTAAATTTCACCTTACACACATCAAAAGTAAAACTTAAAAAATTGAGTTTAAACTAATTAAAGAATAAATTACAGTGGTGCAATAACTAGTTAATTGTGATATACAAAATATACATGATAAAAAATAAATAACTCATTAAGAAATAATTTCATACCAAATAATTTCCAATTAATTTAAAAAGAAAATGCTTTTTATATGCTTTTAAATGCTTTTAGGTATTTTTTATGGAATTTCAATTTTATTTCTCCATCACATGTTTTTTTTTTCTCCCAATGCACTTGCTACAAACTGCAATAACCGTTGTAAAACTAAATTGTTTAACCTTACGGAAAGTTGACAGATTTCCAATAAATTGCGAAGAATACCTTCAAAAATTTCTAACATTTCTGTACTTCTTTTTATATCGTCGTTTTTAAACAATTAATTTTAAAATATTTATTTCTCTTGTTACTTAGATTTCTCTGCTTTATTTAATATTCTCAAAGTGCAAAGAAATATGCTTACTTATTTGTTCTTAAAATTTTATTTTGCAACGATGTTCAGCCTAAAATTGATTCTAGAAAAAGATCCTTATTTTTTCTCTCTTTTTAATTATGGCAACATATATCAGATCCCTAATTGTATCAGAATATTTGAAATATTTTTATGCTTATTTACTACCAATAATTTCAAAATAACCTCAATGTTAAGGAAAAAAATGTTTTTTTCTGGTTAATTTAAAACACTTAATTTTTCTCACTAATACTTAATTAAATAGCAGCCCCAATAAAATAAGTTTCTTTTAAATTTAAATTCTCATGAAGAGGTTGAGTTGTTCTTAAAACCACATAGCAATCCGCAACTGGTACGTCCGTTGCCGTTCCCAAAATATATTTTAACTACTTTTAGAAGGAAATGAAATAATTTCAACTTTCCATTTTTCCAAAAAAGTAAATCATACGCGGCATTCACCGAATTGTTCCAAACCATCCAAATTTCGAATATTAATAGCTTAGTTTCCTTGTAAACAACTGTGCTCCAGTTGGCATCCACACATTAACAGACAGTTTCGCGTATGATGTGGTGCTACCAATGAAGAATTCAATGACGCGTAAACAACTTTATTGAGCATGGATAACTATTAATATGAGGATGGCATTAGGTTAGGGTTCATTTAAACAATGATTATTCTATTCTATAGGTGAAATGGTGTTTGCTCCTCAATTGCAATAGAGTTCTTGAAGCATAATGAATTGGATCATTAAGATTTGAAGATGAAATATGTAACAAATGAAAAGGAAAACGAACTGCTTACATTTCTTCCTCCATTAAAATGGAATTATGTTAACATTTATTTTACGGCCTCATAATTTAAGAATGTGTTTTAAATTCCTCTAATCTCTTTAAAATATTTTTACTTTCTGAAATATTGTACAGATTATGAATAAGCCACTTTTTATTTTTAATTTTGGCCCGAATACTTCACAACTATGCATTACAAACGTTCGAATAGATCTAGTTTTCCATACATAATAAAATGTTATTTTTATTTACATGAATTGTATTTATTAAGGATGATTCATAACTAAAAGAATGGAATTGTGCAGTTATTAGAGATTGCACAACTATGCATTACAAATGTTCAAATAGATCTAGCTTTTCATACTTAATAAAAGATTTTTCTTTTTATTTACATGAATTGCATTTATTAGGAATTATTTATAACTAAAGGAATGGAATTGTACAGTTATTAGAGATAATGAGACTAAAGAATTATCTCATAAGAATATTTTCACATCGCAACAAAAAAAAAAAAATGGAAATGGTAAAAAATTATTCTGATACTTCTAAAATTTTAGCACTTATCTACTTATAAAGGATTAATATGTATGATAAATAAAAATAAGTATCCCTAGATATCGATACGGTTTTATATAGGTTCAGTGAAAACACGAATATAAAAATTATAAAAAAAACTGATGAAATGAGATGGAAAGAAACAGCCAAAATGATGAAATGGAAAAAAAAAAGAATAATGAAAATGATGAAATGAAGCGAAAAAATAATAGTAAAAAGAAAATGATACAAAAACGATGAAATAAAACGAAAAAAAAAAATATTTGAAAAATGATGAAATGAAATGAAAAAAAACCACATAAAAATGATAAAATGAAATGAAAAGAAAATGAAAAATGATGAAAAGAAAGAAAATAATAACGATATGTAATGAGACAGTTTCCATTTATATAAATTTCAAAACACATATTTATAATCTGAATGTTAAAAAATTGCATGAATCACATAAACTATAGATTTTCTTTTGTACAAATATGTGCAAAAAAACTGGTTATGCTGAAACACTTGAATAAAAACATTCATTTGAAGAACTTTTGTATACAGTATATGATAAAACAAAAAAAAAAAAAAAAACCATGATCTACAAAAGAAATACACTTTTACAACATAAATATACCTTGACGTGAGTTTATATTGCTAAGAAAAAACACTTTTACACTGTCACATTAAATTTTGGATATACTGTTTAATATAATATGAACCAAAGAAAACAATTATCCTACAACTAAAATCAAGTTTTTACGATCAGTTTAGAATAACTTTGAAGTCACCATAAATCAATGACCATCTGAAGGTCAATAACACAAGTTTTATTTCGACTCCAAGGAAAGTGTTTAAAAACATACACGGAAAATTCTACTTACAGACTGATTTTAGAAAGCATAAGCCTATTTTATACGGAAGCTTTTCGAGACACGGCATTTTCCACTTAAACCTCCGACAGACTAAAAATAACGAGGGGTTTCCAGATATTCGAAACAAAACGAGAGAAAAATAAACTTGCTGAAAGAAACCAAATTGCTGCTTTGTTAGCTTTTTTGACTTTAACAATGTTTGGCCCAAAAAAGTGTTATAGTAACAAAATGTTTTTTAAGTGACTCAAAATATTTACGGATTCCGGATTTATACAGAAAACGAAACGGCTTTTGTTATATAACCCTGACGTACTATACGTCATTTGTTAAGTCAACATATCTTCAGTATAATCACTTATTACCTAACGGTATAATCAAATCAGATTATGTTTAACAATTTTATTAGTGATATCTTAATACCTAAATTTAAAGGAACCAAATTGCATTGTTAGCTTTCTTTACTTTAACAATGTTTGGCCCCAAAAAGTGTTATAGTAACAAAATGTTTTTTAAGTGACTCAACATATTTACCGATTCCGGATTCATACAGAAAACGAAACGGCTTTTGTTATATAACCCTGACGTATACGTCATTTGTTAAGTCAACATGTTTTCCGTATAATCACTTATTACCCGTATATCAGATCAGATTATGTTTAACGACATTATTAGTGATATCTTAATGCCTAATTTTAAATATTTATGTTTGTTTTTAAACTCTAGAAGAGAAGCACCAGTTGATATTTATAATGAGATTTAGAAAAATTCCACAGTATATAAATATAAACATCATTATTTATGTTGAATATAAGGTTTCACAGAAAAGTTAGTTTATAAACAAAGTCACAATATACTTAACAATAATGATATCCTTTTCAATATTTCTCTAGATGCCAAAATTGCTAGAAAATTTAAATAAATATAACTTTTTAACTGTGAATAACATATGACTTTTTAACTGTGAATAATATATGACTTTTAAACTGTGAATAATATATGACTTTTTAAATGTGAATATATGTCTTTTTAACAGTAAGTAATATATGACTTTTTAAATGTGAATAATATATGACTTTTTAAATGAGAATATATGACTTTTTAACTGTAAGTAATATATGACTTTTTAAATGTGAATAATATATGACTTTTTAAATGTGATGTAAGATAATCGTAACAGTCCAAAATCGTAAAAATCATTTAATAATAATGAATCGCTATGCAGTAATGAAATCTTAATTACAGACAAAATATATTTATATTTAGTTATATCATACGATAATAATCATTCAAACTAAGGAAGGTAATTAACTGGTATGTTTTACTAAAATATTCAAAAATGTACTTTTATAATAAAATACTCATATTTAAACTAAAGGATTAAATTCCGTGATGTGTCATATTAAAACGTAAATGAAAGAAAGTCAAATATTAATGTTGTTTGAAGTTAAAAATCAAAAACTTGGTAATTTCTTAATTGTTAAACTTTCCTTGCCGAAAAGGAAAATCATTGTTGTAAGTTTTAAAATATTTATTTAGTGCTTTTATAATTACAGGTTGTAGCTGTCACAAGAATCTCTACAATAATAGAGGAAAACAAAATATATGACAGTCCCTTTTAAATGCATTCAAAGTTTACAAGAAAAAAAAAGCAATTGAGGTAATTTTGTAAAACATTACTCCTAGAAGGAAGATGTTCAAAAAGTTATTTAAATAAATGCTTTTTTTATTTCTTATAGTGAGTATTTGAAAATATAATTAAATTGCACTATATTTTTTAATGATAAACAAAACAATGAGTTTTACTTTATCTTTTCTTTCCTTTCCTTACTTCTAATAAATTTAACATTTAGAAAAGTGAAAAATATAATTTTTATACAAAAAATTTATTTGTATAACTAATTTTTAAAAATTAGCATGACAAGTGTTTTTTAAGAATTTCTATGGTTAGCTTATAAAATTAAATAATTTTGTTATAAGAATTACAACTAAAACTGTTGTAAACATTGAAAAAAGAAGTTAAATGATTGCAAAAAAAATCCCTCACAAATTTAGCTAAAATTCAAAATCATATTATTCACCTATTTAATATTTTGAGACATTTGTGTATAGTTTCACGGAAATTTCCCTACATGTCATTTTTTGTTCAAATGGCAGATATTACATATTTTTTTCTTTTTTTTTTTTTTAAGAATAATATTAAATTACAAATTTCTTCCTTCTGAAAAATCCAACTGAAGTCAAAACACATGTGGCCGAAATACTATCTCAGCGTAAGGACATTTTTGCCTTTATTCTGTTTTGTTTAAAAAAAAAAAAAAATTGAAATTATTCTTAAGGTCACTTTAGACAGGTTTGTTGACATGTTGAATTTTATTTATTTACAAAAACAACACATGTAGAAAGTTAAAAAAAAAAAAAAAAATTACACAAAGGCCATTAAGACACCCACCAGTTTGGTTGCCGTCAACTACTAAAAAACGGCAAAAAATGTCGCCGAGATAGAAGCTCATGTAAGTCGTGTCTGTGTAATTAGTTTTTCTACTGCTGTTCTTCACAAGAAAATCCGAAGTAATGTTTGTCCGAAGGATGTCACTATGCTTAATGCTCGTAGATAGTGAGGCACCGAAAGAGTGCCCATAATTCATGCGATACAGTGGACATCCATTGACTGTAGCAGAGGCGGTGGATGAGTCAACTGCCGTTAGCACTGAAGACAAAGTGTGGCGAAAGTCGTTACCGATAATACGCCTACCTTAAGTTGCTCCTCACGAGGGGGACTAGTAGTAGATCAAGTCTGCAAGGACACTCACCCTGAAGAAGTAGACAGACAGACTCTTTCACTTTCAGTGGCTGGCGAAGGGCAACGGATTCTTGCACAGGATGCGGAACTCTGCCTTGGAGAAACTCCCATCTGCTGGGCCTTCTCAGGTTTCGGAAACCAAAGCTCCTGTTACCCCCAATACCATACGAAATTATGCATTTGTCTTGAAAGCGGAAATTCATTTGCTTCTGCTAACTTTTCGACTTGTTCTTAAATATGACTTTAAAAGATTTTTTTTCCCCTTGGAATCAATTCTTCACTCAGAATGAAATAGTATCTTCTTAGAGTTGAATACAAAAGTAAAGATCAAATAACGTAAGAAATGATCATTTGCATTGTCCATTACACAAGATTTCTACTTCATTTTAAACCTTCACCTTATTATTAATCCGAAGAAAAAAATATTCTCAATAACAAGTGATTGATTTCAGAAGCTATTTTATATACGTTAATAAAACTGCGATACATTAAAATACCAGTATAAAAAAGAGTCTTCCAAGCAATAAATACATAACTTTGCCATTAAATTTATAGCATATTGCTTTATCAGAATTTGAAATAAAACGAAATCTCCCAACGTAATAGATTACTTTTAAAATATTTTTTTCACCCATATTACAGGAAGATTTAAAGTTGCGAACTTTTAGAAAATTCTAATGCAAATTCAAAAGATATTTATAAATAAATAATATTATACATAAATATAGAATATTTTAAATAAATAATATTTATTCGTTTCAGAAAAATTAATTAATAGCTAAAAAAAACAATTTTTCCTCAGTTTCAAACTACTTATTTCAAAACCACACGAATGAAACAATCTGTTTTTAAATCATTTTTAGAAAGGTAAGTATGCATAAATTACCAAAAAAATAAAATACCAACAAACTGTTGTGACTCATCCTCAGTGTCCTGCAGCGCGAGACGGCATCCCACGAGTAGTTTACTCATGGATGGAGTAAACAACAAGTAAAACCAATAATTATTTATGCATAGTTTTAAATTTCTTTCATGCAAATTTCTTTGGCTTCCCCAATTCATGTAAGTGTTACAAAGACATAAAGTTACAAAGACATAAGTGTTACAAAGACATAAGTGTTACAAAGACATAAGTGTTACAAAGACAATGTTTGCAACACACAACATTGGAAAATAAGTAGAAAATGCATTTTTGACAACAATTAAAAAAAAAAATGGTACTTACGTATTAACGGTACCTTGGCGACAGTTGAGCCAATAAAGAGCACACGCGTCAACCGCAGCTACAGATTTGACGCCAATCTACACTTTAAATTTTTGTTCCAAATAATAAAATATATATGAAACACTTCATTTAAAATCAAAACGCTTTCAAAATATTTTTATTCCAAATAATAAAGATTGGCGACACTTAAAAACCGCCAAGTCTGTCGCCAAGGTACCGTTAATACGTAAGTACAAAAAAATCAACATTTCATAGAATCATGAAAAATAAAATTGTATAATTAAACACAATTCATACATACTCCCATAACTAATAATAAAAAAAAAAAAAACTTTCATTGGATTCGCGACATACTTTTTATCATCTCATCCGCTCATCTTAAAGATTCCGGAAAGGATAGGATGTCGCAGACTATAACACCAACTATTCATTTATTAACGGCAACCCGGGAATAAAGACCTCTTTTTATGCCACTAATTTCGCTTTCTTGAAAAATGTCTTTTCCTTTCCGCTCCCCATAAAAATGGGGGCACGCGAGGACGAAAAGACGCAACGAATCACAAAATTGCCGAAACTTGCCAGATTATGAAAAAAAAAACTCACAAATCACTGTAAACTAACATCAAAATATGTAGAACCGGAACGTGTTTGCACACCATGGAAGTAATAAATAACAAAGCTCAATTATTTGATTATCGATTCTTGCGATTACAAAGCTCAATTTTTTTTTTTTTTTTAAGACACGCGTGTAGAGATTTTATAGATAGCGACTGTCAGAATAGTTAAAAAAAAGTTTTTTTCTTCTTCCGTACAATAGAAAAGAATGGAATTGAATACAAATAAGAATAGAAATCACTATTTCATTAAGATCAGAACAATACGCTAATCAAAAAGCATATTTTTGAGGATATATTCTTTTCATTTAAATCTACTTAGAAGATAAGTTTGTGATAATCAGTGGTTGCAGCTTGTTATTACTAGATAATGATTACTAATCCAATTCTTTGTTCAAGAAATATAGAAACTAAGAAGATGAAGAATTGTACATATGACATATTATTTATATATATTTATGATTACTAATCCTCCAATACTTTATTCAAGAAACAAAGACACCAATAGACATTAAGGAGTGTTCACAAAAATATAAGTTATATTATAAAAAAAACCTTCTTAATTGCTTTGTCGCTTATTTATGAGCAGAAAATAATCACTTAAAATGCCTCACATAACATTAATGTTTTCGCATAGTTAATGACGATCTTTAAAATAATTTACATTTTCAAAAAGAACGTGGAAATGAATTCAAACTTTAAATAGTTTTAAATTCAAGTAAAAGAAAAATAGACGGAACAAAATTTGAATAATTTTGATTGATCGAGTTGAATGCTTGGAAATTCAACTAAAAGATCATATTTCAAATAACAACGCGTTTCTCTGTAGATAATTTTAAAATGGACACTACATCATTTATGTATGTATTTACTGTTTGAATATCTTAAAGTAAATCATTTTTAATTAATTACTTTTTTTTTTAATTGAAACATTTTTTTTTTTACTATATAAACATAACCTCTCCTATTTGCACGTGCAAATATTTATTCACTCAGGCCTTAAAATAATATTACTTTGACTTCTGGCCAAGTGGTAACATGTGCAGCTAACTTGCAGAAGGAATTGGTTTCTATTCCGATGACAAATATCTCACGTTGATAGTCAAGCAACCACTGGTGGGAGTTTTCTAGGTTTTATTCCTTGTAACATGCAAATGCAAGGCATGTATTGTGAAAATTCTATTGAAAGGCAATGTCCTCACCCTCATTTCCCGTCGGTGGGCTGTTCGTGGTATATTTAAGTGAAACACGAGGCTCACAGATGTTTAACTATAACAAATAAAATCCTATTAGTCATACTTTTTTGTAAACCGAAACCATAAAAAATCATATAACCAGAAATATAATTACAACGAGGATGTTTTAGTAAAAAGCAAAGTTTCTGATGGTTTATGAAAAGTTTATATGATAAAAATTTAGCAGGTTTGATCAAGACTAATACAGACAAGTCACAAAAAAAAAGAAAAGAAAAGTAAATTTAATTTCGTACAAAGTAGATTTTGTTTTCAATAACATGATATTCTATGAGAAATAAATTATTTTATATTTTAATCTAACCAAGAATAAATTACGCTCCCATGACAGCTAAAAAATATATTTTTTTAAAAATTTACTTAATATTTGAAAAAAAAAATGCGCATTCAGTAACTTTAGATTAAATAATAATATGTTAAAAACAAATTTTCCCCAGAATTATTTTAATAAAACATATCTTTGATCGTTAATAACAAACGTCTGTCAATTTTAAAATCCCTCAGCAAAAATAAAATATACGTACCAAAATTAATTTAAAACAAATTACGAAGTGAGGGTTAAAAAAATAATAATAATAAAATTAGATACCTGACAACTAAGGGAGAAAGAAATGAACAACAACAACAACAACAACAAAAAACTCTTTTGAGTTTAGGGTCGCAGTAAATAATTGAAAAATAAAACCAGTTTTGAAACGACTTTCTAAAATTGGGAAGAAGTCACTGTAATCTGTTGTTCATATTATCCAGTATTAAACTTCGCGGGAAAGTTGTGAGAGAAATCGTCCCAATGCATAATTAAATTTTTTAACTAAAAAAGATAAATAAAAATTATCTTTGTCCCTCGCTTTCAAAAAAAGGGAATACATTCATTCTATTGTCTGTAAAATAAATCTATGGAAGCAAATAATTTAACCTTTTTCTTTTATTATTATTTTTTTTTTTTAGGAAATGTATAGAATCTGTTATTGAAATAAATATTAATTTAAGTTGAACGCCTCAAAGTAATCATTTTAATGTGTACATGGAATTAGTCATGACGAAAGTGGTGTTTAATGTTTGTCCCTTGGTTTCACAAAAGAAAATAAATTCATTCTATTTTCTTAAAAGTCTACAGAAACAAATATTATAACCTTTTTAAATAATTATATATATAGAATCTGTGATTGAAATAAATATTAATTTAAGTTCAACGCCTCAAAGTTAGCATTTTAATGTGAACATGGAATTAGTCATGGTGAAAGTAGTGTTTAATGTTTGTCCCTTGCTTTCACAAAAGAAAATAAATTTATTCTATTTTATTTAAAAAATATATATATATAGAATCTGTGATTGAAATAAATATTAATTTAAGTTCAACGCCTCAAAGTAATCATTTTAATGTGTACATGGAATTAGTCATGGCGAAAGTAAAATCCCTTGGTTTCACAAAAAGAAACAAATATTTTTTTCTTTTAGAAAAAATATTTTAATATAAAAAAAAAAATGTACAGAATTTGTGATTGAAATAAATATTAATTTAAGTTCAAACCCGTAAAGTTATCATTTTAATGTGAACATGTAATTAACCATCGTGAAAGTATGTGTTTAATGTCTTATTCAATTAAAAATATTTTCTAATCATCAGACTAAAAATGTTTTTCGATTTACCCATACATTTATTTTAATGAATTTTAATGTATTAAATTTTGAATATATGTATTGATAAAACAAAGTAAAGTTAGAATTTTGAATATTGTTTTAAGCATTTTTACACGAAAAGGATTGATATTGTTCCAGAACAATTTTACAATTCTAATTCTAAACATGAAAAACATTTTAGAATCTAATATTTTATTTTTGACTATATATTTTGAATGGTTAAAATTATTTAGCAATATTTGGAAAGTAGTGAACAAAAATAAATGTGAGCATGAAATTAACCATCGTGAAAGTATGTGTTTAATGTTTTACTCAATTTAAAATATTACCTAATCATCAGATTACAAATGTTTTTCGATTTACCCATACATTTATTTTAATGAATTTTAATGTATTAAATTTTGAATATATGTATTAATAAAAAAAGGTAAAGTTAGAATTTTAAATCTTGATTCTGACATTTTTATACGAAAAGGTTTGATATTGTCCAAGAAATATATCTATCAGAAGAATTTTGCAATTCTAATTCTAAACATAAAAAAAAAAAAAAAAAAAAAATTAGAATTTTATTTTTTACTGCATATTTTAATATGTAAAAATATTTAACAATATTTCAAAAGTAGTGCACAAAAATAAATATGCGCGCATTAAAAAATAATTAATGTTTAGGAAATTAACATTTTTTTAAGTTCTTTCTAAAGTTTGAAATATCTTTTTAAATCTTACGAATAAGTAAGTCTCATATCAACAATTATAACTGAAATCATTTTAAATTACTTTTTATTTCTCCTTTATTCCAACAATTTTATCCAAACCATTCCTACAATCCAAAATAGGTCCATATCAAAATCTTGCATTCAATTGGATTTAAATCAAAATTGAATGCAGAATTTTAAAAAGAAAAAAAAGCATTCAACTGACACAAAACACACTATTACTAAAATATGAAGGAAACGAAATAGATCTCTCTGCAAGAATGATTTAAGTAGAAAAGATAATGAAATCTGAATTGTGTTTTGCTTAAAAAAAACAAGAAACAATAAGGTGGGTTTTGACATACTTTTTTTTCTATTCTGTGTCTGTCATTTTCTGAAGATCCCTGAAAGGATATTAGTTAGACAATACAATTCGAGAAAAGAAAAAAAAAGGTTATTTTCAGCTCCTTACATCAAATTTATAGCTGAGAATTTACAGGATTGAATCCTAAGATAAGGCACAGAATCAAATTTTTTTTAAAAATAAATCCTATGTTACTTGATAAGTTTGCATGTTAAATCATTTTTGTATTATCACTATCTCGATTATTTTTACGTCTTCTTATTTAAATCAAAAAGTTAAAAAACGGACTTTCTTCTCCTCAATAAATGAAAACTTCTGTTTCTGTCTGTCTTCTGTAAAAAATCTGTTTCTATCATTTACTGAAGATCCTAGAAAGGGTATTAGCTAGACAATACAATTCGAAAAAAGAAAAAGTAAAAAAAAAAAAAGATTCGTTTATTTTCAGATTCTTACATCAAATTGATAGCTGGGAATTTACACGATAGAATCTTAAGATATGGCACAGAATCAGATTTTAAAAAAGTAAATATGTTATTTGACAAGTTTGCATGTTAAATCATTTTTGTATTATCACTATCTCGATTATTTTCATATCTTCTAATTTAAATTAAAAAGTTAAAAGGCGGACTTTTTTCACCTCTTTTAAATTAAAAATTCTGTTTCTGTCTGTCTTCTGTAAAAATTCTGTTTCTGTTTCTTAATTCTGTTTCTGTCATTAGCGGAAAATCCCTGAAAGGATATTAGCTAGACAATACAATTCGAAAAAAGAAAAAGAAAAAAAAAAAAAGATTAGTTTATTTTCAGCTTCTTACATCAAATTGATAGCTGAGAATTTACACGATAGAATCTTAAGATCAGATTCAGAATTCAGATCTTTCAGAATCTGATTTTAAAAAAGTAAATATGTTATTTGACAAGTTTGCATGTTAAATCATTTTTGTGTTATCACTATCTCGATTATTTTCATATCTTCTTATTTAAATCAAAATGTTAAAAAACGGGCATTTTTCTTCTCGATAAATTAAAGATAAAATTGTCAAAATTATAAATAAAACTATTATTTAATTTGCATTCAAAATTTAATCTTTGGAACTTAAAAATTTTTTGCTATTGTTTTACACCTAAGAATATGATATTAACTGATAATTTAAATAACGATATCTAATTAAATCTTTTTAAGAGAAAAAATTACGATATTCCATTGAAAGATAAATGCATGTATTATTTTTCAATTTTAAATGAGATAATTTAAATGGTTTTTGGTTTTGTTTCATAAGGAGTTCGCAAAGCTATCGTTTAATCATTCACAGGACAATGTTTTTGATAACAGCAAAACTTCGATTCAAAATGAGATAAACAACGTGGAGTAATAAAATAAATAGTACATTTTCTACTCTTCAGTCATAACATTGTGTAAAATGTTTTAAATATTTCTTTCTCTTTTAAAAAAGATTGAAATGCAGATTTATTCAGAAAGGACACGAAATAAAAATAGATATAATGACCATGATAAGAATGTAAAATGAATCACAGGAATATTAAAATTAAAAATAAAAAAATTAAAATGTATAATAAAATATCATTCTCATAAATATTTTACTTTCTATTTATTCGACCATTAATAATTAACTTTTATTTAAATCAAATTTTTCGTTAATCGAAAAATTCCCTGATATATTAAAAATGTTTGGCTTCTACAGTTTTTTTATTAATATTAATATCGTCATCATTATTATTTAGGGGAGATGAACTCTCGGGTTGAAATTCAAGGTTAATTTAGAATTCAAAGATTATTTTTAAAATTTACTAAGAAATTTAAAAAATAAAAATAAAACCATGAAAACATGTTTTTTTTAATCAAAGTCCATATTGAATTCTAAGAACTGTAATTAAAAAAAAAAAAAAATACCTTTTAGTATCTTATGAGAATTTTCCCAGTATACCAAATAATCAACCGTGCATTTCAAAATCTCAATCATCTTTCGAAAAGAAAAAAAAAAAAAAAAAACATTCAAATTCTACGAAATTCCCACAACTCAATTATTTTCAGGATTTGCCCAGATTTTAGACCGCTTTTTACAGAATGAATTATCAAATTTTCGAAGTATATCATTATCGTAGATTTAATTTTTTTAAATATTTTAATGGAATTTTAAGAATTTATATAAAAAAAACGGAGATAAAAATTATTTTTGTCTTAAAGTTCGGAATCATGAAGATTTAAGTTCATCACCTTGCTAAAATTAAATCTTTTTTAATTACATACATTCTCCAATGTTCATTCTGGAATTAAAAATTGAAACGCTTAGTTTAGAGAATGGAAACAATTAGCCAACATAATAACAGTTAACCAACAACAAAATATTTACCACAGAAGGCACAAAAAAAAAAAAAACAATTAAATCCCAAATTTTCATTAAAATATTACATTTAACATAATAATTTTTCTTTAATTTTTACTTTATAATAAACATTAGTTGCATTAACGTTTAAGAATTATTAATACTTTTATTATAAAACTTTTTTTCATAATATCTATGCACAACTTTTCATAATATCTATGCACATGAGCATATATATCAAAAAGTTATTTTTACATCAAGTTTTACATTTTAAAGAAATAAGTTTATCAATATGAAGAAAGATATTGGATCTTTGTCAAAAATCATCTTTTTAGAATCTTTTATCATCATTTGTGGTCCAACCTCCTTTACATTATATAGCCTTACAGTAGCTGCATTAATGTTTAAGAATTATAAATACTTTTACTATAAAACTTTTTTTTTTCACAATATCTATACACATGAGCATATGTTTCAAAACGTTATTTTTACATTAAGTTTTACATTTTAAAGTAGTAAGTTTATCAATATGAAGAAAGATAATGGATCTTTGCCAAAAGACTTCATACAGACTTTGTCAAAGTTAGCCTCTATGCACTTGAACATATATTTCAAAAAGTTATTTTTACATTAAGTTTTACATTTTAAAGTCATAAGTTTATCAATATGAAGAAAGATAATGAATCTTTGTCAAAAATCACCTTTGTAGAATCTTTCATTATCATTTGTGATTCAACCTCCTTTATCGCCGTGAAATACATTACTGTCAGATTTATTCATCACACTACAGTAAGGGAAGAGATTAGTAAAATTAATAACTCCCCCACATACCATAAAGCAAAAGAAATGCTGCCCCATCTTTCTCCCAAGAAAAGTATGAACACATCAATGAATAGGTTGCTATCTTTTCCGCACATGAGCATATATTTCAAAAAGTTATTTTTACACCAATTTTTACATTTTAAAGTAATATGAAGAAAGATAATGGATCTTTGTCAAAAATCACCTTTACAGAATATTTCATCACTATTTATGGTCCAACCTCCTTTATTGCAGTGAAATAAATTAATGTCCGATTTATTTATCATTTTATATCATACCACAGTATGGGAAGAGATTATTAAAATTAATAACTCCCCCGCGTACCATAGAGCAAAAGAAATGCTGCCCCATCTTTCTCCCAAGAAAAGTATGAACACATCTATGAATAGGTTGCGCATCTTTTTCCTCGTCCGCTAAATAAATACCTGTTTCCTTCCTTTTTTCTTTCCCAAAAAAACAGTCCGACACTCGGAATTGCAGAGCGATAATATCTTTTGTTCTCGCTCACCCCTCAAAAAAGTGTGTAATAACACTCTCAACCCTTCGAAATTTAAAAACCGGTTCGCGCCTACGCTTTAAGTTTAAAAGACCGGTCCACAAGATCGAATGCCAAATGGACTCTTTGGAAGTTTATTCCACTGCAGAAGTTGTGCGCCCTCAAAATTTATCCAAACTGCAGCTGTTTAGAGAAAGGGTTTTTGCACAGAGACGCGCTTCTACAAGGCGATCAATGGGAATCAATAGTCTACCGAGTCGTAAAATAGCTGCTTTTCTTCCTTTAGAACACACTTCACTTCAATTCTGGCTCAGTGTACTCGCCTCACAATAAATGAACTGTTGGGAAAAAAAGAATTAGCTACTACGAATTACTCCTTTCCCTTTCTCCACAGCATTTTATTCTTTAAAGAGTTTTTCGAATGAGAAAGAAGCCGAATTCCCTTTAAAAATAAAAAAAGGAGCAAAACTGAAATTTTACGCTTTTCTACGAACGCTTATTAAATTATCTCCAAGTTCAATGACACAGAATTTGTTTTGATGTTGAGCGAACAAAGGATAAAAAGCGTTTTGGATGTAAACTTCCATTCACAAACAACAACAACGTCAAATGTTAATATTCCCTAATTATAATTATTTTTAATTGAATATCTATCATTCGAAGCACATAATTATATATTATTATATTTATTCTATTCAAACAGAAAAAAAAAAATTTACATGTTGGGGATATTGTTTTTTTTTTTTTTTTTTTTTTTGAAGTTCTAAAATAATTTAAATTTAATTTATCTTAAATAAAAATGTGCATACTTCCAAAGAGAAATAATCTCAATTTTCTGAAATAAAATTAAAAACTAAATTATAATTAGCATATGCGGAAAAAACATGCATAGATACATCCTTCATGTAAGAATTTCCTCACCAAAGCTTTTAACTCATTTTAGACACAAAATAAAATCTCTTTCACTTGATGGTCAGCATTACATAACTTCTAACCACTTCAACTCATGGTCAGAGTTAACCGATTGGAAAAGATAACCTTGATTTTATAGTGTTAACCAGACACTCGAGACATTTGGTTTGAAGAAAGGTGTAAACAAAGATTGCGCAATCTTCATAACAAAATGATGCTTCCAGTAAATTATTCCTCATTTTTTGTTTAATCAAACATAACATCTGGATACGATTCGACAATGCGATTTCGATTATCTATACAATATAAAATTCCAAAAAGGGATACAATTATTTTTTTAGAAGAAAAGGAGTTCACTTTCTAAAACCAATCTCAATCAGTCCATCTGCACCTGTTCGTTTCAAGGAAAACCAGAAAAAAAAAAGTTGATGAAAATTGCCGGAAGGAACAGACACAATGTAACGTTGACTTCTAAAATGATTCTCCAGAATTTCAGAACCGGAGGCACTAATATTCAGAATTCGGCCAGTGCTACTCATTATTGAATCATGAAAAGAAAAAAAAAATAATAATAAAAATAAAAACTCGTTAGGATCTGCAACTACTGCTCTAAAACGCACCAGTTTTTTTTATTAATTATTCTCACGGTTTCACGTTTTGGTATTTTATTTTTATTGGGAAAGTGATATCTTTAACAATGAATAGGAGATACAGATGTCTTTCATCTCGTAGTGTGATTGGCAAATCGGTTACCATGACATGAATTTATAAACTATGCTCAAGACGAGCTTTATATTGCTGCAGTATAAAGTTACTGACCTTCAGTGGCGAAACAAATGTTGTGCAACTGTACTATAGTCAAATTCAACTGATATTAGGCCATCATTTAAATAAGGATGTCTGGTATGAAGGTACACACAAGGGAAAATAAATTAGGTCCTAATTTCATTGGTTCCAAACGTTTCGACTACGAACTCTTGTCTAGAAAACAGAGACCAATTTATCAACAGTAAGATTACTCATGAAGTATTAAATACATTTTGCTCAAGGTTTCGAAGAAAGAATAGCTGCAGAGCTGACTTTTTTTTTAAGGCTATAATCAGTTTTTGAAACACTTTCAAGAATGAGTAGTATAATAAACTGCATTAATATATATCGTATACAATAATCTCTCAAGGCTAGAGATAAAACATTTAATCGAATCATTTGCAACACAGGAAGTTTAAAAAAATACTAATAATTGCAATTATACGTCCTACCTTGCACATTATTATATAATCTTTCTTCATGATGAAAACTTGCTTTCGTTATCTTTTGCATCAAAGATTCAATTAATGATTTACCATAAAAGTAACAAACAAAAATTATAAACAAGTAATTAAATAAATTCGATTTCATGTCATTCTCTTTAATGTAATACATATTTTTTCTTTCTTTATTTATTATATATATATTTATACATATATTATTTTTTTATTTTTTATTTTATTTATTTTTTTTTATTTTTTTATTTATTTATTTTTTTGCCGAGAGTAGTAATGCTAAATCTAACAATATTAATACTACAGCTGCATATTCCATTGTTTTGAGGTAAAGTAACTGAATTAGTGCATCTGTTGCTGATGGAAATTATAGACTTTTATCTCCAGTAGAAGAAAACAGATAAATAAAAAAAAGTAAACATCTTTTATATTTCAGTTATTGCAACTCATTATATTCAATATTTTTTAAATATACCGAATCTTAGGCATTTCATTTCTGATTCACTGTAGTAGTTGCATCGTTTAAGAATGAAACCATCCTTTGAGTTGTTTCATGTCTGGGATGCTTTTTAATAGTTTTCTCTAACTTAATACTTAAGAGAGGCACTGGCAAATTCAATAGATTGAAATTGATTGCTTAAATTACAAAATACCGTCCAAGAAAAAAATTAATCCATTAGAAATAATTAGACCTTATTTCATCTGAAATCAATAGCTACTTGAATCGAAAATACCGTTTGACCTTCGTTTCTTCTTTCCGTTTCGAGTTATCTGAATCGTGACCTTTCCAATTATCTTTTACTATGAAACACTTTTTAAAGGTCACGATTTCAATTTAAAGTAGCATCAAAAACACGCAATAAAAATGGCAAATCATTTTAGTTCAAAGAAGAAGAGCAAGCTTTTATTAAATCTACAACTCCTGATTAAATATTACGTTCAACAAATTGAAACTTTCAATATATTTTCAAAAAGTTGGGGAAAAATAGTCGATAATAATTTAAGATATAATTTTCAAAAGATGTTTTGTTTTTTTAATTAAAAATAGTTATTTTCCATGTGAGATAAAATTTAATAGTCCTATTCATTAAAAAGAAATGCCTATCACTTTATATCTGATTCGAGCTAACAAAGCAGTCTCGTAAGTAAAATAGCTTTAAAAACACATTTTTAAACAAACCAAAAAAATATGAATTACAATATATATCATAAGAAAAAAATGAGATGATAAGTAGTACTTTACAAGCAATCTAAAATGTAAAAGTCATAACTTTAGAACTGTGACACGGAGATCGGAAAACAATTACATGATCGAAAAAGTTAAGATTAAATAGAATTATTATACGATTCAATAAACGCAAGAATGTAAATAATAAAAACAAATATGAGTAGCAAAGTGCTCTTTGCACAATGCGATCAGAATTACAACAAGAGCTAAGCAAATAACAAAAAGTGAAACATTTTCCCCATACTTATTAGTCTAATAATTTTCGAGGCATTTGATTAAAAATGAATATAAGTAGCTTATACAAATTTTAATTCCGTGCAATTTATTGAGTTCTTTATTAATAAGGAAAAAAATAAACGTCATCCCGTAATGCTATATCTCGACAAAGAAATCTCGACAGTTCCAAAAAAGTACTTCATTAAACTTTTTACTGCTTTATAATATGCGGCAGGAAGATCAGTTTCGTCATCAACAAAGAATGTTCATGTTAATTATTCGCTTCACGTTTGACACCGCACAAGCTGTAATATAACGACCTCAGCAACATTTAAATTAGCAGGAAAATATCTTTATCCGTCTTCCGTTTCAGTTTGCATTGCTATCTCTGTTGACATAAGCATCACTCTACTTGTAAAAAATATAGAGCTCTTTTCCAAGAGAAATAAAAATAGTACACTTGTTCTTTTTTTATCACCCTTTTTTTTATCAGTATTGTTAGAACGTTTTTAAACTCACTACGAGATCTAGATGCTTTTAAAGATTACATTTTACTGAACTTAGAGAAACTGTCATTGACTTCTTCATAACCACATAAATTTCCAATATAAATTTTACTTTTCTAAATTTAACAATCGTCATCTGCAATTAAATAATAAGAAAAAATGGTTAATCCTTTGTTTCTAGCAATAAAAATAGCATTACCATAGCAGAAGAACCAGATATGTTCGTATATCATGAAACATAATTTAGTCGCTGAATTAAAATTTAACTTTTTTTTTCTCTCTTTTCAAAACTTTTTTGTCTTCACATAAAAGAATATTTTTTAGATACTAGAAGTGAAATAATATTTTCTAAAATAACATATTTTATACATTTATTTACGAGATATTGCTTTGAAATTTCTCGACTTAAGTTTTTTTAACGTATGCATTTTTTTCCAAAGTCAGTTTAATTAAATGATAACTTACTGCTTCAGTCATTATTCATTTAAATGTGCGGAAATTATTCATTTAAATATATGATTATTATTTATTTAAATATTCTCATGGTAGCTGCTGCTTCTCCTGAAATACTTGTTTTTGGCATTTAAAAGCCAACGAAAGTTTTAATTTATTAAATTGTGAAAACTACAGCTTTAAATAGAAAAGCATGTAGGATTTTATTTTAGAAAATTAAACACTCTTTAAATATAGAATAAGTTAGTTTTTTAAGTCCACGTATAAGAGTACTTAACTTCAATTAGTTAGAAACCGTTTTAGGTTAAATTTAGCAGTCAAAATCACTTTCGAAAAGAAAACACTAGAAATTGATAATATTTATTATAAATTTTATTAAAATTATTTAGTTCATTAAATTGTGTCCTTAATTGGTCAACAACCACCATTTTATTTACATGAAAATCAAGACAGTTAAAAAACAATTTAAATTAGATATTACACAAGTCCACATAGAAGACTACTTAACTACATTTAGTTAGAAACTGATTTAGGTTAAATTTAGCAATCAAAAACACTTTCGAAAAGAAAATACTAGAAATTGATATGTTTTATTATTTAAATTGTGTCCTTAATTGGCCAGCGAACACCGTTTTATTCAGATGAAAATCAAAACAGTTACAAACAATTTAGATTAGATATTACACAACTAATTATTTAATTTTTACATTAGTTTAATACACGAAAAAAAATAGTCTATTGACTAAACCATGTTGATCAAAATGAGTCAAATTTGCATGAAATTTCAACCTTTGTAATAATATTTGTGAAATCTAAAAAATAAAAGAACAAAAAATTAAATGTGTCCAACTGAGTAATGCAAAAGAAAATCCAAAGTCTATTTTACTTAATTCAGTTACCAAAACGATTTAAAAGTTTCTGGGACAATAAATTAGTCAAAGATTATTTCCTTTTATATTTCCAATTATTGATATTTCTACTTATGTGAAATTCTAAGAAGAACATGAATTTCAAATTTGATTCAAATCAATTTGATATTAGAAATTGCATGCACCAATAAAATTTCCTCGTCCAATTTGCAATCAGATTACAAGCAAAAACAAGAACCGAAACAGAAGAATTGGCGATAATTACAAAGGAAGACAAACTGGTTCGTTGCTGGGTGATACTGATACAGGCTTTTAAAGAGGACAAGCCACAAATTGCTTCCAAAATCAATGATTCGTAAAAAAATTACTGATAAAAGCTAGCATACAGACTAAATTTAGGGAGTACAGCAGTAGGTGATACGGATTTGGGTCATTTTCCATGACATTGGTAAAGTAGAGCATGCATTACACCTCACCATTTCCCACGACTCTCATCAACCTTAGAACATGAAAAATGAACACTCATTCTCTGAGGGTGCTGGTGAATAATAAAAGACTGTTAAAAGAAAGTAACTTTTTTTTTCCTGGAAATCACAGCGGGCAATAACTTTAAGTCATCCATCACTTCAGGATTTAGATTTCAGTCATTACTTTTTATTGATCTACATTTCAACTTCAATTCCTTTATTTTATTGATCGCCCACAGGAATATTTTCACATCTTGCGTGCACTAATCGCTCAGAATCAAAAGAACACAAATTGAAAATGGCATCGTAGGATACAAATTCAGTAAGTCAACGACCTTCTTGAACAATAAAAAGAATTACTGTTACTGTTTCATTAAATTCAAAACAATGTACAGAGCCCATTATAGTATAAAGCCCCTTGATTCAGTTATGTTTTCGATATAATTCTAACAAGGAGTATATACTCTGATATATAATTATACACGCAATATAAATTACAATTTTATTTTGTTCTTCATTAGTTCAATTTATATTTTGGAATCATCATCATTATGCTATAATTTGTGTTGCAATAAAAAATCTAAGTTATTTGTAATGATTTTTTAGAATTTTATGCAGTTTTAATATTGTATTGTACATATTCTGATATAATACATCTAAACATTGATCTCATGATAATTTATTACATGATGATACAATAATATCTAAAAAGTGTTAAATTATAACTATTTTAAAACGTTGCTATTTTTCTTAAAGAACCGATATATGTATAAGTATAAAAATTTTAAATGGGAGAAATATAAAGAAAATGAAATATTTAAATGCATAAATAATTTCTTGGTTTGATTAAAATTAATGATTAAAGACATGTAATAAGATTTCGATCCAAAAAAGAACTTTTAATTTCCCGGTTATTTATTTTACAGTATCTACGTCAGTAAATTTACATGCAAAAGAAAATTCGAACTTATAAAATTCTGAATACTGCTGGTTTACATATAAAGTTCTTTCTTCAGGTTCAATAAAAAGGTTTTATTTCAATACAGTTTAAAAAAATGTTTCAAGTTTGTCAAAGAAGAATATTTAAAGATCACTCTAGGCTAATAAAACCAATCAGTAGAGTATGAAAGGGAACATGACATGGCTATACAACTTCAGAATCCCAATTTTTTTAGCCGGAGGGTTGAAGTTTTATTTTTATCCAATACAGTGCGGTTTTCCCGTCACTCGAATGTAACAGAGAAAAGGTGAATTCCCTCTTCAAGTTACTCAGAACAGTAAAAAGCAATAGACACATTTAAATTCTTATGACACGAATGCCCTTTTTTAGAAAAGTTAACAACCGCTGTTAAATCATTTCATAAAATCCAACGGATTATTTTTATTGTAGATACAGTTTTTTAATAATTCATATAAATTAAAATACACATGTGAAGATTTTCGATGGGTATTGTGTAGTAAACATTACGAAAATAACATTAAAAGAACGCGGAATATATTAATATTCATTTTTTAATGAAAATAAACAGTAATATATATATAAACATTTTTTTTTCTTAACAGCATAAAAGGAATTGTATTATATATATACATTTTTACTTAGTAGCATAAAAAAAAAAAGTTCACTTTTTTTTTCTCTAATCATTTATAAGTATTTCAAGTATTAGTACTGTAATAAAATTTCAAACACTGTGATTCTATAAAATAAAAACAACTTTCTTTCCCATTAATTCTGGGAATTTAAATGGGAAAAACATATAGAAATGAATTTTGAAGAAAAGAATATTAACAGGAGAAACATATCCCATGAATTTTGAAAACATATTTACAAATTGCTCAGTTCATCCCGCAACAGTAATTATCCATTAAGTCAGAGAGACAATATCAATTATCACAAAGCAACATTATCCATTATTACAAAGCAACAATATCCATTATTAATTTCAAACAAAACAAAGGATAGCACCAATAGAAAATCAAATGTCGAAACGCAATAAAAAATTCAATATCTTTTAACTAATTAATGAATATTTCAGATAATTTAAAATTTCTTTCTTAACTAAGAACAAGTTATAATAACAATAAAGTAAAAAATCAAGTGCCTGCCTCAAAAAACTAAAATAGATATGAATTGTAATAACTTTAATCTGCATCTTCAAAATGAAATTGAGGGAGGATTCACGACATGATTCATAGAAACGTATACGAAACGAAAATCTATCTAATCGAACTGATTTATTCTAACAGCTGTTTTTACCGCGCCATTACCTTTTTTTTTTATTTCTTCTGTCATTTCACAACACAAAAATCGATTTCATTATTCTCTACATTCTTTTCTGTGTGTGACATTTCCCATAGACACATGCAGTGCTGAAGAAAATGGGAATATCCTGTCGGTATATTAATCTTTGTTTGCACAATGGATTTTTGTCGATCCACTTTCAAGAAAAGCCTGCATTTGTGTCACTCAGTTAAATACAGAAGGATTCAACGTAGCAAAGAAGAAGTATTATATATCACATCAGTTTTATTTTTCTGATTTTCAAAGAATAAAATTCAATTTTACAAATTTATAATATATTTCAGTCATATGAGCGTTCAAGATGACAAAAATATCTGATTACACTTTCTAGAACTATTTGCGGTTTGGGATTACACTATTTCATTCAAACGTGCATATCCAGTTTCCAGGAAAACAAAACTTGTTTTTTCTATCAAAACAATAAAAAGATGTAAATGCTATTCCATTTGTTATTCCAGCTGTTTAAAGGATTCCATAAATTGCGCAATTGGAATGGAGAACGCATTTTCATGTAACCTGCAGATCGGCGTTGAGTGCAAAACACAAGCATTTTTACTGCAACGTATTACTGTAACGTCAAGAGAAGAATACTTTACCAATTTATTTCGAACATTCTGCAGCTTTAAGTTAAATTCATTTTAAATATTTTTCTTTATAAATTGAAATCGGGTAAAATGCTTTGACCAATTTTTATTTTAAATACGAAACAAAAAAAGTTTTAATATTGATATTCACTCAATTATTTAAAAAAGATTTCTACAATAAATATTTGAAAATCGCTGAATGTGAAATGAATTTAAAATATTTTACTTCACAAATTGGAACCGGATGAATGGCTTAACCGGCAATTTAATTTAAAAAAGCAAAAATTTAGTTTTTCTAGCGTTTTTTTCTCAGTATTTTGAAAACATTTCTGCAAAAATTATGAATAATATGTACAATATGTACAATAACGAAATAATACCAAAATCAAAATATCATAAAAAAAACTATAGCAATTAAGAGATTTTCAATTTTTGAATGTTATATAAGAATTGAAAAAAAAGTAATGAGAAATTTGATTTATCTGCTAATTTCCAATTACTTTTACAAAAGTTTTAAAATATTCATTTACTAAGTTAAGAAATCAGTTCAATCCATCTGTAGCAAACTATTTGTGTGAAGGAATATGAGATACATTTTTAATTTATAATACAGACGTTTTGCTTGTCAGTATATCTATTTAGATTATTTTTTCCCTCTAATATTGAATTAGCATGCATACAGTTACTTATATATGCAAATATGACTGCTGTAATCTGTGTGAAATCTATCTTTATTTGGCATTATTAAATCGTATCTGTGTATTCAAATGCATGTAACTCAAAATTATAAATAAATGGTATCTGCTTTGTCATTTTTGTCATTTTTGCTTCGTATATTTTTTTCAATAAACATTCTTGAACTTAGAGTAAATACCCTCATTTAACAATAAGCACATGCTGCTTTTAATCAGATGAGATTGATTTTTGTAAGACGAAATTACGTTTTGAATTTAAAAATCAAACTCTATAGTTCGCATTCTTTTCAACTTTGAATATCACACAAATAGTGTCTTAATAATAAAAGTATTGTATTACTTTTTCCAATTTTGGAAAATTCTGTTCAAAAGCTATGTCGGAGTGACAACAAATATATATTAAATTTGTATTCAACAAGAAAAAATGTTCGTTTTTTTTTGTAAGTTTTTCCACGTGGTCCTTCGTCCTTCTAAATCTGCTTATGCGGTCGACAATCGATTGAAAATATCGATATTTCATCCCACCAAATGATGACACCTCTTCTTAAGGACGAAGCAATTTATATTCTCTCAAGGCAACAGAGGTTATTTTTAACCAGAAGCACTAATTCAGATAGAATCATTTTTTCCAATGGTAAAATAATCACTATTATTAGACGCAAGCTTTATATCATACATCTACTGTACTTCAAAATTCACTGAGAATTATATTTTCATAGAAGTTTTAAAACATGATTAGTAAAAATATCAGAACAATTCATAAATTCATGAATGTTTCATTTGACATATAACAAGTCAAAGAATTTTAAAGATGTTTTATATTCTTTTTTCCTACTTATTTTCTCACTTAATGACAACAAACTTCTAATTTAAAATACATTGTCCTGTACACTAGACAGTAACAAAAATAAATATGTAATATAAATATTTACTTTATTTCAAGTATACAACATTCAAAAATATAGCCGAATACTAATCAAACGTCTGAGATAACCACAAACTTTTTCGATAAAAAATACGAAATTGGAATCACTTAAAACAGCAAACATTGATTAACGTTTATTTAACAAAACTAATGAACATTTTCAAAATGATTATCAAGAAGCTCAAGTGAGAAATATGTAGTGATTTATAGACAATCACTTGTCAAGGGGCTCAAAATTAGCACAGTATTATAAATTTTCGTGTCTTCGGCCTTTTAATGAAAATAAAAGATTTGTTTGAAATAACCAAATAATACAAAACGTCAATGCATTACCAAACAGTATCAACAACAAGAAAATGGAAAAATTATTGCAGATATGTCAACGGACACAAGTCGTCGCTTTTTCAGGCTGCAGATTTTTCCACAGAACACAGGCAAAAAAACAAAAACACTGCAAATCCTCATCGGAGTTGGGGGGAAACATTCCTCCCAAAATACGCCCCATTAAGATACGTTTTACGAACGAGAAAATCCCATCCCCGAAAGTTCACTGACGTGACTGGTCGAGGGGAGAAAATAGTTTGGGAAGAGAAAAAAAAAAAATAATAATAATAATAAAAAGTAAAAGTGAGAAAAGAAACGAAAACAACAGGACATACCTTATTTTGGTTATTTTATTCTTCAGATGGGGTTATCCTTTGGCCGTCTCATATAATTCTCCTCCCGATAAACAGTATAAGTCTCACAGTATTTCTCCTCATCATTGCACACTAACAAAACTATCTGTATTAGTCGGCGAATTCCAGTTGATCGAGTGGAGCGTCAACACGAAAAGGAAAAAAAAAAGAACCTATTACCCTAAGGTCAGTGAATCCGTTTGAGTATCGTTCAACACGTATTCGAGAGACGGACGTTCAGAAATCCACATGTCTTTAGAAAATGACCAGCGTGAGTAGCAGCCACAACACTCGGTTGAGTTGTGCGTCGATTTGTGGCGGTACAATCGACCCGCCTCCGCGGCGCGGTCGATTTCGCACGGAGGGGTGGCTGCCAACGCAGGCTCAAAATGTAAACAAACAAGAGCAGGTGATCATGCGATGCCGCGCTTTTTTCGCTGCGTTACTTCTTTTACGTACGCTGACTTCGGGCCGAGGGACATATTTTCACACTTGGACACACAAAGTTGTTCTTTCTTATTTATTTCGTTTTTTATCTGAAGGAAAAAAAAAGTGAAAATGCTGAGACCGATTTCGCAGAAGGCTATTATGCGCGGCATTCGCTGCTATTTCGTAGAACGTATTCAGAATAAATATTGGAATGGTGGACTCGTTTTTAATAAAATGCAAGGCATGGTTGTTTTCCTAACACAATTTTTTTTATCAGTATAAAAAAATATAAAATGGAAATTTAATTCAGTATCACGACTGATTTTTTTATTTTTTTTTTATTTGGAGTAATTCTGCAATCTAAGTTGATAAAAATAAAATTTTTGCATTAACTGATTTCGTCATTTCTTTTGTGAAATTCATATTGAAGAATGATATTTATATCTTAGAAAAATTGAATTTCAGGGTTATTTTTTTTTCGGAGATTAAATAAAAATATTAAAATTTCGGTCTAAACTAAAATGATTTAATAAGCTTTATTTTTATTTATTTATTTATTATTATTATTATTTACTTTTAATTGATAATCTTAAAATCAGAGTTTTATACATTTAATGATGTTTTTTATTTCTTTAAATTGATATTTAATAATTCATTTTGATGTAAAATAGCTGTTGTGATTCTCATAATATACATAACGTTCCTTATTTTCAATTTGAAGTAAAATAAAGAAATAAAAAGAGGATACTATTAAAGAACAAAGGCGTATATTTTTATGTTAAAAAATACCAGATTTTCAAAGAAAACTATAAAGTATATTGAAATTCAAATAATTTTTAAATAATGCTTTTATGAACAAATTAATATAAATTACATTTTTACGTTTTATATTTTTTCTATAAATATGACATGATTTAATTTCAACAGGTAGATGAATAAACTTAAAGATTGATAACTCTGATTTCATAACATTTAGAATGACAACGAAATTCATATAATAGATAATATTAGAAAAAAATTGATATATAATTTTCCAATAGTATTTAAAAATTTTTAATTATTTAATTAATTTAATTTTAAATTTTAATTATTTTTTAATTAAGACAGATACCAAACATAAAAAAAAAGGGAAAATAATACAATAAAATGCAATAAACCAATTCAAACAATATAAGAAAGTAATAAAATAATACTATAAATACTAGATTCCTGTAATTTTCATATGTTTAAATTTGATTTATTTAAAATTTTAATTATTTAATTATTTTAATCTTAAATTTTAATTATTTTAAGGACTTTGAATATTTTTGTTTTCTTATTCATATCCAGTTAGAATTGAATGTTCAAGATAGAATTGAATATTCTTATTTAATTAATGCACGGTATTTAAAATGCCTTTACTATAAGATCAAAATATTTTATAACTATTTAACTCAGAACAACTCACAAAAATACATTTGCATCTCGAATTCGGCCATACAATTGGCATTTTTTGAAAATGTTAAATAGTTGAAACTTAGTAAAACATATAAGAATTAGAGAAATAAAAGAAGATTTCAGAAATTCTGATCAAATCAATTGAAGCAAAATCGATCTTCACCCACGCTTTACATACTAAACAAATGTAAGACTGCACCTTAAAATTTATAGAAGAAAAAGAAAAACTACGATTCTACGTAGATAGAATGATGGTTTTCAGATGTAATAGATGTAATTGAATATTCAGCTTGTCATTTCCTGCAATTACGGAATTTGATAATGGGATTCAAGTTACATTCACTCTTACTGTTTCAATTTGTTCTGTTCTGCTCTGCAGAAAGCACTTGACCTTGAGGTCATTCTTCACTGTTATGAGCAAATTTGGATCATACCCTTACTTAACTGCATCATGGTGACCTTTATTCCCTTGCTACAGATCGTTCTAAAGCTAAATTTCCACTAGATACAAATATCGCACATCGCAGAACGTCAATCAATCAGAAGCCTGAATCGGCAGGATATCAGGCTTGTGATTGGGTGGCGTTTTGCTACATGTGATTTTAGAATCTGGTGGGTATACAGTTGAAGAATAATTGGCTCATGTTTGTTTCAAACCTAAACATGAAATTTAAATTTTTAAACACGAAATTAGCCAGACTGCAGTGGATCATGCTGCCAGAGCACAAAGCAGTTTATCATTTTAATTAGTAAGAAATACTTAAATAAAAATTATTAACAATAATTTTTATTTAAGTTTTTACTATTAAAAATAGCAATAGTTTTTATTTAAGTTTTTACTATTAACAATAACAATAGTTAAAACTGCTAACAATAGTTTTTATTTAAGTTTTTACTATTAACAATAACAATAGTTAAAATTATAAACAATAGTTTTTATTTAAATTTTTACTAATGACAATAACAATAGTGAAAGTTATTAACAATAGTTTTTATTTAAGTTTTTACTATTAACAATAATAATAGTTAAAATTATTAACATTAGTTTTTACTTATTTTTTATCATTTTATTTTATTATTAACATTAGTTTTTTTTTACTGTTAACAATAACAATAGTTTTTATTTAAGTTTTTACTATTAATAATAGTTTTTATTTAAGTTTTCGCTGTTAACAATAACAATAATTAAAATGATTAAGAATAGTTTTTAACCAGCTTTATTTGTGAATTTCGCTGCAGAATTTTGAAATAGGCCCATCACACAAATATTTTGTGAGAAGACAGGAGATAAAAATCTTACTAAATGTATACTAAGTTTTGTATGAACATAATTCCTCATTTTGGAAAGGAAGAAGGTAATTGTGGTGTATTTAATTTCTAAATATTTAGTCAGGTAATTTCTTTTTATGTCTAGCAAGGAAAATCTTTTCAGCCCACGGGGAATTTAAAGGAAATAATTGCAAGTTCTAAAAACAAATATTGACAGTATTATACTCAACAACTTTTGAACGTTGATAAAAAATTTTAAAGGAAACAAAATTAAAAAGTCGAATTTTAAAAGTTATAATCAAATCTAAATTTGGAAGGAATAATTATATGGAGCAACATCTTACATGGATAAAAACACTTCACATGCACCAAACTTAAATTTTGTATATGCCTCCGTAAATTTTTTCCTTTGATTAAAAAACACTAATCCATGAGCCAAAATAACAAAATGCTATTATACACAGCTATTATTACTTATGCCTGTCCAAAATTCTATTATACACAGCTATTATTACTTATGTCTGTCCAAAATTCTATTATACACAGCTATTATTATTTATGTCTGTCCAAAATTCTATTATACACAGCTATTATTACTATGCTGGGCTTAAGCTGAATTCTAATATCAAAATTCTTGAAGCTTTACAAAACACACCTTTAAGACAAATTACTAAAGCCAATTGGTTTATGAGAAATTCTGAAATTCAGAAAGCAGCTGTTATTCATTTTCTAATAGAATTTCTTAAATATTTTTCAGTTAAATTTTTCAGTAACATAGATGATCACGAAAACTTTGCTATCCAGGATATTGATGAATATCAGCTGTCCGACATTATTAAAAGACCGCGTAAAATTCTAAAGTAATTTTCCTTTGGGGTATTGGATTGGTTTGTCGCTCTACGGTCATCTTGTACACACATTAAGCTAAACAGACCGGGACCTACAGTTTAAAGTGGAATCCGAACCACTACAAACATCCATGGCACCTTTTCTTTGGGGGAGTTTTCTCCTTTCGTGCTGTGATGTATTTTTTCCTCTGTTTTTCTTTTTAATAATACTTCTTTTCCTTGTTTTTCCAATAATTATTATTTATATGACATTTTACTTTAAATTAAAAAATTTCTGGGCAAGTTCCTTGCATTGCTAACTGATTTTATGTCTGTCCTTACTGGAAATGTGGCACTTCGGGACCAGTGAAACCCGTCAACTCAAATTAATCCACCTGGAATACTAATTACTTTTGAAAATTAATTTAGCTTTTGAAAATTAATTTCGCAAATTACTTTTGAAATCGATGAATATGGCAAGATAGGCTGTCGACGAGACAGAGTTTAGAGACGTTTTGGAAACATAACGAATATATTCTATATATATATTCGGTATTCAATATTCTATATATTATATATACCGAATATATTCAAAGTTCCTTCTTCTTCATAATTAGGTTAATGAAAAAGAAAGACTTTTTTTTTTTACGTATTATAAATGCTACGAAACACTTTTAATAAAAATTATAAAATTTGCAATAAATAGACATCTATATAAAGTATAGAAAGAATTTTACCTATTCTATGTATTAATTCATTTTGAAAAATGTATGTATAGTTAAAATCATGCAACAATGGAATTTTAAAAAATAAAATTTTACTTTAAATTTTAAAATTTCTAGGCAAGTTCCTTGCATTGCTAACTGATTTTATATCTGTCCTTACTGGAGATGTGGCCCTTCGGGACCAGTGAAACCCGTCAACTCAAATTAATCAACCTGGAATACTAATTACTTTTTAAAATTAATTTAGCTTTTGAAAATTAATTTCGCAAATTACTTTTGAAATCGATGAATATGGCAAGCTAGGCTGTCGACGAGACAGAGTTTAGAGAAGTTTTGAAAACATAACGAATATATTCTATACATATTCGGTATTCAATATTCTATATATTATATATACCGAATATATTCAATGTTCCTTCTTCTTCATAATTAGGTTAATGAAAAAGAAAGACTTTTTTTTTACGTATTATAAATGCTACGAAAACCTTTTAATAAAAATTATAGAATTTTCAATAAACAGACATCTATATAACGTATAGAAAGAATTTTACCTATTCCATGTATTAATTCATCTTGAAAATGTATAGTTAAAATCATGTATCAATGGAATTTTTAAAAATAAAAACAAAATTTAAGATTTAAAAAAATGTGAGACTTGCCAAGCAAAAACGTGGAAAAAAACCCATGCATTGATTTGTAAGGGAAAGAGGGCTATTGCACTGGAAACACACAAGAATTAGTTTGAGATAGCTACTCATTAATTCTGCTTCACAACAAACCGCTTTTACTGAATGCTTAACTCCATGCCGTCTGTGATGCGTACGAAGCAATTTGCTGTCACAGAAAGTATTGACTTGATTGTTCTTCTCACGAACTGCGTCTGATAATGCCAGATTATTTAAATATTTGTATTTTTGATTTTAAGAAATGTCATTTTGGGGGATTATCATGTTTACCACTTCCTCAGTCACTGATGAATCTTATCAGTAATTCTGCATATGATTGTTGTAATGATTCCTTGTTACATTTTACAGTAACTTTTCAAATTTTTTTTATCTTTATAGTTATTTAAATAATTACAATAAAGACCAAAATAATTTGAAAATGAGGATGATCAACTAACTCCGATCTTCACCTATCGATTAACCGTCCTTAGTATACATAAGTTGAACACTAAATCAATCGAAGCAAAAATAAAATTAAATATTATAAACAATTTTATACTTATTACAGCAGTATTTGCTAATGTCTATATAAATAAAATATGCTAGAAAAATAAAACTAAAAAGATTATAATTATTATAAAAATAAATACTCAGTTATTAAAACAATATATCCAGGCTAGCCTTTAGAGTCATATCCAAATCTTTTCTTGTAGTCACCATCATTTTTTTGTTCACATAACTTTCACAGAAAATTAGCAATTCTTTTAATTATCATTTTTATCACTTGCTAATCTCCAATGAATAGCCTGATGGCGAGTGACTAGAGGACTGGCGCTCGGTACCACAGGTTTCGGTTTCAAGCCCTGGCGATCCCATGGATATTTCTAATGGTTCGGAATCCACCTTAAACCGTAGCTCCCGGTCTTATATAACTGTAGAGAGCTGGGAGTAGAGCCGACTACTGTACCCTATAAAAAAGAAACATCACATGCTTCGGAACCTGCGACCTGATGGCCAATTGGCTAGCGCTCTGGCCGTTGGTACCACAGACATCTGGTTCAAATCATGGCTGTAATATTGTTAGTGATTTGCAATCCACGTTAAACTGGAAGTCCCAGTCTAATTAGCCCAAAGTGTGCAAAAAATGACCGTAAAACACCAAGCCGAACTTCGGAATCTGGCAGAGGGCGTTGGCTCAACATGCGGCTGTCGCGCCATTGAAGAATCTTTATTGATAATAGTTTGAGCCTCTTCTAAAATGCCCATGCTTTTTAGTACTAACAAAATATCATTATCGTCTTTAGAGAAGTAGCAAGCTTAGCAAATGCTAAAAAAAAAATTATTATTATTTTTTTTTTTTTAGATAAATCTGTGTCACAATTTAGAACAACTTTTATTTCTAAATAGGCAATTTCAATATTCTACAAATAAAAACTATAAATAATTCCATATATGAAAATTGCGGAAGGAAGGAACTTCAATATGGGATATAGAATTTGTGGATGGATATTTCTCATTACTGATTAAAGGGGGCAGAACCTACACTGAGGGGTAGATCCTTTTTTGTTTTACAATGACTTTCCAAAACACAGGTGATGTCTTTTGTCCGACATCAGATGCCTGTGTCAACATACGTAGCGGCTGTTACGAGTTTATCAGCATCAAAGGCATCGACTTTTGTGGGCTTAACGCGTTCCGTCTACTATAAATTACTAAGTTTACGATCTCCAAATGATTCAGGAAATTTATGAGTCCGAAAAGGAAGAAAAAAAACAAAACTCGAATATCCGGCTTGGCTTCTTATATTTAGAACTGCCTTTGACGTTCTCCGTAATGAACAGAAAAAAACACAGTTGGTTATTCATATACTACGCTATGCGGTGTATCGTACACGAAAGAATATTTTATGGTACTTCATTCTCGTAGATGGTTTAATATCGCTAATATGAATGGAAATAAAAAGATAATAGAGGAAGGTATCGTTATTGCTATCGCATGTTTCCATAACAAAAGAATGTCTCTTTATCTTAATAGCAGTTATTTCACAATATGGAAATATTTTAATACTTATGATGCAGCTTTGAGCAATAATTTCACCTCAAATAAAATATCTTCAAAATGAAAGTATTTTTAATTCAGTGTAGCATGGACCTCTGCCCTCTTCATCATATTTTATTTCACTTAAAAAATGAAACTTTTTTTTTTTTAAAGATTTACAGATTTTGGTGAAAGATAGAAACGGAGAGATCTAGCTTTAGTTCAATGAAAAAGTTAACATTTAAATATTAGAAAAATATTTTAATTCAATATTTAATATTTTGTTGCATAATCATAATTACATTTGGACCAGAAGATCAGATCTTTTTTCAATAATATGCTAGTCTGGATGCAGAAACCCTATATTAGGTTTTTTTTTTTTTGGGGGGCGGGTTCTATGATATTTATCAGAAAATATTTTCATTTTTAAATGGAACATATTTTTATTATTATTTTTTTTTATTTATTTATTTTTTTTTTCTGTTTTATTTCTCCTTTGCTAAACAAATTAGATGTAGTTGTTGCTAATTAATAAATTTAAATGTCACGTCTGTTTGGATAGACACATATTTGGCAACAAAATATTTTTAAGCAAGAATATAAAAAAAATCGATAAATAAAAATAATTTCGTTTTTTGCCTGGTTACTACAAAAATTGAACTAGATATTAAAACAGGAAAAAATAAAATATATGTAAATGTTATTATAATAAATATATAATTCATATGTTATATAAAATAATATATGTCTGTGTGTTGAGTTGTTTTTTTCCTCTCAGCTTGCAGCTTTTAGAAGCTTGTGCATCTCTTCGTTGGATAGGATAATCTATACTTGTAGTATTTTTAATATTAATAACAAAAATATACTATATTTGGAGGTTTAAAAATGAAAAAAAAAAAAAAAAAAAAAAAAAAAAAATTGACGAAATTGATTAAATGATTACATTTTATTTAATTACTAATTATTGAAAAATTATTTTTATTCTTTCAAAAAATTTCTAAAACGTTTTTAGGCTAAACAAAAAAACATCACGATTTTACTGAACAAAAATATAACGATAATTTTTATTTTTGGAAATACCTGTTATCAATTTTTTTCGTTAATAAAAAAAACGGAATAGTTGTTGCATTAGTAACAGTCGTTTAATCTTTTTATTGATAAAAGATTTTTTCAGTATTATCTGTTTAATGATTCATTTTCTTGTTAACTTAACAGTTCAATCATGGCATAATATGAAAACCTCGAATATGTGTTTTATTCATATACGTTTTTGGACTACATTACAAATGCTGTGGTTATGACAGAATTAGTATTTTTTAGAAATGATATAATTGTTTCTTTAGCTAATCTAAAAAAAAATATAATTATATCATTTATAAAGAAAAATAATAAAAAAAATATATAAATAATAACACAATTATATCACTTCTAATAATTTAGTTAGCTGATGTAATCTATCATGTAATTATGATTAGCTAACAAAATATTTATTAATGCTTACAGAGATACTTAAACATTATTTTACAGCATCCTCTTCTCTTACTATACAACATCATTTAAACTAATCTAATTTATCTTCATAAAACTTTGTTTTGAAGCACGTAAGAACTCGAAATCCATTTAAAAAACATGACATGATGAAAAAACATGAAAGATAAGCTCTTTTAAAATGTTCTTTATTCGAATTGCTGGACTATTAACATCAGTTTGTCACTCAATTGCTAATAGATTATGTCTCTGGCAATGATTCTTGAGCACGTTTCTTGTATACTCCTTCTATTCAAGAAGCACGTTATTCCAAGAACTAAAGAATGTCTTTTTGTTAATTGACTCCCTCCACCCCAAGAAGTCGCTCCAAATGGGACCGTTTCCCACGCCACAAATAAGCAACGGAAGATCTCCCCACCAGAAGTCAACATGCTTCAATTACAGACGACATCCTGAACTCGTGCTAAACAGAAGGAACCACAGCCATTCGCTCATTTGTCTTGATTTAAACTGTTTGGACAGGAAGCAGCAGCTATTGATTTTATGGCTGGCTGTAGGAAAAAGTGATGTGTCATGGACAAACTCAAGCTGGCCACTTCTCGAGAAAGGATTCATTTTTTTAAATTGCAGCCTTGCTTGCTTGATAAATTAATTACAACTGGCACATTTTGATAAATTCTGTATGCAACAGTTGGTACTCGTTTAGTTTTGTTTGAGTCGCTCAGTAGCCAATGCGGTTAAGTCCATTTTTTCATATTTTCATATTTTTGTAAAATTTAATGGAATAAATAATGTTCGTCGTAGTTATTAAAGAATTTACTTGCTGCTTCGTTTTTTTTTCTATGTCAGGCAGCGTTTTTTTAATGGCTTCTGAATATGTTGTTGCTTCTGAATATGTTTAAATTCAAGTTGGTCAGTTCTCGAGAAAAGATTCATTTTTTTAAATTGCAGCCTTGCTTACTAAATTAATTACAACTGGGACATTTTGATAAATTTTTTATGCAACAGTTGGTACTCGTTTAGTTTTATTTGAGTCGCTCAGGAGCCAAAGCGGTTAAGTCCATTTTATGATTTTTGGTAATTTTAATGGAATAAATAATATTCTTCTGAGTTATAAAAGATTTACTTGTTGCCTTTTTTATGGCTTCTGAATATGTTGTATAATAATTTCAGAAGCTATTGTGAATAAGTCCAGTTTTTATCAATATTTTTTTGCATAAACTTTGAAATAAAAAGTAAGATATTTTTCTTCTTTCGTTATTGAATCCTGGGGGGGCATGGATGTTTATTAGTGGTGGAATCCACGTGAAACTGCAGGTCGCCGTCTAATTAGCACAAAGTGCGCACAAAATGACCACAGAACGACAAACTAAACCAAGCCAGTCTTTCGATATTTGTTGGCAACACTGAAAAACAACAATTCTATACTAACTAAAACAGTTACTTCTGATTTTAGAATTGCTCAAGATATTTTTTCAGCTGCCAAAAGATATAAGTCCGTCTTTAAGATGCTGCCATTGTCCCAATAAAAACTTAAGTTTTTATTTACACATCCTGCTTATGTCTTGTTTTGTCGGGATAAAGCATTAAAAACAGCATTGTTAAAGCATTTAAAACATTAATTTTCACAATTTTTGTTTTCTGGACTCAACCGTATTGGCTTCAGAGTGACTCATTTATTTTTTTCAAGCATATTTTCAGCGAAAGTTGAAAAGCTTTTAGAAATTTGCTAAAACATTTTTTTTTTTAAATCTAAGTTGTAACGATATCACTGTGGACTATAAGGTAGTTTTCGTCTCATTTCAGGTTAATTAATTGTTTAAATGTTATATTTTATTTCTAATATGAATGAACTTCTTCTTTGCATTACAGCTCCATGGTGGGCATAGGCCTACCAGCAGTCTACTGTCAGACTTCGAGACACTAGATGTTTTTCCTTTTTACGGGGTAGGGTTGTCAGCCCTACGCCCAACACTTTTCACCCATATTAGACCGCGACCTACAGTTTAAAGTGGATTCCGAACCACTGCAAACATCCATGGCATCGTCTGGACTCGAAGCCGAAGTTTGTGACACCGAGCACCAGAGCGCTACTCACTTGGCCATCAGAACCCAATGTGAATTTCAGGAAAGACAATTGGAAAGAGTAAAAAAAAAAAAAAAAAAAAAATGCAAATAATAGTTGATTGGAAAAAAAAATTTAAAAGAATAGAATAATAATGTCAGCTTGCTTTAGAAAGATTTCCTTCCACAAAAAAATGTTGACTTGATTTCTTAAATTTTAAAATTCATCTTAGCTGCCATTTTCTTAGATACTTAGACTTAATGAGAGATCATAAAGCGACTAGTGTAATTAGTATTTTCAAAATTACATTTTTCGTTACTTTTTAAAGGTTTTTTTTTATACTCCTTTGCATCTTTGAAATTAAAAATTTAAGAGAAACATCAGTAAGTAAAGTACATAAATAAATAAATGAACTACTATGCAAAATATTTAAAGATAAGAAATTATTTAAACTCCTTAAATTTTTAATGTTGTTGCTTAATACAAAACTGCCTTATTAAAGTTTATTTTAAAAATTGTTTTAAAATGATGTCAATAAATTATTTTTGGTCCTAAAAGATATTTACACAATAATGAAGAAACCTCATGAAAAGATGTAAATTAAAAATTAATATTACTTTTTGTATTATTCTCAAATCCTTATTCATTTTTTAAAATGTTTTTTAACGATTGCAAAAATATTGTAATAATTCTAAAAATAAAAATTTATTTACTTTTAAAATGCTAATACTATAATAATAAACCAAGGCATCCGATAGAAAATTGTTAAGGTAGAAATTTTCTTTGACAAAAATTCAGCTTAAATTGCTCACATTCGTAAAATTTTTTCACATTTGAAAGAATTACTATATAAATTTTTCGCATAATGATAATTTACAACAGCTATAAATTTATCGCATAAATTTACCGCATAAATTTACCTCATCTCATCATACGTTTCTCGCATTATTCGTAGTTATTTCCTAATTTTTTCGACTATGGTTTTTGCATAAGACATTTTTCGTATAGTGACATATTTTTATTTTTCCAGGCTTGGCTAAGACTAACAGGAAAGTTTCAAGAATAAATTAGTGTTTAAATAAGCGCCAAAACACATAAAAACCTATGAACAGTGAATTTAAAATTTTAAATAAAATAAACCTTGAAACTAACCTTTTATATAGCTAAAAAAGTAATGTTTTTTCATCTTCAAGAAGTTGCAATGTGCACAACTTCATAGTGTATGACTATGTGTAAATAATTCAAAATAAATTTTATTTGCATATATACTTTAGATATATATCTGTGGTTTGTTAAGAATTGATATTTTTGAAAAAAGAGAAACGGCCTTTTGAAAAAGAGAAAGGATATAATGGTATTTTTGGAATTTTTTTTTTCTTATCCCACTTGATAGACAGCAACATTTAGGACCAAGTCCAAGAACCCTTGTGATAGAAGTCTGACTCGGCTCTGTATCGCTGAAGAAGGAGGGCAGTGCCTTCTGGGAGAACTTTTAGGGGAAACGACCCCGAACTGGTGCATAATATGGGAGAAAACCCAGAAAACACTCCCACCAAGTAGTCTGGCTAAATAACGAGGCAAGATGCTGAACACCACAAACGCCTCGTTTTTGAAACTTTGTCTATAACAAAGCCGCCAGCCCTAATGCTC
Source organism: Caerostris darwini (assembly GCA_021605075.1). Taxonomy (NCBI): domain Eukaryota; kingdom Metazoa; phylum Arthropoda; class Arachnida; order Araneae; family Araneidae; genus Caerostris; species Caerostris darwini. The sequence continues at coordinate 92,224 of BPLQ01010352.1, forward strand.
ACCAGCGCAGAGCATTGCCACTGAGCTACGAGTCTCGCATTTTTGGATTGTTAATAATGCCGATAATGTAATGAATTACCGAGTGGCTAGCGCTCTGGCGCTCTGTACCAATGGTTTCGGGTTCGAGTCCCGGCGGTGCCATGGATGTTTGTAGTGGTTCGGAATCGTCCGTGTAGATCCCGGTCTAATGTGATCGTAGAGCGTTGCGGGGGCATTGTTACTCCGCGTCCGTGACTTATTTTCAAGTTACACGTGCCCCCTGGCTAATGCAAAGTGAGTAATGCCTGTGCAGCGCTTGCCTAAAGGCATCCAAGACAGCTGTCTAAGTGTTTGCCAGCTGCACTAGAAAAAAAAAATAATAATGCAAAGACAAAACAAAGATATATTAGCTTCCCAAACAGTAAAAAAAGCCTTTAGAACAACTATTCTGGCAGTATTGTGGCAACCACTGTTGCATTAAGTAATGAATAAGTTGGCGAAGAGATCATCATAATTTAAGATGAGAGAAATTAAAAAAGGTTTATTTTATTTGATTAGCAGTGAATCTATTAAAACTCATTTCTTCAGTATTGACTTCGCGCAAAAACAAACAGCATTTAGAATTAATTAATTATATTTTCAAGTACCTGGGGTACTATTTACACACTCTCCCAATACTCACATGTGTTGTTAATTCGTGCAGGTACTCTTGTGCAACAGTTCCCGCGTCAAAAACAATGCAATACTTCAATAATTCCCTACAAGAACATGTCGCCTTACTACACCTTCAACCTTTGAGTTGCCATATCATTCCGGCAATCACGAGCTTTTTATCTCCTCATGTCTCAGTGCATCTGCACCATCTTTACGCTGTTCTTTCTATTACTACTGCGCAACATTTGCTTGCAACAACAATTCTTGCAACCCTGTTCTGCAACGACTCTCCCCATTTCCTGTTGCCCTGCCCTTATTTCAAGCCTTTTTTTAAACGTAATTGAACTTAATTGGAATATTTACGGCGAATTATAAAACTTAAGACCAAATCATTTTAAGAAATGGCTCTAATTAATAGCACGACAATTGAAGTGAAATTTGCTGTTAAATATTTTGAAGTTCCATATTATTCGGTTGAACTAGATAAAATAACAAAAATTATTTGAATACAATAACGAGCAAAAATTTATAATATGAACAGATTTTTTTTGGAATCTATTTATACTCAGTGTGAATGGTTTAAAATGAAACTTTGAATTTGGTTCTTTTACTCACTTGCTTATTCTGGAATTATTTTCTTTTTATATTTTAAATGCTAATTTTTTATTAATTAGAGTTAATTAATTAATTTATTCATTTCATTAATTAATTCATTTATTCATGATAATTTTTATTATTATTTTTTTTTCATTTAATACTTGTTTCGTTTGATTGTCGCTCTACAGTCATTTTGTGCACACTTTGGGCTAATTAGACCGGGACCTACAGTTTAACATAGATTCCGAACCACTAACAAAACATTCATGCCACCGCCAAGGTACGAACCTGAAGCCTGTGGTACCAAATTCCAGAGCGCCAGCCAATTGGTCATCAGGACATTTAATGCTTGTTAATTATGCAATTACTTTTCATTGATATTTTAAACATTAAATGGGAAATTTTACGTAGTTTAAGAACCAAATAGATACTTCGAGACAATTAAGTCCTTTACAGTTAACATTTTTTACAATTGCCATCATATTAGACATTATTTTATTTGCTTGTTTATACTTTCTCTTAACTAGTGAGAAACAAGCTTAATATAATTTGAATGACATGCCTTGATTATATTGATATTAATTTTCTAAGTTTCCTTGGTCATTTCTGTTATTTCTTATCCGACTTGGTCGACAGCAACATCTAGACCAAGTCCATGAACCCATGTGTTCTCATAGAAAGAGGGAAGGAGGGGGCAGCTTCTGTTGTGATGGAGCGCACTTAGGTAGAAGTCGGACTTGGCTCCGTGTCGCTGAAGAAGGAGGGCAATGCCTTCAGAAGACTTTTAGGGGTAACTACCCCTAAAAGCCTTTTGAAGGCAATGCCCTCCTTCTTCTCCCTCCTTGCCTCCCTCCTCCTTCCTTCGGCATTTACATATCTTATGGGAGAAAACCCGGAAAACTACCACCAGATAATCCGACGAACGAGACAAGAAGTTGAACATCACAAACGCCATCGAGTCTCTTGGTTTTTTGAGCGGCCTGATGGCCAATTGGCTAGCTCTCTGGCTTTTGGTACCACAGGCTTCAGGTTCGAATCCTGGAAGTGGCATGGATGTTTGTTAGTGTTTCGAAATCCACATTAAACTGTAGATCCCGATCTAATTAGCATTTGCTATCTATACAATAGTATCATAATTCTTACAACCTTTCTGAAAACGTTCATTGTAAGTGCGAATTTTATTTATAGAGTAAATTTTTGGTAGACCAAAATAAAAAAAGCCGCAAACTAGAGAAATGTTTCAAAAAATGCAAACTTATTTTGAAACCTCAATTACGTGTCCACAAGACAGGAACTGAATTATAAGAATGTAACCTGTTCTAATCTAACGACCTATATGTGTGAGAATCGTGTTTCCTTTAATTACAGATTCTTCAGTGGGTAACCTCAATTTTTTTTTCTGGAAAGACAATTAATTGTGTTATGGGATTCAAAGTTAAAAGAAAATTGAATAAAAACTTTACATTTAAAATTAGTTACTCGTAACCGCGAATATTAAATATCAAAATTTAGATAAAACGCTAGATTTGTTGTGGACAAATCATAATTTAAAACTTTGCAAAATTAAATTAATGCTTGGTTTTAAATTTATGAAATTATCTGATAAACTGATAACATTTGATAGAAATGAACACATCTAGTACTATTTTTTACTTAGTTTAGTTATTTTACAACTAGTATTCGAATAATATAGAAATTATGTAGTTTTCTTTCTAGTATTCTATAGTTTTTTTATTTTTTCAAATTTCTTTCACATGCTTTTTTATAAAACTGTTTGGAAATCTATAGTTTTTTACATTTTTTTATCTGTTTTATTTTTTTCAGTTTTGAACGATAACTGATGAACAAAATTTATCAAATTGTTTTTGAATTTTAAAAATGTAAAAATCAACATGATTGATTTTTTTAGTTTGCATATTAAAGAGACAGTTATGAAAATAATACTGTTCCGAAGATAAGTTTCCGTTATTTAGTCATAGACTATTTACATTAATGTTAAATTCTAAAATGATTTTTACCATAAAATATATGGGTATTATTTTGTTGTAGAGTGGGCCAACGATGCCCTGGATGACTTTCAAAGTTTCTTATTTGGTTAATTCTTTTTAAATTCTTTCACGATCTATTCTTATTGGTTTATTTAAATTTCTTTCATGTGGTTTTGAATAAAATTTTGGAATTCTATAGTTTTTTATTTTTATTTTTTAAAATTTCTTTCACGAGTTATTCTTGTTGGTTCATTTTAATTTCATAAAATCGTTTTGAATTCTGTAATTTAATTTTATAAAATCGTTTGGAATTCTGTAATTGTTTATTTTTTAAAATTTCTTTCATAGTTTATTCTTATTGGTTTATTTAAATTTCTTTTACGTGCTTTTTTTATAAAATCGATGGACTCCTGTAGTTTTTTATTTTTTATTTTTTTAAATTTCTGTCACAAGCTATTCTTATTGGTTTATTTAAATTTCTTTCACGTGCCTTTTTTATAAAATCGTTCAGAATTCTGTAATTTTTTATTTTTTATTTTTTGAAATTTCTTTCACAAGCTATTCTTATTGGTTTATTTTAATTTCTTTCAAGTGGTTTTTTTTTATAAAATCATTTGGAATTCTATAGTTTTTTTTTTATTTCTTAAAATTTAATTTTTTTATTAAATTTCTTTCACGTGTTTTATTATAAAATCGTTTGGAATTCTATAATGTTTATTATTATTTTTTTATCTATTTTTCCTTTTTTTAGTTTTGAACAATAACTGATGATCATAATTTATTGCCTGAATATGATTCACTGATATTTTTTTTTCTTTCTTTGTTTGTTTAAGATTGCTGCTATGTGTTTTGTTATTAAATTAAATTCCAAATTTTATGGCTGACCTGCATATCTGTCAGCCGATTAAATTCTTATTAATTTTTTTTGTTCTAAATACAAATTTTATAATAAAAATAATTGTAACGTTTGACATCATTATTTGATTACTTATAAAAACATATATTAATGATCATTTTAAACAATAGTTATCAAATGGGTTGTATGGATTAATAATGAGAGGCATTCTGAAAATCGTGAAAATTTAAAACTTTGAAAAAAAGTATTTAGAATTATTACATCACGTTCGATTTTAACCAGAGGCACTGATAGTTGGCCTGAAAACAAAAGCATTCGTGTAGGTAAATAAAAAGTAGGAGTTTTAAGGTATCGAGTTGAATTGCTATTTACCTCTTTGACCTGACCTCTACGTATCGAAAATAATACCTTTAGATAAATAATAATTTGTATTCAATTGATACGTTCTAGTTGAATAGTCACGATAAAGGTTAATTATTTTAAATATGTTACGAACGAGGTGATCATTCCAATGAAGTTTTATATTAAAGTTAACAATCGAAATAATTAAGAGTGTTATTTATTCTAAGATAAAAACAAATCATTGGGTTTCATAAAATCTTAGTAGGGGCCTTATGAACCAAGAAAGAACATCGTGGGTAAGATCATGCTTTACAGGGCACTGAACATCAGGATTAATGTAATTGAAAAAGTTCTTAGTTAATAAGTTAAAAGTTGAAGTTTTTTACCCTTTTAAATGATTATATTTTTAAAAAATTATATTAAATAACATAATTAAATGTATGGATATTTCAATCAGCAAATTTTATCTAATTAATCTACATTATTTTCATAGCAAGATAAATTATTTGTAGACGTTTATTTTTGATTTAAAAATATTCAATTGAATATGTTCCAGCAAATTGAAAATAGAAATGTAGTGTGTTTATTTTTTTTGTATTTACTTGAAATTTCTTAAATATTTTATTTTGTAAGAAAAAAAATCAAATTTATTATTTATAGCCATTATAATAATGAAACAGTTTTGAATCAGTACAGTAATAATTACTTGAATATTTTGAAATTTAATAGTGACATTTTTTATAGAATATTGCCAACTACTTCAATATTACTCACTTCTTCTACATTATTTCGAATATTACCCAACACTTCTACATTATTTTGAATATTACCCACTACCCACCTCTTCTATATTATTTCGAATATTATCTACCACTTCTATATTATTTTGAACATTATCCACTTCTTTTAGTTATTCTATTGTCATAAAACAGCTAAATAAAGAAAATTCAACATAGTTTATATTCATTCTATAATAAGTTTTAATTACTGTCGCACACATATATTTATCTTATTGAGAATATGCAATTTATTTCAGTTATAACCATACATTTCTTTTATTAATTTTGAGAGAAAACATTTAATGCTTATTTGTAATGCGGATGAAATCTATTTTCTCTTTAGTTTCAATAACGTGGAATAATTATAACAATTTAAGCAGATATTTCTTGAGAAATGGGTGCTCTTAGCTCAGCAACTATTCAATCATCTGATGTTGAATATGGCATGGAAAGACTACGACATGCAACCATTGTATTTAAGGGAGGTATCAAGGGACGCCTCTTATTGACGAACATCTGTTGGTATTCTCCCAGTTGGGAAGACAATCATTTGTAATAATGCCACTCTTTCAATAAAACCTTTTACTGCTTGATTCCATAAAGTATGCCACCTATTCATTTCTCCAGTAATATCAATCATCTTTTTACGCGTAACTGAATTTCTTCATTCTTTTAATACAAAATGTTGTTTATGTCTGATATCCATGTCTCCCAAATTATTTCTTGATGGAAATATGATTTCGTATCCTAATCCAAGCTTACACATTGTACACTAGTGTGATGAAAAAGTTTTATTACTACTTCTTCAAACTGACAACTGGCAACTGGCGTACCGTTTACGGAGTACCAACAGGGGGAAATACCCCTTAAACCTCCTCATCTTAATTAATATATATGCTAGGAATTCTAATGGCTGCTTTAATGTTAGTAAATAAATAAAAGATAAAGTTTCTAAAATTCAAATTAAAGTTGTACTCAAAAAAAATTAAAAAATACTATTTATAAAAAAGTAAAATACAAAATAAAAGAAGATAAAAGTTAATTTTTAAATTCGGTACAATTAGGGACCAGTTGTCGACGCCATAGTACTATTGAAAACGTAAACAAACTTGATTACAATACACTGAAAGGATTATGCTGAACGGTAGGAGCCAATGAATGATCTGAAAAGCAAATTGTTAAATGTCCCTACAAAAAAAAAGGCCGATCTCAGAACAGTAATTTTTTTTATTATTTTTATAATTTTTATTTGCATTTTTAATTTTATTACTTCTTCAAAGAATTGGCAAATATTTACTGAAATAGTGATGGAACAAATATAAAATCATATTAACGCATTTAATATTATGAAATTTAACGAATTACGAAAGATATCACTTTATCATTCTACACTTAACCAAACTGTAGAATTATTAAAGCCTTTTTTGACGATTTATCTTTATTATTTGTTGTTTGAGTTTTCCAGTGGAAGCTATCTTATTCATTATTCTGCAAAATCATTTACAATTATTGAAGAGCATAATTAATACTCAGATAATTAATAATAATAATAATATATACACTGAAGTGACAAAAGTCATGAGATACCTCTTAATATCGTGTCGGCCCTCCTTTCGCCCGGCGAAGTGCAGAATCTCGACGTGGCATGGACTCAACAAGTCGTTGGAATTCTTCTGCAGGAATATTGAGCCATGCTGTCTCGATAGACGTCCATAATTGTGAAAGCGTTGATGGTGCAGGATTTTGGGCACGAACAGACCTCTCGATGATGTCCCATAAATGCTCGATGGGATTCATGTCGGGCGATCTAGGTGGCCAGATCATTCGTTGGAATTGTCCAGAATGTTCTTCAAACCAATCGCGGACAGTTGTGGCCCGGTGACATGACGCATTGTCATCCATAAAAATCCCATCGTTGTTTGGGTACATGAAGTCCATGAATGGCTGCAAGTGATCTTCAAGTAGCTGAACATAAGCATTTCCAGTCAATGTTCGGTCCAGTCGCACCAAAGGACCAAGTCCATGCCATGAAAAAACAGCCCACACTACTACGGAGCCACCACCAGCTTGAACAGTGCCTTGCTGACAGTTTGGGTCCATGACTTCGTGGGGCCTGCGCCACACTCGAACCCTACCATCAGGTCTTACCAACTGAAATCGTGACTCATTGGACCAGGTCACGGTTTTCCATTCATCTAGGGACCAACCGATATGCTCACGTGCCCACGAGAGTCGCTGCAAGCGATGTCGTTCTGTCAGTAAAGGCACTCGAGTCGATCTTCTGCTGGAATAGCCCAAGAAAGCCAAATTTCTCCGCACAGTTCTAACAGACAAGTCCCTTGTACGTCCCACATTGATTTCTGCGGTTATTTGACGCAGTGTTGCTTGTCTGTTAGAATTTACGACTCTTTGCAGACGTCGCCGGTCTCGGTCGTTAAGTGCAGGCGGTCGACAACTGCGCTGTCCATGGTGGGATGTTATGCCTGAAATTTCATACTCTCGGCACACTCTTGACACAGTGGATCTGGGAATGTTGAATTCCCTAACGATTTCCGAAATGGCATGACCCATGCGTCTAGCTCCAACTAACATTCCGCGTTCAAAGTCTGTTAATTCCCGTCGTGCGGTCATCATCACGTCAAAACCTCTTCACATGAATAACTTGAACAGAAATGAAAGCTCTGGGAAAGCACTGCGCATTTATACCTGTTCTACGCGATGCTACTGTCATCGGAAAATTTGCATATTGCTATCCCATGACTTTTGTCACTTCAGTGTATAATACTATTATAAAAAAATTGTCATATAAATAAATCTACTTAACATTCAGGTTAAGCATTTGTTATCGGAATAAATAGCACTATACTAAGCATTTCACTGATATCTTTTGATTGTATAAATAATCTTCTTCTTTCAATTAAAAAGATTTATTTTTTACTAATCTTTTTACTGTCTCATTTAGAATGTTAAAGACATTCTCTTATCAAATTCTTTAACGAGCAAGCAAGATTACATTCGCTTTAAAATATTCTTATATCATTATGAAATTGCATTGGAGATTATTTAGCAGACATCAATTTGTTTATTGGGATTTTTAATAGATACTGAACAGGATTTAGAATCAGTAAGTGCGAGAGTCAATTAGATTAAAACATCAGAATCCTTTTATAAATAATTTATTGAACACATGAGAAACATGCATGGATAATTTTTTTTGCATAATCTTCGTCGCGTTCAAAACAAATTCTGCAACGCTTACAAAGTGCCTCATAATCTTCCTCGCATTCAAAACAAATTCTACAATGCTTACAAAGTGCCTCAATTTTATGGAAATTTTTTTTTTAGTTGATTATGTAACCAATCGTTCCCCACTCCGTTAACGTCTTCAAGCTATCGAAACCCACATTTTTTGGCTATTTTATCCACAATTACTCAGCGATATTTTTTTTTTCACTCTTTCACATCAACAATATTCTCAGACATCACAATTCGATGTTTTTGACCAGGATGAGAAGCATCTTTCATATGTTAGATGTCATATAAATTCTGAATTATCTTGCAGTAGTTACAATGATTAACATGCTTAATCATATTGCACTTTCGTTCGACCACTAACTTTAATTAGTTTGCCCTTGCCAAAAACTTTTTAATCAATTTTTAACGGTGTTCTTTTTGTGGTGTATGTCTCCAGTTAGCAGTGAGGATGTTTATGCTGGCTACTGACAAATATGATCGGCTTAAAGGTTTCAGATTTTAAATAATTATCCTTAAAAAATATTAATTGGCCAAGTAATTCATATATAACAATTCCCTAGAATTTTTATTTCATCTTTAATCAGTTAAAGTTTATTTTTTAAAACATAACAGTGTTAGCTTGGGAAATAATAATTTTTTTTTTACAATAACTTAACTAATGGTTCAAGTTAATTTTTAAGGTCAGCGCCATCTAGTGGTATGAAAATCCGAGGACATAAAAAAAAATTAGGTATTTATTTATTTAAAAAATAATTAATGAAAATTTTTTGCTTAGTTTATACCTACAAATTTTTGGAACGGAATAATAAATTCAAAGTAAAAATTTTTTTTTAAAAAATGTTACAGTTCTTAAATTATGCAAGAACATACATGCATCTATTTCTATATATATAAAAAGAGAGAGATTTCATTTGGTTTGTTGCTCTACCGTCCTTTTCCGTCCACTTGACTAATTAGACGGGGTCCTATAACTTAATGTGGATTTCGAACTAATAACAAATATCCATGCCACCGCCATGATTCGAGCCTGAGGCCTGTGGTACCAAAGGCCAGAGCGTTAGCCAATTGGAAAAGAGAGAGAGATTATGAAGATTTTTGCTTCTCGACACCCTTCTGCTACATAATGGACATTATTTTCACTATATGCACTATTAATGCACTATTATATGCCCATTTTAGACATTATATGCACTATTAGTAATCATACAGCCATGACGACAAAATAAAATTTTGAAATTTTTTTTACCGTTAAAGGTTCTCATTTGACTCCTCGTATATTCCTCGTATATTTAAGTGAAGTTTCGCTTTAAGTTTCATAAAAGTTTTTTGTCTTCATTTCAAAGATTTCTCTTTTGTGTCAACTTACTCAGCATTCTTTAAAGCTAAGAATTTTTACCTATATTAAAGCGTAATTAGTTTTTTGCCACCCTTATTAAAAATACAGATTTTCGTCAGAGCAGCTGCTTTAAGTGCATGAAAAGGCTTGACACTTTGATAATAAATTAGCACAAAATGTAAAGTAGGGCTTGGGACATAAGAAAAATGAATTTACTAATCTTTTTTAGAATGTATTCTACTTTTTAAAAAAAGGAAAATTAAGGAGTTAATTTTTAAATAAGTTTTATTCCTGTACATTTTTTATGGTACTTCTTTTCCGATTAACATATTTTTTCTTTTCTTCTCTCTTTTACTCTTTTTATTTTTATTTTTTTTCATGGTCTTCCAATTTTTACGTTCATCTTGTTGACTTCAATTGTATCGTCACCCTTGCATCAAGGAAAAGTCAACACTTTGACTTCAAGAAGTCATTGAATCGGTTGTTTTTGACAGACTTGATGAGGGGTGTGGTTTTTACTATTGATAGAAACTTTATAGTACGCTTATCAAATAGAACTCCTCCCTTTCGCATTTTTTTTAAAGTTATTCATATAGTTTTTAATTTTATTGTATAAAAATAGCAAAAGAACATGAAAGTTTGTTTAATTATGCTTTCTCTCATCTGTTATAAAAAATAAATAGATTTATTAATAACTTGATAAATTTTTATTGGTTTTAAAGGCAAATTAATCACCATCAAGATCTCTTATTTTATAGTTGATTGCTAAACATATATAAAGGCTTATTTAATTACCCTTGAATAACATCCAAATTTATGTTGTGTAAAATAAATTAACACCTTAAGCATACACAAATTAACATTAGACTTAAGGAACTTAGGAATGAGATTTTCGACTTAAAAAAAATGCATCATCTCTCTTTATGACCACTCCTTCTTAAGGACAAAAAATGGATATTCCTCCTTAAGGGCAAATGAATAATCTAATTTTTTTTTTTTTTTTGTAGGAATTCCATTCGTATAATAGCGAAAGGTAAAAAGCATTTTCATTTCATGAATAATTCCATATAATTCTATCTTATGTTCCTGTTGGTCTTGAAATACAAAAATTCCCAGACATCGTATGAATGTGGTTTCAGTCATAAAAGACAATGTTGTGAGTCTCATCATTACCACTCCTCCTTAAAGATAAGAAAAAGACAAATCTTAGGGATGATGTTTCCTACTTAAAAGAGAATGCATCTTGTCTCTTTATGACCACTCCTCCTTAAGGACAAAAAATTGGATAATCCTCCTCAAGGACAAAAAATTGGATAATCCTCCTCAAGGACAAATGAACAATCTAATTTTTACTTTTTTTCTAGGAATTTCATTCGTATAATAGTTAAAGGTAAAAAGCATTTTCACTTCATAAAAAATTCCTTATAATTGTTCATCTTATGTTCCTATTGGTCTCGAAATACAAAAATTCCCCGACATCATATTGAATGTGGTTTCAGTCATAAAAAAGAATGCTGCGTATCTCTTTATTACCACTCCTCCTTAAAGATAAAGAAAAGACAAATCTTAGGAATTATGTTTCCGACTTAAAAGAAAATGCACCATCTCTCTTTAAGACCATTCCTCCTTAAAGATAAGGAAAAGACAAATCTTAGGAATTATGTTCCCGACTTAAAAGAGAATGCATAATCTCTCTTTATGACCACTCCTCCTTAAGGACAAGGGAACGACAAATTTTAGGAATGAGGTTATCAACTTAAAAGAGAATGCATCATCTCTCTTTATGTCCACTCCTCCTTAAGTACAAAAAATGGATAATCCTCCTCAAGGACAAATGGATAATCTAGTTTTTACTTTTTTTTGTAGGTAAACAGTAAAAAACATTTAGAAATGAAGGTTAGAACTGTATAAAACGTTTAGAGAGGAATGTTAGGATTATGGAAAACATTTGAAAATGAACGTTCCACTTATTCAATTTGGGCAACCTTATTATGAACGCCTTTTTACATAAACATCATTCTTGCACGAAATTTTTACCTTATGCAGCAATATTACTTTAGAAGTGATAAAAAAATCATTATAGAATGAACTGAAACCTGGATCGCTGCAATGGTGAAGAAAAATTCTTATTGTATGCAAAATAAGAAAATAAGGAAGTCATTTTTTTTTTATATGGAAAGGTCTTTTTTAACTGTTGAATATGAAAATATCTCACTGCAGCTGTTTCATATCACACCCAATTTTATTTCGCTTACATATTCTTTTTTTCTTTTTGGTTCGCGTGTTATTAAAGAATATGCATCTTTTAAAAATTTTTTGAAAATGTAATCGATGTATCAATTGAAAATCACCGATTTGCAGACGGTATTGGAATTATCCTTTTTTGAATTGGTTTAATAAAATAATTATTGGAGAATTAATTTATGTATTTTTTCTTTGAAAACAACCATTTTGATTGCATTAATATTCATAAACATTTTGGTTCATTTTATATTGGTTCACTTTTGGTTATTGGTTCAGTTTATATTCAATTATATTTCCTTATATTTTATAAAAATTCATAAATAAATTTTAATTTTATAAATAAATCTCCTTTTAATTTAAAAGAATTGAATAACTTTTGGAAAAAAAGTAAGTTTCTTTCAAGCGACAAATTTAACTGAACTAGCATGAAGAAATCTGTAATTTGAAACATTAAAAAATCTTACTTTAATATCGAATTTTAATTTAACTTTAAGATAATCCTCTAATTTTTTACACATTAAATATAATTTCAAATAAAATTAAACACTCCAAACGATTTATATTTTTATGATAATGATTATAGCTTGAAATGAAAGTTATCATTATTATTAATCAATGCATTCACTATGAACTCATTCAGTGTTCAATGTTATTATTTAATAAATTATATAGTGCTGTAAAATTTTTAATCCTTATTTAAAAAAATAATTCGTATTAATTTCTCTAAATATTCGTAAATATATAATAACATAAATGAATATCATTTGCAAATATTTAGAAAATCCAGAAATTGCATTGTATTATTTTTGAAAATGAGGCTAGAAATTTAAAGGATTGTGTACAAAACATTTTATTTTATCAAATAATACTTTTGTGCACTGTTTGAGTTCAAATTATACATATATATATATATATATTCTAGGGTTATATTCGGAAATATATCTATACATATTTCGAAATATAAACTTAGAATTTTTTTTTTCTTAAACAAAATTGCTCAAAGATGAAACTGGTATATAAGTCGAAAAAAAAAAAAAAAAAAAAAAAGGTTTTCTGTATAAAGGCATAAGTTTTATCATTGAAAGCTACGTAAATTATGATGATATACATTTAGACATTCCAGTGAGTAAAAGGGAATTTGACGAATTATTCGGAAATGAGAATTCTGATATGAAACTTGATTCATATGACCTTTCTTTTCTCCTTTTCCATAACATTTTCACTCGCAACATCCAAAAGTTAAATTTAAGGATTAAAGATAAATTCTTTTTTTTTCATTACTATATTTATGCGCTAATTATTTACAGTAATCTATTGTTATTTCAGGTATACGTTTTGGTACTTTTCCGTCAACCGGCCGCATTTTCGCCAACAACAGAATTTTCGTTTAGACAACAACGCAACAAACCAGCAATAACTTAATTTTAAATGAAATAATTTTTTTCCATAAACTTAAGAAATATAAAGTAAAAAAAATAAAAATGTGCTATATTTGGCGATTTATCGCTTGTCCCCCTGCTAACTAAAAAAGTACTTAAGTTTTTTTGCGAGAATAGCTGATCCGTATATAAACAGAGTCCCTTAGTTTATCTTTAGAAAAAAATCTATATATTCTCGGCTTATACACGGATATATATGATGTATGTATGTATGTATGTATCTATCTATCTATCTATCTCTCTCTCTCTATATATATATATATATCAGTAACTTCCAATTTAATATATATGTATATACATTAATCACATTTTATTTTCTACAATATGACTTGAGCACTGTTTTTTTTATTTCATATAATTTAAGTTATTAAATATCTTTGTGAATGAAAAGACGCATTATTTTAACTAAATATCAGATATATTTTGAACTTTAAACGCAAAAAATATAGTAAAAAAAAAAAAACCTCAGGAAAATGCTAAGAAATCAATTTAATTAGGTAAGAAACAACTTTCTTCTTGTTTTAAACTTGAAACTTGTTGTAACCTCATAAATTATTTAAATTGGCGGATACTGTAAGTTTTCTTTAAAATTTATTGGAAGCTGTTTCGCTAAAAAGTAAAATTTAACAAGGGACATCTCAATTACAGACTTTTGAATTTTTTTTTTTTTTTTTTTTAAGCGTTTAGTACATTAAAAAGAAAAATTTCCCTGACAAAGTACTTTCTCCCTTTTTGTCCAAAGGGAGAAAAACACATTTTCTTCATTTTGATGTTTTTATGCAATGCACGTAATAATTAATGTTCTGATATTTTAAAACTCTTTCAGGTTATTCACATGTAAAACATTGTTTATCTGGACAATCAAGAGGAATCGTGACTGTCTATTTTTCGAAAATTCTTATTTACTGAGTAAAAGGCTTGCTGTGGAATCAAAGGAGACGTTATGATGGTTAATGAGATAAGGTAAAAATGGTAAGGTAGTAAGATGATATCTTGCTCACTTTAAAATTTCAAAGGTAGTAGAGATGATTTGATTAGATTAGAACTAACTATTATAAAATAATACTTGTTATCTTTCAGGAAATTTATAGCACTATATAGTTAAATTTATTTGGCGTGATAACATGAAAATTCCAATATATAATATATATGTATGAAATAAATGAAAGTTATAAATCCCCCAATCTTACTTTACATTTGATGAATATCGAATATGAGTAAGAATGAGAATCTCTGTTTTAGTCTCGAGTCTTGTTGGCCGAATAAAACATTAAGATCAGTTAAAAATATCCCAAATTCGTATTTAACTATATCATGAGTCACTGTTATATCAATACACTTTAGATCGTATAGTTTAAAATAGTTATAGAATCGATTTATAATTATAGTTATAAATAGTTATGGAAACGTGGAATCTCCTTCAGACTGTTTTAATCAAAGACTAATTTGTGAAGACATGAGTTTTGTTAAGGGGGAAATTATAAAAAAAAATTTTTTGAAAATAATCATAATAAAAAGAAAAGAAAAATTTAGTTTTTTGTTTTAATTTATTTATTTGCATTTAATTTTTGATATACATCAGTGGACATTATGTTAAATTTATGTATACCTTGAACAGCCTATCGATGCCCCAAAAAGATTTCCCAGTGGCATTGTACTATTTCAATCGTCCATCAATATATAATACTGGTGATAATTACAAGGAATAATACTAGTGTACTATACTAATAATACTGGTGTTAATTACAGGGAAATTTCATTTTTAAAAATCTCAAATCGTAATTTTTCCACGACTCGTGGCGCAGTGGTATAGCGAATTCAGGCTGGAATTCATTGATTGGGGTCCATTGCAGTTACTGGTTTCAGAAACGAAGTGACTCGACATAATTTTAGACATCGCTTATAAGCGTCTCGCACCAACAGTCAGGCTGTCCTGTGGGAATTTTCTCGATTTTCTACTATACGACACTTGAATATGGAACAATTGCTCCTAAACGATTTCTCGCAAGGCAATGTACTCCTCCAATTGTCCATCGGCAGGCTGTTCAAAGTATACATAAATATACGTACAAGGTATACTTAGTGTATACCACCGATGTAATGTAATGTCCATCTCTTGCAATAACCTTCCCACCGATACATATCAAAAATTAAATGCAAATAAATAAATTAAAATAAAAAAATACTACAGATTTCTTTACTTTTTTTTCCAAGAACAAAATTCATGTCTTAACAAATTAAGTCCTTGACTAAAACAGTCTGAAAGAGATTCCACGATTCCATAACTATTTCAGTAGAGTCGGATGAATATTTAAACTATACCGTCTAAAGTGCATTGATACTATTTATTATGCTAGTTTCGAAAATACAACAGGTGTTAACTAACATAATCATCACTATTAAATATGATTCGTCATAAAATTGCTTCAAGACTAACACGCGTTTTAGAAACTTCTCGAAGTTTCAGTAATACGAGAAAAATATCCGAGTTTTAATACGAATTTTCCCGAAATGGATGCTAAAAATTTAGATGCAGGGCTAAAAGAGACATAACCCGGGAGAAATAACCCAATTCATGGGGATAGTAAAAGAGAAAACTCATCGGAAGCATTAACAGTCAAAGTTGTCTGGGATCCCTTAACGTTTTATAATGGCAAGCAACTTTGCCATGAAAACGCATAAATGGTTCTCAGCATTTTATGTCAAACTACGCGAGCTAAAACGAACCATGACGTCAAAAGTAATCGATTTTTTTCCCCTCTAAAAATGGAACGTTATCATTTAGAAAGATTGTAACTTAAATAGAAATTTATTAAAATAATGTATTCCAAATTTGTTTATTTTGGTTTCAAATATAAATTTATTTTATTTACTAAAAGAAAAAATTAACGCATCTTAGTATTGGTTTGTCACTCTACGGTCAATTTATGCACACTTTAGGCTAATTAGACCGAGACCTACAGTACAACGTAGATTCCGAACCATTAACAAGCATGCATGCCACCGCCAGGATTTGCACCGGAAACCTGTGATATCAAATTCCAAAGCACTAACCAATTGCCCATCAGACCGCCACGGTTAGCTAGGATCTTACATTAGTACTACATATGCGGCTTGATGGCCAATTGGTTAACCGTTGGTACCATACGCTTAAGGTTCGAATCCTGCCGGTGGGATGGATGTTTGTTAGTGTTTCGGAATCCACGTTAAATTGTAAGCATCGGTCTAATTAAATCAAAGTGTGCAAAAAATGACCATAGAGTGACAAACTAAACCTCAGATTTCTAATTAGGAAAGCATTGATATTCAGTATGAAAGGAGATCTTATTTACCACCTAATATTATGCCCGCGGAATAGCATACGAGGATACAAAGATTCCTGTTTGTTGGAGACGTGCGTTACAATCACTAAAATCAAATGCTAAACAGGCACTTTCAAAAACTGAAAGACTCGATGACGATTGTTACTGGGCATGTCTCGCATTGATAGTCGAGCATCATGGTGAGAGTTTTCCGGGTTCCATACAACATTCAGTTGTGGGAGACCTCTTCCAATAACCTTCCCAGACAACCCACCAGTGGTATGATGGGCCCTTCTGGCCTATGAAGAAACATGAGCTCCCTGATGTGTTAAAAAATAATAATAAATCAGCCTCTAGTTTGGTGTCTATTTGGATCAAATGTCTATTTAGAACTGATTAAATGTCTATATATGAAAATTTCGTTAGATAAGACAATGTAGCATTATTTATGATTTTCCAGTGATATAAAAATGTGATACTGAAATCGTGAAAGGAAAATAAATGAACGGTTTTATTTAAATCGAAAATGATTATCCTGTGTAATTGAGTTTTTCTACTTGGATCAAAGGTAGACTTGGATAGTTTATTTCAAAAATTAGATTTTAAAGTATTTGTATTATCGATTGTAATTTGTTGTAAATATTCTCTTACGATATGAAGGTTTTGATAAAAAATGACAATTTATTTTTTATTACGCATTTTAGTTTTACAGAACTAAATTATAGTGAATTGGTTTTTTTTTTCCTTCTTACTGTTGATATAACAGTTATAAAATAAATAACAATATCATACTCTTCATTCAAAATAAATACGTTTGTGATTCAGATACCTTTGACATAGATTTCATACGATTTAGTTATAATTCTAAATTATTATTCCGTATCTGTGTGGATGTGCCGTGCTACACCCGATAAAAAAAAACTACGTGCGAAAAACAGACCATCAAGACCTTCGATTTAATAGCCTCAAGGATACATTATATATGTTAAGAAGTCCGAATATGAATTACTCTACTTATTTTTTTATCGCACAAAGAACTGAAGTGAATTACTTTTGGCCGCCTACAAATGCAGTTTAGAAAGTAAATCACAGTGCCTGAATCAAACTCCTTTCATAAATAAAATATTACTGAATCATGCACTCTACGATTTGAATGTTAATCAGCCTATAGATAGCATCTACACAGTAATCTATAATATAAATAAAATTTAGCTCAAACTCGTCAGAATTTCAACCACCTTGGACAGGAGCATACCTCTGGTGCTGCGTGGGATTCTTGAATTGTATATCATATAGGACTCGATCAATTCCTGTTTAAATATACGCATAATACGCAGCATAAAATTCAAAGGATTGATTTTGTAAGCATGTGGTGTACGATCGTTGAGTCAGTCATCCAAGCACAGCGATATTTTGACGATAGGTGTGTTGTCCGTGTCCTGGATTTATTTGGGTGTAGCTAAGGTGAATTTTTTTTCTGTTATTGATACACTTTATAATTTTGACAGTTCGTAAAATGGATGACAAAAAAATACCATTTTACTCCTACTCGTACAAGGGTGCAACAGACAGCGGCCAACCTCATTATATGTATATTTTAATTAAAAATATAATTGGTAATTGTTTGAAAGATTTTCAAAATTTGATGAAGGATTAAAAAAAGGGAACATTATCCAATTTTAATTGAATAAAAAAGCAAATAAATATTTTATTCAATGTTTTCTATTTTATTGTAGACTAGAAGATCAGATCGATCATTTATATGGATACATTATTGTTAGTCTGGAGGCAGGATCATTATCTACATAATTTTTTTCTATAACATTTAATGTCAAAAATGTGTTCCATTTTAAAATTGCGCCAAGACAGTTAATGCAATTTTTGCTGAATAATATATTAACACTTTGAAAAAGGGGGAAATGTGAATTCTTTTTTTTTATTTTTCAATTGTTGGCAACGGGTGACTGAAATTCTGTCTTTTGAAGAAATGCCAACTATTACAGAATATATTAACCATTTTTTGTAAAGAGTATTTTTTTTAAATATTCGTTCAAAATAGTAACCATTTCGCACGTTAAACTCAGAAATTTTGATATATTATAAGACAAAAATTATCTGCCAGCAGGTAGACGGCCTTGACCCATCATGGGGTTGTTGCTCCAATGAAAAAGAAGTAATGCAAACATTATTGCCGTTTAACATTAAAACCGTTTAAAAAAGTAGTAAATATATTTCGTAATAAGCTTTCAGCTCTGCATTTGGAATTTTGTGCAATACCATGCAATAAATTAGAATTACAAATAAATAAAACATGAAGATATGAAAACTATAAAAATATTTTGTTATCAACAGCAATTATGTAATGAATGTGAGTCCATTGTAACTTGAAAAAAAAAAAAGAAACCATTGCAATCAATTCGTTTTTATAGTTAGATTTTATAAAATTAAAATTTCATTAATTAATGCTGCCCTCTGTTATGAATATCTCTTGTTGTCATTTTTTTATTAAATATTTACAAAAAATATGCCGAATTCAGGCTATATACTTTTCAATGCGCAAGCCTGTTTAAATCCTCTCACTACAAAATAATATAAATAAATAATTTTGAATGGTAAGAATTTGATTACGTATACGAAGATTTTTAAACTTGCACTAATCTTTATTTAAAAATAATCAATCAATTATCAATAAGTATAAAAAAATTTAGCCAATTATTTGACCTAGGAATGGACATTTTCTGAAAGAGAATAAAAGCTTTCAAGTATTAAAAACTGAAGAGTTTTGAACTAAAAAGAATGCTTAAAGTGAAACTAATTAAAAAAACTACCAATGTTAAAGATACGAAGAGTGACCACTTGAACGAACGAATTATTCTCCCCATCCGTTCCCAAATGCTTGAGAGATGGGACGGACAAAGATAGTCTGCTTTGTCTCGAATAGGAAATCCTGTGCTAGACTCTGCGTCCTGTTCCCATGTTGGCCGCAGAACAGGATGTTCTAATAGAACGGACAATTAATTATAGATATCTCTCGTCACTGCTCTGTTTTTGCTACTACCGAGGCCACACATGATTAGCACGCCAACGTCACGCTGTGTGCAGCTAATGCGGATGAAGTTGCTTCTTATGTAAAGCAGAGTTGATTTCAATCATTTTTATATCTTAGAAAAACACGCCAATTATAAATGTTAACTAATTATTTTTAATTTAATTTACCTTGATTACGAATTTCCTTAAAAGAACTGACAGATGTGTTACAGATAATATGTTTAATCTAGCATGAAAAAAATGCATAAGTAAAATAGTAGGAGGAAAGCAAGTTGAAGTTTTTAATATTCATCACACTCCTCCCAGGAATAGAAACAAATAATATCTTTAATTTATACATGGATAATAACATATAAAAAAAATACAAAAAAAAAACTCAGCTCATAGATTGAGAATACATGTAAAGAAACATAATAAATGAAGACTCAATACTTAACCGTATGTTTTTATCTATTAATAGTGACTATAACTATATACTTTTACCTATTAACCATGACTATAACCATATGCTTTTACCTATTAATAATGACTATAACCATATATTTTTATTTATTAATTTGACTATTCGATTAATTAGCTCAGTAAAAATATCGTACCATTCTTTTTGCATTGTAAGTTTGAAATGTTCTTTGAAAGTAATGCGACGTATGTGTACTGCTATTTCAAGATAGAGCCATAAACTTTCATTAGCATTTAGATTAGAAGACCATGGTGGCGTTTTAAGTTATTCTTTGCAATAACATAACAGCCATTCCTTTATTATATAACATTGTGTTAGCATAAATATAGAAGCTGCAAGCTAAGGATTAGAATACGATTTTCGGTATCAATCTCGATTTAGCAGCTGTATCCTTCAAATTTGTTTTCTGTATATCAATATATGCCATCTTGTTTAAGATTTCATCAATAAAGACAATTTTTCCAACTTTTGTTTTGGTTTGTCGCTATGACCATTTTTTGCATACTTTAGGCTAATTAGACCGGGACGTGGATTTCCGAACCACTAACAAACATCCATGCCACAGCCAGAATTCGAAACTGAAGTCTGTGGTAATGCTGTGGTCTGTGGAAGACTAAAATATACCCCACTTATCCCCACCCATGTTTTATAGTTAAAATTAAACTTTTTGAATTGAGAGAGGTTGAGTTTCGCCGAACAGTTCTACCCTGTCATTGCCAAAAACAGTGAAGTTATTTTATTACTGAAAATAATCTAACTTCCAAACTCTTTGAACTTTCAAAGTGATTCTTTCCGATTGTAAATGCTTAGCTCTACTCGTTTTACTAATAAAGGGATTTTTCTGAGCTGTCATGTTTTGTAACAAGCTTTTTTAAAGATTGGGCACAGTTTCAAAGAGATAGACTAAAGAGTTAGAAATACTTGAAGCCCTTTTTGGAGAGCATTTGTTTTAGAGTCCATTTTCCTCGTTGTAAAATTTTCTTTTCTGCTGTTGAGCTTAACATTGCTTTTCAGCAATTTTCTGCTTTACTTACTTTTATCATTCCTTTATAAATCTTTGAATGATGTTTTTAATGCAACTCACACAATCTCCGACAAAGATTTACTTTCTTTTGAGAAACTAATGACTAGTCTTTTGCCTTCTAACTTTTTACTTTATTAACTGTTGGTAAATACTGATTTTTGCATAGAAATATATTCTTGTGAACGACGACGATTTGTAGGTTGACGGAGCTCCTTGGTATGGGTAACCGCTAACCCTTCTTTGCATGTGAGAGAGAAGTTACTTTAGCTTTAAGCCCATTGCATTAAAAATAAAACAATTAAAATAGAGATAATAATATATGGAGAGGAGGAGTTTTTTTTTCTGCTTTTCAATAAAGTATTTAATAATTAATAATTATAATTTAATAATTAAAATAATAAAGTAAAAAGAGGATTTTTATTCTTGTGAATTTACTACACTATAAACATATATTATTAATAACTACAATATTGAGTGGTAGTAAAATCAAATAATTTAAAACGTGTATGTTTGGTTTATCACTCTATGGTCATCCCTTGCACACATTAGGCTAATTAGACCGGAACCTACAGTTTAACATGGATTCCAAACTACTAACAAAAATCCATGCCACTGCCAAGATCCGAACCTGAAGCCTGTGGTACCAATAAAAGATGTATTCTCAATTTCATGGGCTCAATTGTTTTGCACATTTCTTTTTTAGCTGTTTGTATACCTTATTTAGCATAATGTTTTTGCCTCTATATATGACAAATGATAAATATTATATGTCGTAACCTGCCTACAATAGTGAAACTGTATATTTAATTAATTAAACTCTTATCAAACTCTTTAATAGATATCATAGATTTTTCATGTCAAAAATTAGTGTACTTTCACTTTTGGGAGGCATTGTACATTCTGACAATATATGTTGTAGTTACTAATTTCGTTTACAGATCTTTCACCAGCTTTATTTTTGGTATTTCTATAAAAGTTCAATAAAACTACATTGATTTTCTCTGCTTCTTGTTAGATTCCTTGACACAGACAATACAAACAAACAGCGTATGTATATATGACAATTATGAAGACTTCAATTCATTTCTGTCTCCTTAAGCTGTATTATAGATATTGATTCGATCTTTCAATAAAATTTTAATTAGTTTATTGATAATATTATTTTATTTCTTTGGGAATGAAATTCTTAATTTATAAATTCATTTTTTTTAATTGAAGTTTAAATTATTTAAAATAAGAAGCCAAACAGCGAGTATACATTATTAAGCTAAAAAGTAGAATGTTTAAGCTGATATGAATCTTTCTGCCTTTATTGATTTAAATCCAGGTTTCATTTATACACTTGTTGACAACCGTATTGAAAAATCTGAATCCTTCATTTTTTGGAAAAATGAATCTTATCCATTCTTAGCATAGAAAGCAGAACTTTTCATAAAGTATTCTGAATATTGATCTAAAGCTTTTTTTGCAAGTAATCGAATTCTTGGTCCTTGGTATTTTCAATCTTAATTGGAATTGCCTCGCAGAGGGCTTTCATCCGGAGCATTGACACGTACGTAAAATGATTTCCTAACACCACCCAAGATGTATTACATTCTTCGAACACGAATTGACGCAAGAATGCTGCAATTCCTTTCCAAATCAGAAGAAAATGAAAAAGAAAGCCATGGGATTGCTCCATTATAGAACCAGCCTTCAGGCGATGAATGAGGGGGGACGGTGACATTTTGGGGCATTTGAAAAACGGTGGGAAACGTTGTAGACAAGCCATCAGCAAGGAAACAATCAATAAGTTCGGCAATCCGTACAGAATCTGCTATTGAAAGTCTGAAATAATTTTAGAAGAAGAAATACGCTATTCATGAGGAAGAATAAAATGTTTAAAGTATTCTCATTATATACAGGCGAAAATAGCTTTCTCTATATCCCAAAAAGAACATGAACATTTGAATCTTGTTCAGATGTAAGTACCGTGGTGGGCAAAACTTTTACATCACTTCAGCTTTCAGCTTCTTATTATTTTCTTTTTTATTATTTATTTTTTTACCAGTGCTGCTGAAATTGTAAATCTTTTACTTTGGCGAATTTGATTTAAATTGCAAAAATACCAAAGAAAAATATTAATGAAAGCTCAACATTCCGTAATTCGAGTTAACAGAAAGCCTAATACAATCCTTAAAAACTGTACATGGGTGTGACATTTTAACACTTTGAAGACGGATGTCGGAAATTCACATCATTTACAGATATACTATTACGAAACATAATAATCACTTTGTGTGTACATTATTTTTTTAATATTTTCTTTTTTTATTATTTTTTAAAATTTTTATTAAATATTTCCAAAAATGTGTGGGAGAGTTTTGTTATAAAAATTAAAACTATTTAACATATTATGGAAAATGTTATTTTCCTTACTGTGCTGCATGTGATGAGTTGCTGCTTTCTAATGTATTGCATATAATGTGTCATCTAATGTTTGCATGTAATGAGTTATCTTTCTAATGTTTTACATGTGATGAGTTATCTATTTTCTAAAGTTTTGCATGTGATGAATGATCTTTTTTCTAATGTTTTGCATGTGATGAGTTATCTCCTTTTAAATATTACTTTTTTTTTTTTTTGGAATGTAACTAGTAAATTAACTAGTGAACTAGTAAATTAACAACAAATCACTTCGTTCAAGATGTATTGGGGAGAATGAAATTGACCAACATTATCAAAGGTAGTATATGAGATGTAAAAAAAAAATCGAAATAAAAAATAAAAAATTAAAACAATAAAGGTAAAACTAGCAATTTACAATTGGAAAAAATGTCTGTATTTATCGAATTTTATATTTATTGAAGTAAGTATATCCTATCAACTTCAATTTTAAATATTACATTTTATCATGTCTATAATCTACAAAATGAATTCCGCAATCAATAAAAAATATTATTACTAGTATTTAGAATTATTCATACAAGAAAAAAAGAAAACTCTTTAAATTTATCTTTAAATAAGATATATACTGTAATTTTATTGAAAAAATAAATTTAAAGATTCAAAGCTCTTTGAAATGATGTCGATGGAAAGGAAATAGTTATTTTGATAAAAAAGGAAATGCTGAAATACTTATTATAATTTTTTATAGTTTTAAAAATAATCTGAAAACATATTATTATTTATTTATTTAAGAAAGATTAGATTTAATGCAAATATTTATACTTCCTACCATGATGTAAGTACTTGTCTCTAAACGTTAAGAACTATCGTAAGGGGATTAAATTCCTTCAATAAATATTTTCACGAAATGAGATTTTTTCTAAAAAAAAAAATTTTAAATACATTTTACATGGTTTTAAATAATCTTACGAAATTTACTTTGTTGTTACGCTATAAAGATTATTTTCTATGAATAAAGAAAAATTATTAATACAAGCTGAACAATTTAACCAGCTTAAATGTTAAACACTAAATTTATAACTTTAAAAACCGGATATATTTGATTCGCTCAGTAAATTAGTTAAGCATAAATTTCAGTTTTAAAGTTATTTCGTAAATTAGTCAGTCATAAATATTTTAAGAGAAAGTTATTTCTTTTTTTCGTAATGAAATCTAATTTTATGAAATATGTGTCGAGTCTTTGTTGTTGTTGTTGTTTCTGATCCCCGATATAGTCTAGCTATTAGATCAAATATCCGTAAGCCCCTAAAAAGTCCAAAAATAGAAGAAGTTCATCAAGTCTTTGAATCATTTAATTCTTCATTATAATTTTATCAGATTTCCAAAAAAAAAAAAAAAAAAAAAAAAAAAAAAAAAATCATACAAATTATTTAATTTCGATATTTTGGAATATACTGTTTTAAATTAAAACGGATTAGGATATTTTAATATTTAGGTTAAGGGTTCAACTATATTTAGAGGAAGAATGTTCAATGTTACTAAAATAATCTCTGAAATAACCTTTCAAAGAATAATTCCCAGATTAGGTAGCCAAAGACGTGAATGTAGTGATATGTTTTCACTTATTATAAGCTATTTGAAATCTGCCAGAGAAAGATACTTTTTTTAGGGTTCAAGTCAAGAAACTATTAACTTGCTTCCGTTTCTATATTTTAAACAACATATTCCTTATTTTTATAAACGTTATTTATGTTTAATATATATATTTATATTTATATTTAATTTAATATTTAATTTAATATGTAATATATCATTTTTATTTAATATATTATTCTTAGAACATATTATATTTAACACTTGCATAACATTCATATCCATGTTTAAATATCTAGATTTATAAGCGGATCTAGATATCTAGATCCCTTTCTAAATTGTACCCCTTAATCTCATTCATTCTTAAGTTATCATCATATATAGTATCTTAAATTATCTATATTATAAAAGGTTCTTTAATCTACCACGCTAGTTATTTAAGTTAGTAGAACACTGCTTAGTCCTAATCAGACCAATTTAACTAATCATATTTTGTTTTCTTTATCGTATTCATTTTAAAAATATCCATTTGATGTAATAACTCTCACCTACCCATATTCAAACTGCGCGAATAACGAACGATTAAATGTTAGTAGTTCTAATGTTCTAATGTTAGCGGTATTTGAATGTTTATATCTAAAATAGTACTACTATTATAACATAGTATATTTAACAATTTCGTATTCATATCCTTGTTCAAATGTTAGATATTCCTTTTATAACTTGTATCTCATCCACTCTTAAGTTATCGTTATATGTCTTAAACGATCAATTCTATATTATAAAATATTTTTTTAATCTACTACTCCAGTTTTTTAATTAATCCAATTTTGTTTTCTTTATCGTATTAACTTTAAAAATATCCATTTGATGTAATAACTTTCACCTACCCATATTCAAACCACGCGAATAACGAACGATTAAGTGTTAGTAGTTCTAATGTTCTAATGCTAGTGGTATTTGAATGTTTATATTTAAGATAGTACTACTATTATAACATAGTATATTTAACAATTTCGTATTCATATCCTTGTTCAAATGTTAGATATTCTTTTTATAACTTGTATCTCTTTATCTCATCCACTCTCAAGTTATCGTTATATGTCTTAAACAATCAATTCTATGTTATAAAACATTTTTTTTTAATCTACTACTCTAGTTTTTTAACTAATCCAATTTTGTTCTCTTTAACGTACTAACTTTAAAAATACTCATTTGATGTAATAACTTTCACCCTACCTATATTCAAACCACGCGATTTGCGAACGATTAAAATGTTCTAATATCAGTAGTATTTGAATGTTTATATTTAATACCTTATTCTTATAACATATTATATTTAACACATCCATATCAATGTTTAAATATTTAGATATTCCTTATATAACTTGTATCTCTTTATCTCATCCACTCTTAAGTTATCGTTATGTGTCTTAAACGATCAATTCTATATTATAAAACATTTTAATCTACTACTCTAGTTTTTTAACTAATCCAATTTTGTTTTCTTTATCGTATTAACTTTAAAACTATCCATTTGATGTAATAACTTTCACCCTACCCATATTCAAACCAAGGGATTAACGAGAGATTAAAACGCTCTAATGTCAGTGGTATTTAAATGTTAATAACAGCGTTGAAGTGATTCTAAATTCATTGATGCGTGGAATGACGTTAAATCGCGCCGCTATCCTTGCGGCTTCTCCGACTGAATCAATCTCTGATTCAATTATTAATCCCCTCAGAAAATGGACATAGCTCCGTTCTTTGTGCAGGAAAGGGTGTCGCATCTGCGGAGGAATGCAGTATCGATCAATCTCGCCAGCCCCTGCTCCAACAACATTCAAAACTAGATCCCACTACATTATTTGGATGTTGTCTCTCAGATAACTTAATTGTGCCACAATTTGTAAATTAAAGAACTTATCAGTTGCATAGCTTTTTCTCAGACAAATGCTTTGTCAAAATCGGAATAAAATTGCGTTATTTAAAGTAATTCTATTAAAAAAGGTATTACAGAGAAGTTGTGTTAATTAAAACTATTCACGGTGTTGAAAATCACTTAATAGAATAATTTTTAATGTTGTTAAAATTATTTTATTCATGACTAATATTAGAAAACCTTTTCAGAAGCATTCACACTGAGTGAAATTTGTATTTCTAATAAATATAATTTATTACAAGATATGCGATCGAATCTTTAAATGAATATGGAATTTTAATTAAAAAATTAACAACGTTTATTTAAAAAAAATCAATCATTCAAAGTTATATTACAAATTATTTATTAATCCCTTCAAGAGATTGATTCAGTATTTTTAATTGATATTCATAGATAATTGATAATTATTGATATTCATTGATATTCATAGATAATTGATAATTATTGATATTCATTGATATTCATAGATAATTGATAATTATTGATATTCATAGATAATTGATAATTATTGATATTCATTGATATTCAGAAATGATAATTATTGATATTCATAGATAATTGATAATTATTGATATTCATAGATAATTGATATTTATTGATATTCATTAATTGATATTCATTGATATTTCATAATTGATATTAATGCACATTCAGTATTTTTTAATAAAAAGCTATCGATATTGAGTAATTAATTAGTTTGAACAACGTTCATTTAAAAAATCAACCATTCAAATTTATATTACAATTTATTTATTAATCCTTTAAAAAATTAATTTCATAATATAATGCATTCGGTATTTTTTAATTAAAAGCAATCGATATTGAGTTATTAATTAGTTTGCTTTTATCATTAAATAACAGTTATAATATACCTATAATTATCAAATTATCACGCCTGTTTTCCTTAGTTTCTAAACATCCTCCGTAGAGGGCAATACCCCAAAAATGCAAATAACACCTGATATTATCATGTTAAAAGAACAGAAAAAGAATTTAAGAAGATTGCATTTAAAATTGCCAAATTTTTTTCCAATAATCACAAAATCCTACCTTAAATTTCCAAATAGCACTCTGAAATTAATTCAATTTCTGAGATAAAATAACTGCTGTTCAAGTAAGATAATATCCACTTTTAATTTCTGACTAGTTAAAATGCTTATAATAAGACAATAAATATTCATTAACTGACTAATATATTTAGAATTAATGCCTTGCAACATAACTGACAAGCACGGTTTAATCTTGTAAGTAGTGTCTTATCTTTATAAAGTATGATTCTAAGTTAACGGAAAAAATTAATGTAAACATCTACCGGTAAATTCGGTATAATCAGCAGGTAAAGAAATGCTACTTTCTTAGCAAAAAAATGTGTAGTTATTATCCTCAAAAGAATTATTATCGTCAAGAGAGATCACACTGAAAAGTAAGAAAATTTAATCTTTGTAACAAATTTAAATTAAAATAATTTATGTATAAGAATAAATAAATTAATGTTCTAAAAAGCTAAAATTAGAATTTAAAACTGAAAATATTTGAGCATTAACATTTTAGGGTACTTTCATTGTTTTCAATAATTTAATGAGATGAAATGTGTAACTAAATCGAGCTTAAATTCAAATGACAGTAATTAAATTTATTTGTGATAATAGTAACGTAATTAGTACGAATAAAAATGAAATTTTAGTGTGCAAAGTTTTAATTCAGTTCATTAAGAGAGTGTAAAATAAGAATTAATGGAAAGCTAATTGGAATAAATACTCAGTTTGACTAAGGAAAGGAAAGAAATATTTCAAGGTTAAATTTTAGTTGAAACTTAATTAGTTTAAATTTAATTTAATTCGCCTAATTAGTTTAGTTGGAATTTAATGAAATTCCAATGCTTAATTGATGTAATTTTAGATGTTAAACATTTTTCCAAATAGAAATGGTTGAATTCCGACAATTAATACTTTTTAAAAATATACTATCTGTAAAAGTAACGCAAAAATGAATTTAATTCTTTCCTATTTTTATCTTGATACATTTCATAATTAAAAATATTGACAACTATTACTAACAACTATTATTCATTCAACTATCATTTGCTTTTAAATTTATTCATATTGTTTCTCGGTTTTTCTCGAGAAAGTCTTATAAAATTCAAATTTAATTTTTATTTAACTAACTTTTTTCACAAAATAATTTTCTCATTACTGAATCACGAAAAGTTTCCGCAATTATCTCAAATTTTCATCCATATTATTTTTATTTCCTGTGATGTTCAATGAGTCTATATTGTAATAAATTTCTCCTAATTGTTCAAATTCATTCCAACGTTGTGCCAGATTGACACTTTTAACATTGAGAGCTATTATAAATATTTTTGAGAAATAAAAACATTTGTCATTCTGATAATAAATGTAGCTAAAAATACTATTTATTAAGATAATATTGTTGCAAGTAAATGTAAGGCAGTTACCCCAAAAGTTTTCATCGAAGCCAGTGCCTTCTAGTATCATCAGTCGGCGATCTGTTCGTGGTATACATAACTATATCAGGATGTACAAAGCCAATGCCTTCCAATATCATCCGTCGGCAATATTTTAGTGGTATACATAGAATTGGTTTGGTTTGTCGCTCTACGGTGATTTTTTTTTTTTTTTTTTGCACACTTTAGGCTAATGAAACCGGGACCTATATTTTAACGTCGATTCCGAACCACTAACAAATATTCAGGCCATGATTCGAACTTGAAGCCTGTGGTACCAAAGGTCAGTGGTATAAATAACTATATCAAGATGTGCAAAGGCAATTCCTTCCAGTATCATTCGTCGGCGATTTGTCTGTGGTATGCATAACTATATCACGATGTACAAAGCCAATGAAAAAATGATGATATAGTTATTTGTTAGGTACAGGAAAAATTCATGCCAATATAAGGTAAATATTTTTAAGAAAATATATTAAAAAAATAGAGCAGATTCACCGGATGTTGCAATAAGCATGAATAAATTTTATGAGCATTTTTATTGCAAAGATTAATTTTAAACCATATATATATGATTTTATTTGTAATGTGCACACAATGTTCTATGAACAATTTACAATTAAATGAGTCATTTTTTCATAGAGTCATTTTATGTACGAGTAAGTGGTCGTTTTATTCTAACTTTTAAATGAACAAAATTAATAATAATTAATATCACTGAATATCATACTAATTCGTAAATGTGCTAAGATTCAAATCTACCTATCTGAACAACTGATTTATTGAATAATTTTCTACCATTACATTGGTTATCCGATGAGTTTTCGGGTCATAAAGGGGGAGGTCATATTTCATTTCTGCAACATAGAAACATAACGCTGCTGGGCTGTATGGACTGAGAAATAAAATAAAAGTAGTCGACCTTTTTTGTTCTAAATTCTTCTTCTCTTTGTGCAATGCTATTCCTCGAAAACCATCAATTATTGGCTTCGAGAACACTATTTCATGTCATCAGGGTTAATTGGAGAGATCCTTTGAATATTTCAGACTTGAATGTTAATGAGATATGAATGAAAAGGATGCATTTAGGAACATTAATGAATTCTTTTTATTAAAGAATAAGTGTTTGTTTAATATACTTTTACTTAATAATTTTTCTTTTTTCAAGGCTTCATAAACTCTGTTTAATGTTTATAATATGTAGATACGGCTATACAGTCGTAAAATATCTGGATTCAGTTATGCATACAGAACTATTTTTGCCATTGTAGTAAGAATTCAATGAAAAAAAAACATACACAAAAGATAAAATAAATGTTCGTCTAATTTTATTAAAAAAAATAGATGAACCCTTTTTAAATCTCTAAAAATTCACCGTATTGAAATATTAGACAACTGATGTCCAACGGAATCTTAGAACAATGGAAATTACTGCCCTAATTCAATGATCACGAGAAAGCGTGGAACACGTGTTCTTGCTCTTCGGTGACTAATATCTGTGATGGCTTCTGAAAGTAACGCCATTGTTAGGATGGGTGGTAAATCTTGATGGATGGACTCTTCGTGCAGCCGATTGAATCCTGATCAATAGGCAGAAGATCGAACAAGACAAAAACATCAGGACAGTGATGAAAGCGCATTTGAAACTGGTATTGAATCAGGAACGCTGGAAGCACTTCATGATTTCTGCAGCCACTTTGTGCGTGACATTAAGTTGAAGGGAGAGGTGCATGTTACACCTTTATTCAAGTGCCATCTACTTGAATGTCATTTTGGTAACACCAACCAATGGATTTACAACAATTATTTTGAAATTCTATTTGAATAATTTTGAGATATTTTATTGTCTTATTACATAAAACTTTCTTAATAAAAAGGTAAAAATATTGTTTACATAATTCAAATACTAATTGAATTTAATAACGCTATCAATATTTTTCTGGAAAACAATATTTGTATGAATATTCTTCAAAAAGAGGAAATTTTAGTTGAGAGGGTATACGATATTTATAAATGATTTTATTATTTATAAATAATTGCACTTCATGTTTAATCAAAATTGTGGCCACTGCCCTGATGTCAAGCTTACTCCTTATCATGTCTTGCAGGCCTGGTGGACAATTGGCTAGCGCTCTGGCCTTTGGTAGAGCAGGCTTTTTTTTACCACAGGTACCACAGGCTAATTTGTAATGCATCTGTTCACTGATCTCTAAGTTTATTTCCTTATTAATTAAGCAGAGATAAATACATCTTCTCATTAACCAACTTACTTCATTTTGCTTTACATTCATTTGATTAATAAATTTGAATTTTGCTAATCATGTACCTTAAAAACAGTTTGAATTCTGACCATACCATGGATTTATCAGGGGTTCGGAATCCACATTAAACTGTAGGTCCTGGTCTAATTAGTCTAAAGTGTGAAAAAAATTACCGCAGAGCGCCAAGCCAAACTAAACCTTATCATGTCTTTGATTGCCCAGCTGTCTGGACTATTACTCGGAAGATGATTTATACTTCAAGCTGGCAATTAACATATCCAATATTATTGGGGAGCTCCACGATATTTGATTTTCTTGTATTCTTCAGGGGATACAACGACAACAACAATTCCATATATATCAGGTAAAAAAACATTTACCAATTGAAAAAAGTAGCCTTCATTATGGTAAAAAGTATAACTAAATAATATACAACGTCCTAGATTAAGGTATTTTCTTTATTTAATATGCCCCACAGCGTAAAGAATTTTTCTTATCACATTTTTACAAAAGAAATGCTTTCCACAAAATATCCTTTCAAAATTATTTATTTTCCTGAAGAATATATCTGGAAAGACAAGACAGAAGCCCTACAAGTTCTTTAAGCAATGCACATTTTACTTTTGAATCAGTCCCAAAAGTTAAGATATCATCAAGCATCGATTTGTTTTACTAAGTAAAAGAAAACATTTGCAGACAAAGAGAAGATTGTGATTCTAGATTAATCGAAGCATTGGCAGAGAATTAAGAATGAATGTGATCCTGATTACATGACTCCTAGAACAAATCTTGTATGTTTAAATAAATCTCGCGAACCATTCATTCATTATAAAACACCTCTTCTGATCTTTAACTGCAATGGATTACTTTTGTAACAACAGACAGAATATCTCCTGAATGAAAAGAAACTTAAGATTTGACCACAGTGACAGCAGATATTAACAATAAAAAAATCCCATTTCACTTCGCAGAACAAAGATCCTAGCAAACGTTAGAAAGTCTCCTATTCAAAGAATTTTTCTTTTTTAGAGATTACGTGTGTTTAAAACATGTCTTCTCATCTCTCGAACTAAGAAGACCTTTCAACTTTTCGTGAAAAGCCCTCGAACATTTTAAGTCGTGCGGAAGCTGACCTTGCTGGAGGTTAGCCTCACGCTTTCGGATTTTCCAACATTTTTTTAATAGAATGTTTTCAGGATTATTATCCGATGGCAATTTTTTGAAGCGCTTCTGTTAATTCCGGGTGGTTTACCTCTCGAGATCGCTAGACAGTGGCGCTATGTAGACCAAAGAGTTGCGCAATGTTCCATGTTTCAGAATTTCATTTTCAAAATAAAGAGTTGTCATAAAGCAATTTTCTGTAGCGCATAAAAATTGCTTTCAGAACTATAACCAAAAATTGCTCAATTATGTACTACTTTGAAATGAACATTTATTATAACTCTAAACAAATATGAATATAAAATTATGTCAAAAAAATAATTGCAAATCTTAAAAATGAAAGTTTTTTATTATTTTAATTAAAATTTAAACTTTAAGTAATATGTGTTATTACAAATGTTATTGGTTTTTGCATACCCGTATGAAATAGTTTACCGGGAAATGTGATCTAAGTTATTCGCCACTAGAAAGGCAAATATGAAGCAGATTCAGAGTTGCGCAGGATTTTCCACACCCACATTTTGTTGCCACAAATTAGAACAAGTATCTCAATGGGTGGTACGTTGAGGGTTCGCATGCACCTCTTCTAGTTGAAATGGAAGAACTTATTGGCCTACGTATTTATCGTACCCATGCTCGGCAATGGGAACTCTCGGTATGGTTTCGTTTATTGTTTCAAACTACTGTTCATCTACTTTGAAATTTCAAAGTGCTATGATTCGTCACCATTATTTTTTTCTTTTCCACCACACCCACATTTTAGTTGCTACAAATCAGAACAAGTATCCCCAGGGGTGGTACTTTGAGGGTTCGCACCCAGCTTTTTGAGCCAAATGGAAGAACTTATTGCCCTATGTATTTATTGCATCTTTGCTCGACAAGGGTATGGTTTCGTTTGTGGTTTCAAACCACGGCTCGCCTATTTTGAAATTTCAAAGTGTTATCTTATGGCTGCTCCGATTCACCTGAGTGACTAGACTTTATTTAAAATTCTAATCTAAAATCTAATGGGATACATAACGCTTAGTAATTCGTGACCATTTTTTTTTCTTTTTAAAAATATCGAGATGCATATTATAAATATAGTGATACATATTATTAAAAATTAATAAGCACTTTTTCAATCTCAGTGAGCAAGATTAATGAAATTTTTATCAGATATTCAGGAAAATAAAAACGATAGTTAAATCCTAATCTACTAATATGCTTCACCTTTCTGTTATTAATATTTTAGTAGTTACATAAATGCCTTATTTTAATGTTATTTAAATTCTCCTGGTAAGTAAATATTTTTTGTAAAAAACGAATTAATAATCAGCTAATAGGTTAATAATCAGATCAATAAAAAACCGGAGTATATTCTTATTTGATTTTGATGTTCTTGTAAAATTATATAAAAAGGAAATATTATTAAATTTCTCAAAATATAGATTTATTAATTTTTTTTTCTTTAAAATTTATTAATTATCAATCTAAGAAAAAGTTGTCTGAGTTGAGCTTAGAATATGTTAAGTTTGAATTTTATTTATGAAAATAATAAAGGAACGAAAGAAAGAAAAAGAAAAATTTTAAATTCTTGAAATTACATCCTTATTTTATACTCAAATTTAGATTTTTTTTATATTAAAAGAAATTCTTATTTGCTATTCTATAAAGAATTCAAATTGTTCTAAAAAAACCCAAAACAAATTGTGTCAACGACTGTAAAAAAAAAAAAAAAAAAAAAAAAGGATAATTATATTCATTATATTGAATTATTCATTTTGATTTTTTTCCCTATCAATTTAAATATAGTTGAATCGAATTCAGCTTTCTCATTCCTTTTTGAAGACATTCTTTTTCTAATACTTTCGAAGTTCATTTCGAATTCTGGACCAGATGCTCGACATCCAAGCGACGGATGGCGCTCGAATCAAATACTCGTTCAAAATCATTTTGATTGAGTCATTACGAAACAAGAACAGCAGGTCACTGAATCTGCCAATCTTCGAAATCGAAGTGAAGACAAATGATTCGGAGAAATGAGACAATGATATGGAAGTTGCCATGGATATCTCTGTCTCACGCATCCGACGAATAAGTGTGGTCACTGAGAGAAAGACTCCAAAAGGAAGAAAAAGAAAGTATGTCTGTATGAAAGTCTGTATGTCAGGAGGTCCCAAAGACATGGCAGGTCGTGACAGAAAGCAAGGCGGTGACAGGACCAGTTTATCATAGCGGTGCGTGGGCTTTTATTCGGAAAATTGATATCGCTTCATCTCCAAATCTGGGAGACATTTCTGCGTTAAAAATACAGTCGGATTTCGAACAAAGGTGTATTGTCTACCATGTAGGATAGAGGCGTGTGCTATTTCCTGAATTAAAACCGAATTTTCTGCATAATACGAATTAGAGGAAATGAAAAGTAAATCGAATGTATAAACTTTTTATTACGTGTGACAAACGAAACAAAAGAACATTCTTTCATTAGTCGATTCAATTGCCGTTATAGACATTATTTAAATTTATTTCCGCGTAAAAGAATTTAACAATGGCTGTGGTATGCGTTTAGCAGAGAAAGTTAGTTACGGAAAAGATGATTAGGAAAAATTTTCAAAAGTACAATCAAATTACAAGAAATATACTATCACTAGGCCGGTAAGACCATGAAAATATTAAAATTATAATGTTTATAAACTGTTTAATGTTAAACTATTTAAATTAAGTACGAAAGATAGGATATAGAATCGAACTAGGAGAAATCGAATCAAACTAAAAGAAATCGAATTAAACTAAAAGATATCGAATCTAACAAGAAGAAATCGAATCTAACAACAAGAAATTGAATCTAACAAGAAGAAATCGAGTCAAATTAAAAAAAATAATCGAATCGAATAAGAAAAAAATTGAATCCAACTAGAAAAATTAGAATCGAATCGAAACGAAATTAAAACAAAAAAGAAAAATTTCGAAACTGACATTACGATAAATTCTGCAATATTTTTTAAAACTAAATATTAACTTATATCAATTATTGTATTAACTTTTTTTTTCATTTCATTTGATTAATAAAGCAAATACCTGAATTATTGTCAAATAATAAGTAGTTCCGTAATTATTTAAGGTACATAGTGAGTTTGAATAATTTTAACTACTTCAAATTCACTGATAATTAATTCAATATATTTCTAAAACAAATTTAGATGTTGACATTAAAAAAATACTACGCGTTTAATTATTATATTATAAATTATTAGCCCAAAGGCCCAAAGTGTGCACAAAATGACAATAGGGCGACAACACAAACCTGCGCGTTATCTGAGTACGTTGTCTTGGCAAGCTGTAGCATTGCGAACGACATAAAAAATTTTTTTTAAAATTTTCAAATTTTTGTCAGACTAGAGGCAGTTAATTCAAAAGTTTTTTTTTTTTTTTCAATTAAAGAATTGATTTTTTTAAATGATACTACATTGTTTAAAACAAACTTATTTAAATTAAATTTAATAAAATTAATAATTTAAAACAAATCTTAATTAAAATGATTCAACGCTTTAATATTAAATAATATGATTATTAACAAAGCGATATGATTTTCACTCATACTTAATATTCAACATTTTCAAATTTTCTATATAGAATTGTTCCATTTATAATATACTGGAAAATATAGCCTGGCTTCAATGAAATGATAGCTATATATATATATACATATATATTTCCTTTGGGTTTGCTTAATTAAGGAAAAAATTTCAACAAAAATTGCAGTGATACCCAAAGAAAATTTTTAAAGAAAATATGCTTCCGTAATAACATTAAACTCCACATTTCACCATTTGAGATGGCAGCAAGCCTGATGTAATCCTTTAAAAACTGAACATGGATTTGGGGACATTTTAATATTATTAGGTGAGTGAAGTCAACTGTATGCACCATCAGACCCCCAGATGGCGCCAGACGCGAAACATTTGACAACTAAAAGATCATGTTTTGCTTTAATTTAAAAACAAAACTAGTAGGAATCCTTCAATGTTTTGCTGCACACCAGACAAAAATAATAATTAATCCTAAGAAAAAAATTGGATTTCAGATTATTATAGCTTTTAAGATATGCTAGAAATATACACATCATCCATCATTATATACACACACATATATATATATAGAGAGAGAGAATAAGTGAATCGTAGAACGTGAAGAGACAATTCCCAAATAGAAAATAAAACATTGAGCTTTTAAGTGAAATATATAGAACTATAATGATTCTCTCATGCAGTTTTGATAACATTGGTTACTTCTTTTCATTTCAGACCATTCAATTTTTCAACACCCCTTATTCAAAGCAATTTTAACTCTTATATTATCGAATCGATTTATATCCATGAGGGTAAAATTGAAAATTAAATCTGGAAACAATTGTTTTATAATAGAATGTTTGGTGCTGTCACAGGATAGTTTTCAACGAGCTATACTACAGAGTTCAATAACATTGTTTATATTATTGTAACAAGCTACTGTATATAATATCGAAAATGTGACAAAATACCTTCATTTATAGAAATGTTATAGAAATGCTATGAGAAGCGCACTTTGATATATTACGCAAAACCAACAGTAATTTTTTCAACGATTCAATGTTTGACTAGTTGATTAAATAAAAAATGTAATGTGACGTTTTACTTAAAATATAGTATAAAAAGGAAGAAAATAAAATATTATCCTTTTAAGTAAAATATATAGAGCTATAATGATTTTCTCATTCAGTTTTGATAACATTGGTTACTTTTTTCGCTATTAGACCATTCAATTTTTCAACACCCCTTATTCAAAGCAATTTTAACTTTATATTATCGAATCGATTCATATCCACGAGGGCAACATTGAAAATTAAATCTGGAAACAATTGTTTTATAATAGAATGTTTGGTGCTGTCCCAAGATGGTTTTTAACAAGTTATTCTACAGAGTTCAATAACATTGTTAATATCGTTGAAACAAGCTACTGTATATAATATCGAGAACGTGACAAAATACATTTATTTATAGAAATGCTACGAGAAGCGCATTTGATGTATTGCGCAAAACCAACAGTAATTTTTTCAACGATTCAATGTTTGACTAGTTGATTAAATAAAAAATGTAATGTGACGTATTACTTAAAATATAGTATAAAAAAAGAAGAAAATAAAACATTATCCTTTTAAGTAAAATATATAAAGCTAAAATGTTTCTCTCGTGCAGTTTTGATAACATTGGTCATTATAGTATATCCATGAGGGTAAAATTGAAAATTAAATCCGGGAACAATTGCCTTAAAATAGAATGTTTGGTGTTGTCCCAAGATGATTTTTAACGAACTATATTGTAGAGTTCAATAACATTGTTTATATGGTTGAAACAAGCTACTGTAAACAATATCGAGAACGTTAAGAAATACATTTATTGACACAAATGTTACGAGAAGAGCACTTCCTATGTTATACAAAACCAACAGTAATTTTTTTCAGATTTAATGATTCAATATTCGACTAATTGATCAAATAAAAATTTATTGTGACGTATTACTTAAAATATATGTCAGGAAATTCTTCAGATGTGTTACATTATTTCACAGTTGCATATATATTTGTCGTAGCGAATTTCACATATCTAATATACATTTTTTATTTACTATAGAGAAATAATTAATCGAGGGAAAGTGCTTAAAAATAATTAACAAAGGGAATTGCTGAAAACCATTTTTTGATTTAAACTTCGTATATATATATATATATATATTTTGCATAATAAAACCTAGAAAAAAAACTTCATGTTTTAAAATCATAAAATTGAAAACTTTGCATAAAAATATATAGCTTAACTACCAATGGTCCTCAAAAAAGCTAATATTTTAATTTGTTGAATATCGGTTCTCCTCATGTTTCACTGATGTATGTCACGAACAGCCCACCGACGGACAATGAGAAGAGGACATTGCCTTCTGGGAAGATTTGTAGGGGAACTGGCTCGAATTTGCGTGTTTTATGACACCCATGGCCATCGCGTCTCCTCCTTTCTGAAAGCAGTGCTTGCAACGGACTGCACTAAAAGATTCGCACTTGAGTCCTTCGTGATAGTGCGTACGTTATCATTAATCGGGAAAATGTTGTTGTTGATAGATTTTTTACTAATACTTGTCTTTTACTAACACTTGTTTACTAATACTGTCCATTTGATATATTAAATTTAATTATATATATGTATATTTGTATGATAGAATGTTAAAAAATCATAAAATGTAAACTTTTTATATTTAAAACTAAAAAAAATATTGAACTTTATTATCAACGGTTCTTATCATTTATTTAAATATGGTCTTATGATTTTGATTTTAAAAAAAAAGAATAGAAAAAACAAGGATTTCTGTCATTATATTAAGCTGGTGCTGCGACTGAAATTTGTTTGACAAAATTTGAATAACCGGATAATAAAAATGAAAAGAACGAGCTATAATAACTACAGCGAAAAAAATGTTAAAATATATTCGTATCAAATTTTTTGTCAATGTCATACAGTGCATAATATTTTAGCGAGAAGGGTTGAGAGGTCTTATATATTTTTATAATATTTCCAGTGTTTATTATTTAAGTGTTACAAAAAGAAATACAATCGTTATTTATCGTTATTTTATTTTAAAATTTTAATTTTCATCATCGATTTTATTAAAAAAGTGAGAAAAGTTACAAAACCCTGATCTTTTAAATTCTTTAGAAAATTCTATTATCAATTACATCTTATTTTTCTTGAAAATAGTTCAATAATAGTTCAATTTTATAGGCAAATTTACTATTGGTTACATTAGATTATACTCATCTTTATTATTGATTATATTATATAACATTGACTTTTATTGTGTATTAAATTATTACAACGCTTTGTATAGGCAAGCAACTGGTTTATATCAAGCATCATCACCTGCCAAGCATCATGTTAAATATAAGATATTCCGCTTTCCATGATCCAAAACACTTTTAAAACCTCTATCACTATAAATTTGGTATATTAAATTTCGTAATATATATGTATATATATATGATATAATGTTATTAAATAATATTTAAATTTTCCATATTTAAAACTAAAAAAAATATTGAGCTTCATTATCAATGGTTCTCAAAAATATCTCAAAAGAGATAATATTGATCGATTTTATTGCTATGTAAATATCACCTTGTGATTTTATTTTATTTTTAAAACTACATAGAATAGAAACGAAAAGATTTCCATCGTTATATTAACATACGCTGCGATTAAGGTTGCTATATGTAAGGCATGGGTGATGATTTGCTCAAAAAAAAAAAAAAAAAAATAAAAATATCTTAATCATCCTATTCAAAACTCTCGGATACAAATGCACAAGATTAATGTCCGTTTACTTCATTTTCTTGTTGCAGCAATTGTGAAATTTTTCAAAAAACTGCATATTCATAATAGAAACAATACTTATCCTATTGTTTATTTTTGGCACAAGGTTCATGGATACGAGAAATAAAAAATAAAAAAAAAAATTATTGTACATCTGTGGACCTCGTGTGTTACTAATGCATGGGAGGACTTTTAGGAAATAAAAAAAAAAAACTACAAAAGTCATGGAATGCACAAAATATTAAATTAAAAATAAGATTAATTTTTGTACTTTTTTAGAAATCAAAATAATAAAATAATTGCACTCTAAAACTTTTAATTAAAAAAAAAAATTTTCGTACTTTTATTTATTTTTTCTTCATCCCCCTTTATCTTTTGATAAACTATGATCCAAAACTTTCTCTATAACTTTTAATTAAAAAAAAAATTTTTCGTACTTTTATTTATCTCCCCCGCCTTTATCTTTTGGGAAACATTGATCCAAAATAATCATTAACTATCAAAAAACAATTGTATTTCAGAAATTGATTGCAAAAGAAAAAAAAAAAAAATTTTTTTTAATACATATATTTTTTTAAAAACATGCAAGTTTGGCAAGTACAAGCAATTTAAAAAAAACGCGTTTCTTACAGAACAAGTAACCTATCACAGGTGATTGACCTATGCCTAACTCATAGCGCCATCTACTAAAAGCAAAACTTATTGATTGTTAAGTTAAATTTTAACAGTTTTTGATTTATAAAAATATTTTTATATTTATTCGTAATTTTTAAACTGTTATGGATATATTTAAAATGCTTAAGAGAATTGCAGATAGATTTCAAAATTTGTAAAAATATATGTTTTAGCATGACATATAGTTTAAAAAAAATATTTCTATAAACTTGAAAAACTAGAAACTAGACAAATGATAAATAAAATTTAAAAAAGCCTTATCATGAAAATAATTTAGAAGTCTATAAAGTTCAATGGATTATTATTTATACTGCCGTATTTAATATAAAATATACGATGCCCTCACGATTAAAAACAGCAATAAAATTTTTATCAAGCAAGATATTGGAGGGGAAAAAAAAAACGATTACAAATTTGATTAAGACTATTTATTCATGTTTTGCAATTTAATAAGCATAATAATCTGATAAAATGGGATAAGGGTTTTTTTTTAATAAAAATTTTATAAATCCATTTTCTTAGATCAATACTGAAGCAATTTATTTTACATAGCAAATGTTTTGTATTGTATTTTCATTATTTTACTTTCACGCAGCAGTTTTGTATAATATTCACGTCATTTTACTTTAATGTAGCAGAAATACACTGAAGTGACAAAAGTCATGGGATAGCAATATGCAAATTTTCATATGGCAGTAGCATCGCGTAGAACAGGTATAAATGCGCAGAGCTTTCATTTCTGTTCAAGTTATTCATGTGAAGAGGTTTTGACGTGATGATGACCGCACGACGGGAATTAACAGACTTTGAACGCGGAATGTTAGTTGGAGCTAGACGCATGGGTTATGCCATTTCGGAAATCGTTAAGGAATTCAACATTCCCAGATCCACTGTGTCAAGAGTGTGCCGAGAGTATGAAATTTCAGGCATAACATCCCACCATGGACAGCGCAGTGGTCAACCGCCTGCACTTAACGACCGAGACCGGCGACGTCTGCAAAGAGTCGTAAATTCTAACAGACAAGCAACACTGCGTCAAATAACCGCAGAAATCAATATGGGAGTACAAGGGACTTGTCTGTTAGAACTGTGCGGAGAAATTTGGCTTTCTTGGGCTATTCCAGCAGAATACCGACTCGAGTGCCTTTACTGACAGAACGACATCGCTTGCAGCGACTCTCGTGGGCACGTGAGCATATCGGTTGGTCCCTAGATGAATGGAAAACCGTGGCCTGGTCCGATGAGTCACGATTTCAGTTGGTAAGAGCTGATGGTAGGGTTCCAGTGTGGCGCAGACCCCACGAAGCCATGGACCCAAACTGTCAACAAGGTACTGTTCAAGCTGGTGGTGGCTCCGTAATGGTGTAGGCTGTTTTTTCATGGCATGGACTTGGTCCTCTGGTGCGACTGGACCGAACATTGACTGGAAATGCTTATGTTCAGCTACTTGGAGATCACTTGCAGCCATTCATGGACTTCATGTACCCAAACAACGATGGGATTTTTATGGATGACAATGCGCCATGTCACCGGGCCACAACTGTTCGCGATTGGTTTGAAGAACATTCTGGACAATTCCAACGAATGATCTGGCCACCTAGATCGCCCGACGTGAATCCCATCGAGCATTTATGGGACAGCATCGAGAGGTCTGTTCGTGCCCAAAATCCTGCACCCTCAACGCTTTCACAATTATGGACGTCTATCGAGACAGCATGGCTCAATATTCCTGCAGAAGACTTCCAACGACTTGTTGAGTCCATGCCACGTCGAGTTACTGCACTTCGCCGGGCGAAAGGAGGGCCGACACGATATTAAGAGATATCCCATGACTTTTGTCACTTCAGTGTATATAGTATTTTCATTATTTTATTGTGTAATTATTTATAAATGAGTAATCTGTTGAAATCTTCAAAAACTTAACGTTAACATTAAATAATAAAATTTGTTTAATAATTTATAAATAAGTTTATATCATGTGATAAAAGGGTATATTTATTTCAGAATTAACAAGCATCTCCTCAATTGAATAGTTGAGAATTGAAACACATGTATAGATAATCATAGAAACAAGTTGTCATAAGTAGTAAGAAGTTTACGTAAAACGGATTCATTATTTTTCTATCACATAAAATTTTATATTTTGTGCACAAAAAGGAAATCATACGGTGGAATTTTTACACTATTACTTCTTTTTAAAATAAACTGTTAATGAAAAAAGGTTTTGCTTGTGGAACCTTATGGTGAACCTGCTTGAATTGAACGCACGAGGATACAGAAAATGAAAAAAAAAAAAAAATAAATAAATAAATAACAAATAATAGATAATAATAATAATGATTTCAACGTAAAAGACCAAGAATTTCAAATGTTTCAAAAAACCAAGATTTTCAAGACCAAATCCAAGAATATTTGAAAGCGTCATTAATTGAAGACCAATGGTAGCATTGGTATTCTTCTTCTTCTTCATTGGCCAAGGCCGTCTGTTTACTGACAGATTTCGAAGCAGGACATACTTTCTTTTTACGGGGTAGGGTTGTCAGCCCTACGATCAACGCTCTGCAGTTAAATTAGACCGGGACCTACGGCTTAAAATGAATTCCGAACCATCGCAAACATCCATGGCACCGCCGGTACTCGAATCCGAAACCTGTGGAACCGAGTGCCAGAACGAACAATGGTTATTTCATGTTACTAATACTGCATTCAGTAGGAATAGTTCAAAATGAAGAGAATGAGACATTCCAAAGCATTTAACCATATGTGAATTTTTTATTCAAAGACACAAAAGAAGATAATTTTTGGAGTAATTGCTTTATATCTTTGTGTGGTATAGGATAAAACGCAGAAAATTTCCACCAAGTGACTTGACTAATTAATGCGAGGCGATTACATATATGGTTATAATTACTATCAAATATCCTCTTTTCTGGAAGTAGTGACTGAAATGCACTCCAACAGCGGATTCAAAGCCTAAGCCTTTTTTTTTTTTTTTTTTTCTAGATACAAACATTAACATAAGCCCGCGAGTCGAGAAAAAAGAGCATTTGAAAGCAAACAGTAGAAGGGAACAAAACATATCTACATATAGTGTTGTGGAATAATAAATGTTACAAAAGGAATTTTTCAGTTTGTACAATGCCCTAAAATACAGAATAAGCTAAAAATTAAAAAGTTTTTAAAAATATTTTAATGATTTTGAACAGA
This sequence comes from Caerostris darwini, assembly GCA_021605075.1. Lineage (NCBI taxonomy): Eukaryota > Metazoa > Arthropoda > Arachnida > Araneae > Araneidae > Caerostris > Caerostris darwini. Next base: position 136,600 of record BPLQ01010352.1, read on the forward strand.
AAATTGAGCCATTTGCGAGATTTGAATTCACGCATTTGTAATAGATTTATTTCTTGTATACACTGAAGTGACAAAAGTCATGGGATACCTCTTAATATCGTGTCGGCCCTCCTTTCGCCCGGCGAAGTGCAGCAACTCGACGTGGCATGGACTCAACAAGTCGTTGGAAGTCTTCTGCAGGAATATTGAGCCATGCTGTCTCGATAGACGTCCATAATTGTGAAAGCGTTGAGGGTGCAGGATTTTGGGCACGAACAGACCTCTCGATGCTGTCCCATAAATGCTCGATGGGATTCACGTCGGGCGATCTAGGTGGCCAGATCATTCGTTGGAATTGTCCAGAATGTTCTTCAAACCAATCGCGAACAGTTGTGGCCCGGTGACATGGCGCATTGTCATCCATAAAAATCCCATCGTTGTTTGGGTACATGAAGTCCATGAATGGCTGCAAGTGATTTCCAAGTAGCTGAACATAAGCATTTCCAGTCAATGTTCGGTCCAGTCGCACCAGAGGACCAAGTCCATGCCATGAAAAAACAGCCCACACCATTACGGAGCCACCACCAGCTTGAACAGTGCCTTGCTGACAGTTTGGGTCCATGGCTTCGTGGGGTCTGCGCCACACTCGAACCCTACCATCAGCTCTTACCAACTGAAATCGTGACTCATCGGACCAGGCCACGGTTTTCCATTCATCTAGGGACCAACCGATATGCTCACGTGCCCACGAGAGTCGCTGCAAGCGATGTCGTTCTGTCAGTAAAGGCACTCGAGTCGGTTTTCTGCTGGAATAGCCCAAGAACGCCAAATTTCTCCGCACAGTTCTAACAGACAAGTCCCTTGTACGTCCCACATTGATTTCTGCGGTTATTTGACGCAGTGTTGCTTGTCTGTTAGAATTTACGACTCTTTGCAGACGTCGCCGGTCTCAGTCGTTAAGTGCAGGCGGTCGACCACTGCGCTGTCCATGGTGGGAAGTTATGCCTGAAATTTCATACTCTCGGCACACTCTTGACACAGTGGATCTGGGAATGTTGAATTCCCTAACGATTTCCGAAAGGGCATGACCCATGCGTCTAGCTCCAACTAACATTCCGCGTTCAAAGTCTGTTAATTCCCGTCGTGCGGTCATCATCACGTCAAAACCTCTTCCCATGAATAACTTGAACAGAAATGAAAGCTCTGCGAAAGCACTGCGCATTTATACCTGTTCTACGCGATGCTACTGTCATCTGAAAATTTGCATATTGCTATCCCATGACTTTTGTCACTTCAGTGTATATTATATGTGGTATCAAGGTATTGTACATACAAAGCAAATGGGGAAGATGACTTTTTAAATAACGAGCTATTTCATGATTTTTAGTTCCTCTCCCTCTACTGACTGCTGCTACTGGTTAATTTATAAATACAATGGAAAAAAAGAAATAGAAATAAGCTATAACTGGAATCCCAAAAGTTTCTAAGCTAATGTCAACTTTTGTTGCGTTAGTTGCTTTGATTAAGGTGGTTTTTTTAAATTTTTTTTTTAGAATGTCTTAATAATTGAAGAAAGGACGAATTCTGTTCAATTCATGTTTCGTAATTTCTCTTTGTATACGAGTTTTTCGTAAAGTACAAAAGTATACTAACGAAAAGTATTATAATTATATTATTTTTCGAGAAAAAAAGTAGAATTAATATTAAAAATTATGGTAAATTCAATTATGTTAAAACTGTAGAGTTTTTCGTATGCTAAAAATGTTAAAATGTTAAAATTTTATTATTTTACGAAAACTGTTGAAATTTTATTATTTTTTTAAGTAAAAATGTGGAGTCACTGAGTTAAAAAAGTTAATTATTTTATATAAATCAAAGAAATTTTTTTTTAATTTCTTAGAAAAGAAAAGGTTTAAATTTACATGATTTTAGAGACAACCTTTCTTAAAAGATGGCATTGTTTTTCTGTTTCGATTAGCAATTTTAATCTGATGTTGTAGACATCGGAGAAAAAGTCTATTGGCTATTGGTATGTTTAAAATTAATATTTTTGTGTAATTATTTTGTTTCTTACTTTTGTGTATTTACTTAATGAGATATTCAATAAATAAGGAAAAATGCCACCTACTTGAAAACTTCAACTATCATACATACAGATGTAGAATTACGATTCATGTCAAAAGGAAACACAATAAAAATTTCATTCATTTTAGGTACTATCTGAGAATTATCTCTAACTGATAAATGAGTGCTTCACTATTTTTCTTACTCGATTTAAAAAAAAAAATCTGTATCTGTTGTGCTGTAAGAATTTAGATAAAATTCCGATTATTGATTTTAATATCATATTTTATCTCTCTCTATAATTTGCCACTATACTCTATCTGATTTAAAATATAAAGATCGATTAGTAAACGACTAAAAAAAAGTTCATTAATAGACAATGTGTGCTAAAGGACTTGGACTTAGAAACATCTATTTCTACATTAAATATTAAAAAAAAATTTTTTTTTTTTTTTTTTTTTTACTTTTTGTGCACGGGTTTTTTTTTTTTTTTTTTTTTTTTTTTGCATGCGTTGTGAAAAGAAAATCACTGTTACATTCTGTCATTTCCACTATTTAGTTTTGTATTCAAACTAAAGTATATATTTTCTTTTGGAAGCATACTATTTCCTATTTCTAGAGAATCTGTTAGCTACTTCAAGTTTGTGCAAATTGTAAATAAAAGTTAAAAAATATTTATTTTACTCGTGCGATATTTGTTTCTCCATTCTTTCACTTAGCTTTCGCAAATCAATCTCAAGTTGGGTATTTGCACATCGTAATTAGTGCTGCAAGTTAGAGTCCGTTATGTTAGAGAGTGTTTTGTGTTTGTTCCATTTAATTTTAGAAAAAAAAGAAAAAGAAAAAAAAGATTCGCAGGTGTAAGTTGAACCAAAAGCACTAACAATTTTAACTAAGAGTCTGGTTTGTTCTGCTATCAGCAATCGACTGTGCGTATCTAGGGATGGTCACTGAGGTCACTTAAAGTGAAATATAGAACCTGTTATATTAGATATTCCAAGATGAGCGTGCATCATGAGTTCGCAGAATATAATTTAATTGTTCTGCGAACTCATAACTGTAAACTCATAAATAAAACAAGCAATAACTGTCATATATTCGCAAGAATATTATTTTAAAATCAAAGTTTATTTTTTTTCATAATTGCGACTGTTAATTTTTGAATACATGGATGCACACATAATGTATTTTTTTTATTGCATCGGTTTTTATTACTTTGGCCATTATAAAATAAATACATTTTGTAAAAGTGTGATAAATCTCACGGGCCTGAAAAATATTTAAGGCCGCCCTTGCTCTAAAAAGTGCAATGCAAAAGGGAACCTTTGCATAACTTTAAATATGAACTAATTATTTATTGATAAATCAGTATTATAATGCTTATTTTAAGAAATTTTTTCGCTAAAAGTTTTTCAAAAATGCAAATAAAAAAATGAATAAAAATAAAAAAAAGTATTAAAAATGTTAAAAATAAAATATTCTGTTATTGGAAAGAAAATAAACAAAACTCCCTATTATTTTCTGATTTATTATATATTTTGTCAATGAAACCATCATAATATTCCGTTTTATTAAAACCCTTTGTAGTGAGACCTCTTCAAGTTAAAAAAATTAATTTCTCACATTACCCAATGGTCAAGGCGGCTTTGATTACATGTCACGTTGATTATAAATATGTCTTAGAATAAAATGTAAGCATTTGATGAAAAGGAGAAAGATTATCTCGAAACAAAACTATAAATATTAAATACGAATTTCAAAATTATGGGTTGAAAAGTCAAGGAAACATCCACTGAAGAAGGACAGACTATAATGGGACTTTGGAAAAAAATAAAACATAATATTCTTTTGTTTCGAGTATCATTAAAAGTAGATCTAGTGCACCAAGAAATGTTAAAAGATTTAATGACAGTTCAATGTCAATGAGTAATGGGAGAACGGAGCATTTCATGTTAATTACTTGTCAGAGAAGAAAGGTTCATCATTAACTTCGCGAAAAAAAATCCAAAAATTAATATCTCTAGAAATCATTGCCTAACCTTTAAAATATTATAATGGAAATACAGTACCAAAAATAACCAGGAGGGTCCTGCACCGTGATGGCTGTTATGCATGCATATCCAGAAAAAAAACTCATGTAAGCAAGAAAATATTACAATTACAGTTACAATAAAACCAAATTACAATTTTTTATAGGTAGACAAAGAAATCAACTTTTGGAATAAAATTATCTTCATATACTAGAAGAGAGAATTATTAACATCAGAGAAAAATTATTGACACATTAATTAATTAATTATTAGAGAATATTTTACATTTTTTGCAATAATGGACATTTGAAGGAGAAAGAATATTCAAACAAATGTGAAGCATAGTAGCATATATATATATAAATATATATATGCTACTATATTCTGCTATACTACTATACTATATATACGCCACTATGCACTATGCTTCACATTTGTTTGAATATTCTTTCTCCTTCAAATGTCCATTATTGCAAAATATATATATATATATATATATATATATATATATATGGGTGGGTAGGTGTGCATACCGTGTATATCCGTGTATAGGTTGACAATTTTTAGAACTTTTTTCAATATAGAACGTCCCAATTTCTTTAGTTAATGCGTGTTTATGAAAAAAAATTTTTAAATGAAATGAGTTACTTTATTTTCGAAATTGTATACATTACAATTTTTTTACCTCATCACCAAAACGAAAAAGAAGTGGTTGAAGAAATTGGCTCCCTGTTAACTGAAAAGTACTAAAACGTTCATCAAAAATAATTATAGAATGTAATCTGGAATTTACTGTATAAGAATTTTTCTTCCCACTCATCGTTTAGACCAAAAAAAAAAAAAAAAAAAAAAAAATGCCATAGAAAACAAGACTAGTAGACGTACCACCAGACAGATAAGTTATCAGATTTATAACTATTGTCGTCGGCGTCTAGTATTTTACTTTACAGAGACCTGTTTTACCTATATGGCAAAATATTTCGCCCTTATAGCGACATATTTCAGCATCACAGGAATAATTTTTAGTTATACGGGTTTTGATATTGGGTAAATGTTCCTGTCTGGAAAGAAGAAAAATCGTCCTGTCTGGTTATGCACAGAAATATACAGTACATATATGTGATGAACGTGCGATCTCCCATGAATATCACTTTTGAATATATATATATATACATACATATTTGTCTGTGGGGTTGTTCTAATTTTTACTATTTACACTCGAGTATTATTGGAAAATTCTATTGAAATTTCAATATTATATTTTTCAAAAAACCTTACACTATAAATTTATAACTGTTGATATGCAAAATATGAGAAAAATACAATACGTTACCTCAAAAATACTTTTTTAATATTTGTATATATATAAATGTATAAATAAAATGTATGCAAATATTAAAAAGGATTTTTGAGGTATGCATATGTACATATGTTCATAGGCACTTCATTAATATCAAAAGTGATGCTAGTTTTCTTATTATTTTCAGTCGAATATAATTAAAACTTGTATTGAAAATCCACATTATTCACTTAACATTAAAAAGAGTGTTACACTAAAAATATACAACAGTATATCAAGCAATGAAAGAAAAGTTGTCGCGGTCTGAACTTACTATATACATCGAAGATTATTTTTGCCAGGTTGTTTTCATTTGATTTCTAGTATTAAAATTATCAGCGATATGTTCCGAATTATTCTTATACTCACAAAAAGAACATTTATTCTCTTTTTGCTTTTGAACATGATCAAATGCGAATATATGTCACTTTAAGAAGTGACTCAAATTGTTGAGAAATGTTTGAATGCTTATCTAATAATCAACTTTCTTAAATTTCTTTTTATAAGAATATCTTACTACTCTTAGTTAAACGCAAGATTATTTGCCATATTGATCTTTTTCAAATTTTATAGCATGAAAATGTTATTAAGGCTGTGATGCTCAAGCTGTGAGACACGACGGATTTCTTACAAAAAAAAATAACGCTTTGCAAATCAATCTGAAAAAAATAATAGCATGAAGAGCTTTTTCAGAGCCCAAACGTTAATTATAATCAATTATTAATATCTTTAAACCTATAAAAAAGTATGTTAAAAATATTAATAAATGTTAATCGCACTTTTCTTTTATGACTTTTAGACAGAGTAGAGGTTCTTTTTCGATTTCTATGAAATGTTATTTAAAAACTATGTATTTCCAAAGTGTTCATTTTTGATATTTCATTATGTTTAATAAATGAAGTAATATAGCTTTAATGAAATGATATAGCTTTAAAATTCAATGAACTTTGAAATTCAAGTTTCAGTTCTGAATTGTGGGTTAACAATAAATTTGTCAGTCAGTCATTGCTACATTTCAATACTTACAATTTAGGCAAACGAAAATAAAAAAAAGTAATTTTTGTATAGTCTAATGCTTCTAACATTCTATTCTGAATTTTGAATGAATATATATATATATATATATATATATATATATATATATATATATATATATATTATGTATTGCAACCGTGCTTCCTCCTACACACTGGCAAGATCGCTTTCCTTTGGCGTTCAGGAGAAATGGTCAGTCGGGCATCGAGACTCTCACCCGAGAGGAAGAAAAATGCATCCTGCGCCCCCGCTGAAAAATTTTCAGTTTATAGTCTCTCATCCCGAGAGGAAATATATTTAGTGCATCCTGGCTCATTAGTTGGCCTACAGACTCTCATCTCTAGAAGAAGTATATTTCGTACATCCTGCGCGTAGCTGAGTATCGGGTTTTCGGCTTAGAAGTAGAATCCTTCCACAAATCAATAATTATATTTCTTTAAATGTGTTAAATATTGTATGTCTCTAATTGTATATGTGTGATGCATGTGCTTGTGTAAGTAAAGCCGTGAGTTCTCTAACCTGTGCCTGAAATATCTCATCCCAACCCCACCCAGTTACAATCTGGTTGCCCAACCTGCACACTGCAATATATATTTATATGTATAATATAGGAAAATAAAGGAGGGGGGAGGCATCTGTTAAGGTTGGGGTGGAATCTAGAAAATTTGCGAATCACTGATTTAAACGATTAAATATTTCTAGCATAAAAACAAAGATTAGTAACAAACTTTTACAATTCTTCACAAAATAAATGATATAATGTTTTAATGAAAAAAATCTTATAAAATCTTACTTTCTGGTAGCAGGAATGCCACCAGCAGAGGGGTTGACATCTTGGATTTAGAAACAAATTGCATGGACCAAGAAATGTCATAAGTCTACAGTTTTTGTCAATACGTTAGTACACTTTTCTTTAACACATTTTATGAACCTTCCACTTTTCTTCGTCCTAGAAATATAATCAAAAGAACAAATTTAATACATGGAAGACTGTGATATAAATAAATCTGTTTTTAATTAAAGAATCTCATTTTTAAATTCATCTATTAAATCTACCACCTGATTATTATCAATTTAATACAAGTCAAATTCTTCAGCTAAACAATCATTTAATTGTTGCATTTTGTCATAATAAAGGCAGTAAATTGGCGTTGTTGTTATAATAATGCATCTAATAAATATACTTTGATATTTCCTTGGTTCTAACAAAGGAAATATCAAACAAAATATGCCACATAAATACTTTGCAATTTTATTTTTAATTATTTATCAGTCTGTCGGTTTCGATTGAAACCTGACAAATATTTTCACGTGCATGCTAATATACAGTAAACTTAAATTTGTCTTTTCTTTACAAGGATTATTAAGACAAAATAATGGAATACGGACTTTGATAGTCTAAACTGCAATATTAAAAACTTATATCGAATTTATTTAATTTATGAAATGAATTTATTTAATTAAGTAGGCAAAATCTGATTTGAAATAATTTTAATACAGTTTCGTGAACATCAAACCTTTTCAACTGATGCTGAAAAGGTTAAATTTAAATTTAAATTTTAACAACAAATTTAAATTTATTTACAAGTTTCAGTCATTATTCAACTGATTTAATTAATCTGTTTCTTAATTTTTTTTCTTTTTAACTCGATAAATATGTATGGATACAATTTCATTGCTTCTACTTTAGAAATGATTTTGGAAACAACGTTGCTGAAAAAAGATTTGAATTTTGTAGGAGATAATAGGAATCTAATGCGGATAATCTTCGGTGAATAATCTTTCTATAAAAACATAAAATCTTAATTAAAAAGAAAAAAAAAAAACCCATATAATCTTTCTATAAAAACATCAGTTTTCCGTTGAAACGCAGTTAAAAAAGGGTTTAGATCTTTTAATCTTGTTCTTACTGCAGTCCACAAAAGTTTAATAATTCAAAACTGATTAGTAATAAAGACATATTTTACTCTTTTTTACCTTATTTCAACCTATCAACTTATTAAATTCATATCGAATTCATTTTATAGTAAAATCTAATAATATTTAAAAAAATAACCACCAAAAAAAGTTTATAGGAAGGGTTTTGTATGGTGAAGAACTCACTAAGTTATCTAAAATGAACTTAATTTTCAAAGTAAAAAATTCTAATAAATTTAATTAAAATATTCTAATATATATTTAAATGTACATAATTTTCAAATTAAAAAAATTCTAATAAATTTAGTTAAAATATTCTAATATGTACTTAAAATGTATTTAATTTCCAAAGGAAAGAAATCCTAATAAATTTAGTTAAAATATTCTAATATAACATAATATATCGACAGAAACATATAAAAAATTTTTTGAGCGCAATTGTTATGAACGGCCTTTTATTGACAAATAATTAAATAGCCTAATTAATAAATTTTCTGAATGCTTCTAAGTAAATAAAACTTATTGCGAAGATTGGATGACAGTTAATGGACTCTGTTTTTTTCTCTGAAAGTCATTGGTAAAGTATGTGTGCTCTCATTTCCTCTTTACACAGAGAGTGAAGCCATTAAACATTTTCCTCACTTCCAAAACAAAAAAATACTAAACCAATGAAAAACACTTGGAACAGAACTTTTTTTCCCACAAAAACATACTTGTTCGTATTAGAATAAGAAAAATTACTAAGAAGAAGGATATTATGAAAGTTTATTATATTGTTACGAAATTGCTTTTATATGTAAATCAATATTTTAATTAATTAATGTTTAATGTTTATACTTAAAACTGCTTATTAATGTAGATTTATTATGAAAATTATTTCAATTTCGTTGAAGTACGCCAACTGGAACATAATTATTATATTGTTTCGAAATTGCATTTATATGTAAATTTATATTTTAATTAATTAATGTTTAATGTTTATACTTGAAACTGATTATTAATCTAGATTTTATTATGAAAAATATTTTAATACCGTTGAAGTACGCCTACTGGAACATAATTATTATATTGTTACGAAATTGTTTTTATATGTAAATCCATATTTTCATTAATTAATATTTAATGTTTTAATGTTTATACTTAAAACTACTTATTAATGTAGATTTATTATGAAAAATGTTTTAATTTCGTTGAAGTACGCCAACTGGAACATAATTACAATAGTGTTACGGAATTGCTTTTGTGTATAAATCAACATTTTAATTAATTGATGATTAATGTTTTTACTTAAAACTGCTTGTTAATGTAGATTTATTATGAAAAATATTATTTCATTGAAGTACATACACTGGAAAAATTTAGCTGTTACGTAATGCTAAAACTCTCATTTTCGACTTTCTACGGTGATAATCTTGTCGACTATTCTACAGTGACAAATTCTTTACTTTGGAAAAAAATTTGAATAACATTGACTAGAGTATTTATTCCCAAGCTTTTAGTTTTCGCCTCCAGTATTCACATGGAAATTTTATTTAAATAACATAAAACTTAATTCAAGAAGTTTCTTGAGAGAATCGTTGAAAGTCTTTTTATCCACAAATGGAAAGAGAGTTCAATGTGCAATACTGGGATTACATGAGGTCCATGTCAAGATTTTTGATTGCGAAATTGTCTTTCATATTTGATAAGTATATTTATTGTAATTTGTTTTCTGTATACATTCCTCTAAAATAATTTTTAACTACAATTATTTGTCAACATTTTGTATTCGTCAAGATATTTGTTTAAGTTAAAGGAATTTCTGATTTGAACCTATTTTGGAAAAGTATAATAAATATCTGTATTAACAATCCTTGTAGAAGCAATGATTATTGAATTTAAAAATAGAGGTGTTATTATTATTATTACTTTTTTGCCTTTCAAAATTAATTTTTACAATAAACAGGCAGATTATATCAAATACAGATAGAAAACCATTTTTTTGTAATATAATTATAAATGAATTTTATTGAAAATCATTTTTTTTCTTTCTCCGTTTGCTTTTACAACTATAATAATATAATAATAATTAATAAAACACTCACTTTCATCTAAATAATTTGATTTTTAATTTGAATGCATGTAGCAAATACAAATAAAAAAAGGGATTTCATTAAAATAATAATATCTTAACGAATTATCGTAGTTAAAAATTATTTTAGAGGAATGCATACAGAAAACAAATTACAATGAATATACTTAACAAATATTCAAGACAATTTTTATATAAAATAAAAACATTGGGAATACTCTATAGAATATATCCAATGTTCTATATTTTCCAGTCTCCCTCTCTTTGATGAAATCAGTTAGTTTTAATTTTTTTCTTCAGATTATCACAGAGCAAATTTTGCAAAGTAATTTTGAGAAAACTTTAAATATTGCATTAGAAAAGATTTTGATACTCATTATTCATAAGTCAATTCATTTTATTTTCCTGCAAAATGTACTAAATATGACAGCTCTTTTTCCAACTCCATTTCCGTCTTCCAAATTTCTTGTAAAAGAGTCCGCTTAAATTGATATTTCTGAAACTTCATCAAAAAATTGTTTAATTTTCCTAATCAATCACTATGTTATATTTTTATAACTCAATTATATTTTTAACTGTCAGTTAAATGTGTAAGTAATGATTAATAATGCGTAAAAGAAGATAACAATTTCTCCTATTAAAAATGAGTCATCTCTTTCCCCCAAATCATATCACAGCTCGTGGCTCCATCTAGTTTAAAGTATTTAAACTATTAAAAATAACTTTTAAATAATAAATAAAAGTTAACAATTCAGAAATAGCAAGTATTCACTAAATAAGGAAAATTAATCATTTTTTATATCTTTGACAACCACTGTAATAAATAGAAAATGAGATGCTGAAATTATACATTTTCAAATAATTAATTATTATTTATTTATATATATATAAAGATAGATATATGCATGCGTATATATTTCCACTTAACTTAAAAATGGTAACACTTAGAAGGTATTTTTTTCTCTGAATTTATTATTTCTTCCTAAAAATTTGCAGCCGAAAATTACGAAAGAATTTTTAATAATTATTTTTTAATTAAATAAAAGCTGTATTTTTTTTTATTGCAATCAGATTTTAATGCCACTAGATGGCGCCTAATTTAAAATTGACAGGCATCAATACTGAAGTTACGGTAAAAAATTACGTAGAAACTCTCAGTATACGTTTCAGATTTATTTCCAAAACTAACAAACACTATTAGATTCTTAAAAATTAAAGGTGAAAAAATTATAGGGAATTCTTGTTTATGTATGATTGCTTTATTTTGCTAATTTATATTGTTTAAGATCTCAAACATTTAATTCTGCACAGATATTTTTCTAAATAAAATTTACCAAAAGTAAAAATGTTTTTTTCTTCTTTTTTTGTCGTATCTTCTATATTTTAAATAGATAATCACTTTATTTCTTTTATAGCATTTTGCTGACTCTTTCTTCGGTTCTGTAGACAAAGCTCAGTAATTAAAATTCGAAGTCTTAAGCGGTTAAATATGAGTTATGAATAACTGCATATTTTAAAAGTATATTTTCGTGAACATTGGGTTTTGAGTAGATAAAAGGTAGAGCTAATATAAATTCACAATGAAAAATGATACTTAATACAAAATTTTTTTTTTATATATATTTAATATAAAAAAATAATAATAAAAATTGCTGAATCATTAATGTATGGTATTTAGTCAAAATTGAAAATGATCTATGGGTGCTTAATATTAGTTTTAAGCAATTGGTTACACCTGTTGCATATGTTCCGAGAGATATTTTGAAAATGATGAATAAACTCAGTTTTGGTGTCACATAAATAACTGACATGGCCTTTTGTTTCTATTCAACTTTAGATTTACGGGTAACTGACAATGACTTTTTATATGATCTACAGGAAGGTTTTCCTCATATATTTTCCTTCCTTCAATTTCTCATGTACTTGAATTAATTATCTCTTGTTTTACCTCTGAATATTTTACAGCGTTCATTTTGAAAAATTCTTCATTCAACAGGCATCACTTATGTAATATAATGAAAAGTTAATTAATAATTAGTAATTTTTTCACTTGTATCAGCCTTTTCACAATTGTCACTTTTCACTCATATCTGCCTTTTCACAATTATCACTTTTCACTCATATCTGCCTTTTCGCGATTATCACTTTTACTTATATCTGCCTTTTCATAGATGTATCACAATTTCATATAGCGATGTGAACGATTCTATTTCTATGTGAACGATGAGATACATGATTCGGTTTTTGTTTTTAGCTGTAAACCATTTTTATTTATCTTATTTTTTGTAGACGTTTTATTTCATTACAGTATCGTAAATAAAAAAAAAAATTTAATTATTCAGACACTCATTAATTCAGAGAGAAACGATTCTAATCACAGAGGGTTTTTTTTCCAATCAATTTTATCAACGAAAAAAGTTTATTACTTCGTCATTACTGGACTTTCTTTAAAAAATGACGACAAGGGCTTTTTTTTTATACCGGACTTCGTTCCAGGTTTCAAAAAATTGCTGATACTAGTGAATTGCGTATCAGTCGCTGACTCGTCACATCTTTTGATCAGGGCTCAAGAAGGTCAAAGAAGAAAAGGAAACAGAATCACTTATCACATTTAAAAGAAAGAAACAAAATGGATAGAGGCACGAACAACATGCTAAGAGTTTGGTTGGATTTAATAAACTCAGTTTCACAACATTCAAGATTCACTGATATCATGCATCACATTTTTTTGCAAAATGAGATATAGGATTCAATTTGTTGCTTTTCTTGTAGACCACCTTTATTTGCTATATTTTTTTTTTGTAAGCCTTTTATTTTCTTATAGAATCGCAATGAAAGAAACGATTTTCCAGTTTTTTTCCAGACACCACTTAATTCAGAGATAAACTTCCTATATCAGAGGGGGGTCAGATTATATCACCAAAAAGTTTATTAGTCTGCCATTACTGCGCTTTTTTTTCTTTATGCCGATTTTCATTCCAGGTTTCAAAAAATTACTGATAAGAATAAGAGAATTGCTATCAGTCGTCGACTCGATCAGGACCTAAGATCAGGATTCGCAAAAGTCAAAAAAAGAAATGTTAACAGAATTTTTTGTAACATCTAAAAGAAAAATGGATCAAAATACGAACAATGTGCTAAGAATTTTGGTTGGATTTAATAACTCAGTTTCACAACATTCAAGATTCTCTGATACCATGCATCACATTTTTTTGCAAAATGAGTTATAGGATTTAATTTGTTGCTTTTCTTGTAGACCACCTTCATTTGATTTTTTTTTTTTTGTAAGCCTTTTATTTTCTTATAGAATCGCAATAAACGAAACGATTTTCCAGACACTCCTCAATTCAGAGATAAACTTTCTATATCAGAGGGTTTTTTTCAGATTGTATCATCAAAAAAGTTTATAGGTCTGCCATTACGGAGTTTTTTTTCTTTATACTGGTTTTCATTCCAGGTTTCAAAAAATTACTGATACGAGTGAGTGAATTGTTATCAGGCATTGACACTCATCATACCTTCGATCAGGGCTCGCAAAAGTAAAAAAAAAAGAAATGTTAACAGAATTTTTTGTAAGATCTAAAAGAACAAGTAATATACAAAAAAAAATTTTTAAAGTCAATTCCTACTTTCTTTTCACTATATTGCAGAAAGTCCTTCATAAATAATTTTCATTCATTTTTTTAAGTTTAACTGGCGCCATCTGTTGGTAGATATATGCAACTTAAATCTAAAACAAACTGAAATTAATTAATTAAATTTAATTACTGAATTAATACTTGAAAAAAACTGTATTAATATTAAGTGTCATCTACTACAAGCTCAAAAAAAATGTATTTGAAATTGAGTGGATGAATAAAAAGTATTTTATGAACGATTGAAAATTTGAACAAGATATATATAGGGAAAGTGTGAGCTAATAGAAGGAATTGAAAAATGGATCAAAATACGAACAACGTGCTAAGAGTTTGGTTGGATTTAATAACTCAGTTTCAGAACATTCAAGATTCTCTGATATCATGCATCACATTTTATGCAAAATGAGTTATAGGATTCAATTTGTTGCTTTTCTTGTCGACCACCTTTATTTGATTTATTTTTTTTGTAACCCTTTTATTTTCTTATAGAATCGCAACAAAAGAAATGATTTTCCAGACACTCCTTAATTCAGAGATAAACTTCCTATATCAGAAGGGGTTTTCAGATTTTATCATCCAAAACGTTTATTGGTCTGCCATTACTGAGGTCTTTTCTTTATACCGGTTGTCGTTCCAGGTTTCAAAAAATTACTGATACGAGTCAGTGAACTGCAATTTCTACAAGTCGAATTGAAATTGAAGTTGAATTGCTATCAGTCGCTGACTCATCACACCTTCGGTCAGAACTCGAAAAAGTCAAAAAAAGAAATGGAAGCAGAATTTTTTTGTAACATCTAAAAAAAAAAAAAAATGGATCAAAACACGAACAACATGCTAAGAGTTTGGTTGGATTTACTAACTCAGTTTCACAACATTCAAGATTCACTGATATCAAGTATCATATGTTATGGAAAATCAGTTATAGGATTCAATTTGTTGCATTTCTTGTAAACCACTTTTATTTGCTTTATTTTTTGTAACCCTTTGATTTTCTTATAGAATCGCAATAGAAGAATTGATTTTCCAGACACTCCTTCATTCAGAGATAAACTTCTATATCTGAGGGGGGGAGGGGGGTTCAGATTTTATCACCCAAAAGTTTATTGCTCTGCCATTACTGAAATTTTTTTCTTTATACAGGCTTTTTACCAGGTTTCAAAAAATTACGGATACGAGTGAGTGAATTGCAATCATCCACTGACTTATCATACCTTCGATCAGAGTTCTCAAAAGTCAAATTAAAAAATGTTAACAGAATTTTTTGTAACATCTAAAAGAAAAATGGATCAAAATACGAACAATGTGCTAAGAGTTTTGGTTGGATTTAATAACTCAGTTTCAGAACATTCAAGATTCTCTGATACCATGCATCACATTTTTTTGCAAAATGAGTTATAGGATTTAATTTGTTGCTTTTCTTGTAGACCACCTTCATTTGATTTTTTTTTTTTTGTAAGCCTTTTATTTTCTTATAGAATCGCAATAAACGAAACGATTTTCCAGACACTCCTCAATTCAGAGATAAACTTTCTATATCAGAGGGTTTTTTTCAGATTGTATCATCAAAAAAGTTTATAGGTCTGCCATTACGGAGTTTTTTTTCTTTATACTGGTTTTCATTCCAGGTTTCAAAAAATTACTGATACGAGTGAGTGAATTGTTATCAGGCATTGACACTCATCATACCTTCGATCAGGGCTCGCAAAAGTAAAAAAAAAAGAAATGTTAACAGAATTTTTTGTAAGATCTAAAAGAACAAGTAATATACAAAAAAAAATTTTTAAAGTCAATTCCTACTTTCTTTTCACTATATTGCAGAAAGTCCTTCATAAATAATTTTCATTCATTTTTTTAAGTTTAACTGGCGCCATCTGTTGGTAGATATATGCAACTTAAATCTAAAACAAACTGAAATTAATTAATGAAATTTAATTACTGAATTAATACTTGAAAAAAACTGTATTAATATTAAGTGTCATCTACTACAAGCTCAAAAAAAATGTATTTGAAATTGAGTGGATGAATAAAAAGTATTTTATGAACGATTGAAAATTTGAACAAGATATATATAGGGAAAGTGTGAGCTAATAGAAGGAATTGAAAAATGGATCAAAATACGAACAACGTGCTAAGAGTTTTGGTTGGATTTAATAACTCAGTTTCAGAACATTCAAGATTCTCTGATATCATGCCTCACATTTTAAGCAAAATGAGTTATAGGATTCAATTTGTTGCTTTTCTTGTAGACCACCTTTATTTGATTTATTTTTTTTGTAACCCTTTTATTTTCTTATAGAATCGCAATAAAAGAAATGATTTTCCAGACACTCCTTAATTCAGAGATAAACTTCCTATATCAGAAGGGGTTTTCAGATTTTCTCATCCAAAACGTTTATTGGTCTGCCATTACTGAGGTCTTTTCTTTGTACCGGTTTTCGTTCCAGGTTTCAAAAAATTACTGATACGAGTGAGTGAACTGCAATTTCTACAAGTCGAATTGAAGTTGAAGTTGAATTGCTATCAGTCGCTGACTCATCACACCTTCGGTCAGAACTCGAAAAAGTAAAAAAAAAAGAAATGGAAGCAGAATTTTTTTGTAACATCTAAAAAAAAAAAATGATCGAAACACGAACAACGTGCTAAGAGTTTGGTTGGATTTAATAACTCAGTTTCACAGCATTCAAGATTCGCTGATATTATACATAACATTTTATGGAAAATGAGTTATAGGATTCAATTTGTTGCTTTTCTTGTAACTTACTTTACTCTATTTTTTAACCTTTCTATTTTCTTATAGAATCGCAATAAAAGAAACGACTTTCCAGATACTCCTGAATTCACAGATACACTTTTTATATCAGAGGGGGGGGGAATGGGTGCAGATTTTATCACGAATAGAGTTTATTTGTCTGCCATTACCGATTTTTTTTTCTTTATACCGGCTTTTATGCCAGGTTTCAAAAAATTACTGATACGAGTGAGTGAATTGCTATCAGTAGCTGACTCATTATACCTTCGGGCAGGACTAGTAAAAGTGAAAAAAAAAAGATATAGAAACGGAATTTTTTTGTAACATCTAAAAAAAAATGGATCGAAACACGAACAACGTACTAAGAGTTTTGTCGAATTTAATGACTTATTTTCACGACGTTCAAGATTTGCTGATATCAATCAATTGCTTATCGGCCATTGACTCGTATCTTCTGATCAGTGTTGAGGCAAGTTAAAGGGGGGAGGAGAACGGAATCAACTAGCAAAGTAAAAAGAAGGGAACAAAATGGATCGATGTGTGTAATTAAAGTGTTTGATTCGATTTAAGGATTTAGTAACATAACCTTCAAGATTTCTGTATTAATTTTTTAATCGAGTCTCTACGTGAAACGTGAAAGATTTCTACATCTCAACGGTGATATTGAAATCAAAAAGTACCCGACTCGGGGCTCAATAGCAACATGTGCCGCTGGTGAGCATTAGGCCTGAGGTTCAATCCGCTGGCGGCTTTGTTGTACACACTGTTGCAAAAAGCGAGAAGATTCAATGGCGTTTGTGATGTTAAGCATCTTCCCTCTTTAATCTGATCTGGAGGGAGTTTTCTGCACTTTTCCTATACTTTTTTTCAGCGACACAGAGCCAAGTCAGACTTGTGCTATCACGGAGCTCCATCAGAACAGAAGCTGCCCCTCCCTCCTTCCTTCCATGGCATAGGTTCATGAACTTGGTCTAAATGTTGCTGTCGGCCAAGTGGAATAAGAAACAACAAATCAAAAAGTTTTAAACATTTAAACCCCCAGAACCGAATGTATTAATACAAGTTTCATTATAATTACTAACATATTAAATTTTTCAATTAATTTTTATTATATAAACTAGTTAAGTTCATTGTGAGTCTATGGGCCATTGGAATCTAAATAAAAATAAAATCTAAGAAAAATTAATTTAAATCAATAATAAAGACCAAGCAACAAACTCCGAACATGAGAGGGCCTGAATGGCCGAGTAGCTAGCACTCTGGCTCTCGGTACCACAGGTTTCGGGTTCGAGTCCCGGCGGTGCCATGGGTGTTTGTAGTGGTTCGGAATCCACTTTAAACTGTAGGTCCCGGTCTGTTTAGCCTCAAGTGTGCATAAGATGACCGTAGAGCGACAAACCAAACCAAACCGAACTTGAGACCCTTGAACTCCTAATTGGCGAACCCCATCTTGTGAAGTATATCCAATCACACGGAGGTCCAAAGGTTTTGTTCCAAGTGGCATGGTGATTCTTCTGCAGTTAAACCTAAACACGTATTTCGAAAAGCCCATCCTTGTAGCAATACAGTAATAGGTTGCAAAACATTTTTGAAACGTCTCAGTTAAGACAGCCAATATATAATGTGTGATTAATAACTAGCAGTTTAATGAAATGGCTGTAATATATTTATCACTGAATTGAACCACCAGGAAACCTGATTTTCGGTACTAGACGTTTACAAACGCTGTCGCAAACTCCGCTGAATCTCCTCGTTTTTTAAAGTAGTGACTACAACGTACACCGCTAAAGGATTCAGACCTCAGGTCTTCTACTAGCTAGCTGCATGCGTTATCATAAGTCATCGATCAAGCTAGTTTTTACTTTGAAATAAATACAATCTTTTGAAGTTATTAAACATTTCTCATTAACAAAATTCTTAAATTCTTTCCAACTCAGTATTCCAAAATCGTTAACGCATTCTTTAGAACTGCGAAGAACACTTACCAGCAAAAATCACACAGACATCAGTTGTATGTCGAAAGACATGATTAGATTAACAGGATATATTATCTTTAATATTTATTTTATGTCATGATGAATATGCAAAGTTATATTGTATTTGTAAGATTTATTTTTGAGCTTCATTTTCTACATACGCATTAACAATTTCGTATTCGCGATAAAAAATTTAATTAATTAATCTTTTATATTTAATTTTTTTATAATTAATTTATTATTTTTTTCTTTCGTATCCTCTTAATAAAAAATACTGTTGCCTCCTCTACCAAATCCTTTTGATTATTATTATCATTATTAAACAACTGCACACAGCTGCTTCATCCACTCAACTGCGCACATAAAACACATTTTTTTAAATTCTCTATCAGAAATATTTAAATGGGAGTTTTTATTTATTTAGAAGAATAGGTTTTAATTTTTTTATTATTAATTTATTATTTTTTTCTTTCGTATCCTCTTAATAAAAAATACTGTTGCCTCCTCTACCAAATCCTTTTGATTATTATTATCATTATTAAACAACTGCACACAGCTGCTTCATCCACTCAACTGCGCACATAAAACACATTTTTTTAAATTCTCTATCAGAAATATTTAAATGGGAGTTTTTATTTATTTAGAAGAATAGGTTTTAATTTTTTTATTATTAATTTATTATTTTTTTCTTTCGTATCCTCTTAATAAAAAATACTGTTGCCTCCTCTACCAAATCCTTTTGATTATTATTATCATTATTAAACAACTGCACACAGCTGCTTCATCCACTCAACTGCGCACATAAAACACATTTTTTTAAATTCTCTATCAGAAATATTTAAATGGGAGTTTTTATTTATTTAGAAGAATAGGTTTTAATTTTTTTTATTATTAATTTATTATTTTTTTCTTTCGTATCCTCTTAATAAAAAATACTGTTGCCTCCTCTACCAAATCCTTTTGATTATTATTATCATTATTAAACAACTGCACACAGCTGCTTCATCCACTCAACTGCGCACATAAAACACATTTTTTTAAATTCTCTATCAGAAATATTTAAATGGGAGTTTTTATTTATTTAGAAGAATAGGTTTTAATTTTTTTATTATTAATTTATTATTTTTTTCTTTCGTATCCTCTTAATAAAAAATACTGTTGCCTCCTCTACCAAATCCTTTTGATTATTATTATCATTATTAAACAACTGCACACAGCTGCTTCATCCACTCAACTGCGCACATAAAACACATTTTTTTTTAAATTCTCTATCAGAAATATTTAAATGGGAGTTTTTATTTATTTAGAAGAATAGGTTTTAATTTTTTTATTATTAATTTATTATTTTTTTCTTTCGTATCCTCTTAATAAAAAATACTGTTGCCTCCTCTACCAAATCCTTTTGATTATTATTATCATTATTAAACAACTGCACACAGCTGCTTCATCCACTCAACTGCGCACATAAAACACATTTTTTTAAATTCTCTATCAGAAATATTTAAATGGGAGTTTTTATTTATTTAGAAGAATAGGTTTTAATTTTTTTATTATTAATTTATTATTTTTTTTTTCTTTCGTATCCTCTTAAGAAAAAATACTGTTGCCTCCTCTACCAAATCCTTTTGATTATTATTATCATTATTAAACAACTGCACACAGGTGCTTCATCCACTCAACTGCGCACATAAAACACATTTTTTTAAATTCTCTATCAGAAATATTTAAATGGGAGTTTTTATTTATTTAGAAGAATAGGTTTTAATTTTTTTATGATTAATTTATATTATTAATTTATATAAATCAATAAAACTGTAATTTGCTGACAAATATTTGATTTCTTGTGGAAAAATAATCTAGCATATTACGATCAAAAGTTAATATTGGGGGATATCCTGATTCTGAAAAATAAATTTACACTCCTTTTTGTCATTCAAAATGTGATCTAAATTTTGAAATTATGTATTATGCATTCTTATTATTTACTTTAAAAATAATTTTTAATGAAGTAAAAGCGAGTTATCTTTATTCATTTACGGTTATATTCAAGTAATCATGCACATTAGTTCTTAAAGGTGAATGTGTGTATTAGTGAGCTGTGAAAAAAGTGATCTTTTTTTACAATTAAAAAAACAATAATAAGTATGCGACTAATATTAATGATAAAATTCAAGTTAGAACTGAGAAAAAAAAAAAAGGACGAAATTAAATTTCCTTGACAAAGGAGGTCTTTTTTTAACAATTGAAAAAAAAAACCAATAACAAGTATGCGACTAATATCAATGATAAAATTCAAGTTAGAACTGAGAAAAAAAAAAAAAGGACGAAATTAAATTTCTCTGACGAATGAGATCTTTTTTTACAATTGGAAAAAAAAACAATAATAAGTATGCGACTAATATCAATGATAAAATTCAAGTTAGAACTGAGAAAAAAAAAAAATGAAATTAAATTTCTCTGACGAAGGAGATCTTTTTTTTTACAATTGGAAAAAAAACCAATAAGTATGCGACTAATATTAATGATAAAATTCAAATTAGAACTGAGAAAAAAAAAAGGACGAAATTAAATTATCCTGATAAATGAGATCTTTTTTTTTACAATTGAAAAAAAAATACAATAATAAGTATGTGACTAATATTAATGATAAAATTCAAGACAGAACTGAGAAAAAAGTACGAAATTAATATATTTGCCTGATAAAGGAGATCTTTTTTTACAATTAAAAAAAAATAAGTATGAGTCTAATATTAATGCTAAAATTCAAGACAGAGCTGAGAAAAAAAAGTACGAAATTGACATATTTCCCTGATAAAGAAGATCCTTTTTACAATTAAAAAAAACAGAAGCTTTACATCTTTAAATGTCAAACACGAGTCAACTAACCATTTAGTTAACAGTAATGGACTTGTTTTTTAAAAGTCTTGTTGAATCAATTCTGATTACAACCTCAAATAAATGACCTTCAAGAAGCTCATTATAAGCCTTGTTATACACTGAAGTGACAAAAGTCATGGGATAGCAATATGCAAATTTTCCGATGACAGTAGCATCGCGTAGAACAGGTATAAATGCGCAGTGCTTTCCCAGAGCTTTCATTTCTGTTCAAGTTATTCATGTGAAGAGGTTTTGACGTGATGATGACCGCACGACGGGAATTAACAGACTTTGAACGCGGAATGTTAGTTGGAGCTAGACGCATGGGTCATGCCATTTCGGAAATCGTTAGGGAATTCAACATTCCCAGATCCACTGTGTCAAGAGTGTGCCGAGAGTATGAAATTTCAGGCATAACATCCCACCATGGACAGCGCAGTGGTCGACCGCCTGCACTTAACGACCGAGACCGGCGACGTCTGTAAAGAGTCGTAAATTCTAACAGACAAGCAACACTGCGTCAAATAACCGCAGAAATCAATGTGGGACGTACAAGGGACTTGTCTGTTAGAACTGTGCGGAGAAATTTGGCTTTCTTGGGCTATTCCAGCAGAAGACCGACTCGAGTGCCTTTACTGACAGAACGACATCGCTTGCAGCGACTCTCGTGGGCACGTGAGCATATCGGTTGGTCCCTAGATGAATGGAAAACTGTGGCCTGGTCCGATGAGTCACGATTTCAGTTGGTAAGAGCTGATGGTAGGGTTCGAGTGTGGCGCAGACCCCACGAAGCCATGGACCCAAACTGTCAGCAAGGCACTGTTCAAGCTAGTGGTGGCTCCGTAATGGTGTGGGCTGTTTTTCATGGCATGGACTTGGTCCTCTGGTGCGACTGGACCGAACATTGACTGGAAATGCTTATGTTCAGCTACTTGGAGATCACTTGCAGCCATTCATGGACTTCATGTACCCAAACAACGATGGGATTTTTATGGATGACAATGCGCCATGTCACCGGGCCACAACTGTTCGCGATTGGTTTGAAGAACATTCTGGACAATTCCAACGAAGGATCTGGCCACCTAGATCGCCCGACATGAATCCCATCGAGCATTTATGGGACATCATCGAGAGGTCTGCTCGTGCCCAAAATCCTGCACCATCAACGCTTTCACAATTATGGACGTCTATCGAGACAGCATGGCTCAATATTCCTGCAGAAGACTTCCAATGACTTGTTGAGTCCATGCTACGTCGAGTTGCTGCACTTCGCCGGCCGAAAGGAGGGCCGACACGATATTAAGAGGTATGCAATGACTTTTGTCACTTCAGTGTATATTACTATTCTGGCATGTTTACATTAAAGTATATGTCTTCTAAGACGTCATTCCTCCGTTTCAGCGTGGCTGAACAAACAAAGAGCAGTTGGGCAAGAGCTAATGCTCTCATTTGAAGTGATTTCTCAGAGCTCATCACATTGATGAATCCGTTTCATTCATTCTTTAATGGGTTCCTTTGGTGACGTACAATTCTGCTAATTTTGACAGTTTCTTCTGGTGCATTCAATCGTGGATTTGACTTTCAAAAACATTTCCCTTATTTTTTTTTTTTTTTACAGAATGCTTCTATAAATAAGATATTCAGCACTCAATTTCTTTGAAGGGAAATTTATCTCATAATGAACTTAAAGTCAATAAAATTACACTTAAAATTATTTATATATACTTCAATTATAAAGGGGGACTGATGGTCGAGAGTCTAGCGCTCTGGCGCTCGGTGCCTTGTATTCGAGTCCCGACGATGCCATGGGTGTTTATAATAGTTTGGAATCCACTTTAAACCATAGGTCCCGGTCTGATAAGATCGTAGAGAGTTGTCTTGAGGTTTAGTCAGTCTTCAGCCCTCGTGGTTTCTCGCTAAAGTGAAGCTACTACTCTTAGCCATGGACCAGTCGCCTGCGACGGGGTCTTGTGGACCTGGTGTGGGTTTTTCTGCACCAGCGGGATTAGTAACGACAATTATAAAGAGGGCCTGATGGTGGAGTGTTTGGCGTTCGGTGCCACAGGTTTCGGGTTCGAGTCTCGATGGCGCCATAGATGTCTAGTAGTTAGGAATTCACTTTATGCCATAGGTCCCAATCTAATATAGGGCGTAGGGTTGAAAACCCTATTTCGTAAAAAGAAAAAAAATATCTCCTGTCTCGAAGACAGACGGCCTTGGCCCACCATAGGGCTGTTGCGCCAATGAAGAAGATAATTAAAAGGTATTTTTTTTTATCTGCTATTAAATGTATTTTTAAAAACTGATTAATAGCTAACAATGATTATTTGAAGAAATAATTTTTTAAAGCCCCATATGCATAATTTTCTGTAAAACTAGATTGATAGTTTCCAGTCATTGAAAATGAAGGAATTTCTTGAATTTTTTTGGGGGAAACTGATTCGCATTTGAGATACTCTTGAGAAAAATGCAAACATACTCTCACAGCCATCTCAAAAACAATTTGATAAAACTGGATCAGTTTAATTAACTATTTTCTATTTTCAAATCAAGAATCTTCTTATTGTGGTAATTTCCTGAATACATCAACTGTTGTTGTTGTTACTAATCCACAGTCTCCGACAGCGCGAGACGGGCAGCTCATGATTAGTCACTCATAGATGTAGGGAAAGGGAGAGGCTTCTGCTGTGACGGAGCACCCGTAGGTAGAAGTCTGACATAGCTCCGAGTCGCTGAAGAAATAGGGCAGTGCCCGCTGGGAGCACTTTTAGAGGGAAATACCCTGCATTTGTGAATCGTACGAGAGAAAACCCGGAAAACTCCCACCAGGTAGTCCGACTACCGAGACAAGATACTGAACATCCCAAACTTCACCGAGCCTCCTCGTTTTTGAAACAGTTTCTACAACAATGGCGCCAGCGGATTGAATTTCAGCCCTAACGCTCTCCAGAGGTGCCCGTTACCACGGAGCCACGAGTCGGGCATACGTCAAATGTTAAAGACACCGTGGAGTTTTATTTCTAAATTGTTTTAAATTTATTTCTATTTTTTTACTAGAAAAATTCGAATTCAAAAGATTTTTTTTTGTACATTTTGAGTACTTTTTAAAAATTTATTTCCTCTCAGATGAACAATTATCTTTTTATCGTAAAATGTTTTTAAAAAAAAGAAATAATAAAATCACTTAGAAAATTGTACTTGATATATTAAAAGACGTCAGTTTTATTTGAATAAATAGAAATACTAGTTTTAATTCGACAGTATTACAGAAGATTTCAGAATTCTTAAAAATATTTTACAGAACTTTTACTTTCGAAGCATATTTAAATTGAAAACATTTCGTTTCAATATTTCGAGACATTTTTATCAGTTACAAATTCCTTGTCTTATTCAAACTCTTGAAAAAAATTTTTTGATTGACGAAATACTGAATGTATCTGAAAGTAAATCAATTTCATTTAGAGATTAGATATGCTTGTTCATTGTTTCTTTTTCGATAACCGAAATCTGTAAGAAATGGGAAATGATGTTAATACCACAAGGGTTGTATCTTCAGCTGTATAGTAAGGGAATTGTCCCGTATATATAGCCGTGTGTTGGTTTAAAAACCGAGGAGAAAATATTTTTAAAAACGAAAGAAAATATTTTTAAAAACGAAAGAAAATGTTTAATATATAAAATTAAATAATAATATATAAATTTAAAATAATAATAAATAATAATATATATTTTAAATTATTAATTTTATTATTTAATATATAAAATTAATAAGTTAAAAATATTTTTAAATAAAATGAGAGGAGAAAAGATTTTTAAAAAATGTTCATTATTATTACAAAATCCATAGGTCGTTAATTAATTAATAATGAGCAGAATCTACAGCAAGCGATTTGAAAAAAATTAAACACCATAAAATTTTAATCCAAATAATCAACTTCATGTGCAAGTTAAAAATTATTACTTTGATGTAAGGAAGCGCAAGAACGGTTTAAATTACCTAACTTTGAATTACTTAATTAATCAATATCACTACAAAAATCAATACGGGGTTAATAAATCAAAATAGAATAAAATCTACAATAAGCGATTTGAAACATTAAATAAAAGTTTGATCATCATCAATGGCAGATTTCTAGACAGGAGATGTTTTCTTTTTTACGGGGTAGGATTGTCAGCACTACGCCCAACGCTCTTACAATCATAGGAGACCGGGTCCTACGGCATAAAGGGGATTCCGAACCACTACAAACATCCATGGCACCGAGCGCCAGAGCGCTAGTCACCCGGGCCATCAGGGCCCAAATAAAAGTTTAGTATGATTACATCTTAATCCGTATGATCTTAAAGTGACGGATTAAAATTATTACTTTGATGTTAGGAAACGCAAAAATAGTTCAGCTTACTGTTATCCATCTATCCTAACTTTGAATTGATTAATATCATTACAAAAATTAATAAGAATAATAAATCAGGTGGTTGATAAATCAAAATAGAACAGAATCTACAATAAGTGATTTGAAATATTGAATAAAAATGTGTGATAAGATCTAAATCCAAATGATCAACTTGATGTGCAAGATAAAAATTATTATTTTGATGTTCGGAAGCGCAAGATCTTAATCCAAATGATCAATTTAATGTGCAAGATAAGAATTATTACTTTGATGTTGGGAAGCGCAAGATCTTAATCCAAATGATCAACTTGATGTGCAAGATAAAAATTATTATTTTGATGTTGGGAAGCGCAAGATCTTAATCCAAATGATCAACTTGATGTGCAAGATAAAAATTATTACTTTGATGTTGGGAAGCGTAAGATCTTAATCCAAATGATCAACTCGATGTGCAAGATAAAAATTATTACTTTGATGTTGGGAAGCGCAAGATCTTAATCCAAATGATCAACTTGATGATCAAGATAAAAATTATTATTTTGATGTTCGGAAGCGCAAGATCTTAATCCAAATGATCATTTTGATGTGCAAGATAAGAATTATTACTTTGATGTTGGGAAGCGTAAGATCTTAATCCAAATGATCAACTTGATGTGCAAGATAAAAATTATTACTTTGATGTTGGGAAGCGCTAGACCAGTTAAGTTTAGTGTTATCCATTTTTCCTAACTTTGAATTAATTAATATCATTATAAAAACCAATATGTGGAATAAATAAAAATAGAGCAACGTCTACAATAAGCGTTTTGAAATATTAAATAAAGATTAAATAGGATTAAATCTTAACCCGCAAGATCTTAAAGTACTGGATTAAAATTATTATTTTGATGTTAGGAAGCGCAAGATCAGTTTAGCTTATTGTTATCCATCTTTCCTAACTTTGAATTATTTAATATCCTTTTAAAATCAATATGTGGTTAATAAATCGAAACAGAACAGAATCTACAATAAGCAAATAGAACAGAATCTACAATAAGCAAATACAGCAGAATCTACAATAAGCAAATAGAGCAGAATCTACAATAAGCGATTTGAAATATTAAATAAAAATTAAGTATGATTAAATCTTAACCGCAAGATCTTAAACTGCGGGATTAAAATGATTGCTTTGATGTTAGGAAGCGCAAGATCAATTCAGTTAATAGTTATTCATCTTTCTTAACCTTGACCCGTGTAAGGGAGGGCGTGGAAGTGTCCGCTTGCTTGTACAGGTAATGATCTTCCTCCCACGACATCAGTCTTCTTTACTCGATCATCGCCACAGGTAGTTCTCATCCATCACATAAATGGATGACGACTCGCTTTAACCCTTTCAGGAGTCATTCATTAGCGCAATTAGCTACCTTTGAATAAAGACGACAACCGGTGGGCTTAAACGAAATTCTGTTAATTAGATCCTAGATTACTTCTCAAAGATGGTGAAATTTTTTGCCTTTGGATTGCTAATTGGAAAGACTTTTTCTTAGCCACAATGGAGCCTGACTTACCAAAGTTAATCTAAATTTTTGTTTTTTTTCTTGATTTGAAATTCTAGTGAAATTAACTTGGGCGAAAATGGTTTTCGAGGTAAAGTGGCTTATTGTAGGTTATTTTTTACCATTTCGATGCTTAATTTTCATAGGCAGTTAATTTATAGGATGCTACATACCTTTTTGGGCCTGAATGGAGGAAGGTTTAGCGCTCTGGTTGTTTGTGCCGCCATTTTTGGGTTCGAGTCCGGCGGTGCCATGGATGTTTGTAGTGGTTCGGAATCCTCTTTAAGCCGTAGGTCTCAGTCTTATATGACTGTAGAGCGCCATGGAGCCAAGTCAGACTTCTACCTACTGATGCTCCATCACAATAGAATCTGCCCCCATTCCCTTCAACCATGAGTCCGTACGGGTTCGTCTAGATGTCTACCAAGTGGGATAAGGAACAACAACATATTTTCTTCTTTGGCGCAACAGCCCCATAGTGGTCGAAGGCCGTCTGCCTACTGACAGATTTCGATGCAGGTATTTTTTTCTTTTTACTGGGTAGGGTTGTCAGTGGGCCTACGCTCTGCAGTCATATTAGACATGGACCTACTGTTTAAGGTGGATTCCGAACCACTACAAATATCCATGGCACCGCCAAGGTTTCAAACCGAAATCTGTGGTACCAAGCGCTAATCCCCCAGCCATTATACCCCATGTTACATATTCATATAATTAAATTTCATAATTATGTTTGAATAAATTTTAAGGTAAAATTTCCTTCAAAAAGTGAGACAACTAAGATCATCAGTAAATATATCAAAAGCAACTTGGCTTTTCTCTTTATAATTTTTGTCTGCTTTACTAATTTTCTGAAATTTTTGTTAAATAATGCATTCATTTTCTTTTTAAGAATGTATAACTTAATAAATAAAACAAATTATGAAATATAATAAACTATAAGATATAATAATTAAGTATAATAAATATAAAAACTTTAAAATATAATAAATGTTTAATATAATACATTATAAGATGTAATAAGTTTCATAATTATGTTTGAGGTACTTTTAAGATAAAATGATTTTTAAAAAGTGGGGCTCTTAATATTTTTAGTAAAAGTCTCAAACACAACTTGGTCTCTTTCATTCTCTCTAATTTTTATCTCATTTTCTAACTTTCTGAGATGCAGTTAAATTTTGTTAAGTAATGCATTCATTTTCTTTTGAAGAGTTTAAATTTAATGGTCTGTTAAATTTTTAATTAAATAAAATACTAAAGATCATTTTTAAAAGTTTCCTTACAAGTTAATCAGTTAAAAGGGTTCATTTAATTCAAAATATTTAAAAGTCTTTTTTTAAATTTTGTTCCTTTGGGAAAAAAATACTTTTATAGATTTAAAAATAGTTTATTTAGTTTTGTTTTAATTAAATTTTGCTGAATTTTGATAATTTAAAGGGTTATGTAAATTTTGAAAAATGGCAGTTTAAATTTAAATTTCAGCTTATTGAAGTATTTTGAGTTACGTGAATGCATTTAAAATTTTATTTAATAAATACACGGAAATTTTCTATTCAAGAAAGAAAAGGGAATAAAAGATTGTTGAAGAGAACATTTGTTTATCACTTTAAATGACCTTAGCACACGCCTAAATAAAAGAAAATGTTCGTACGTGCTTATAGAATAGCAATAGAATAGAGTCAAAAACTACTCTACCGAATTCGCTGAAAATTTTCCAGTTTGTTCTTATTAGGGCCAAGAGTGTTTAGTGGTTTGAATGGAATCCGATTGGAAGAGCTGTTGTTATATATATATCCTAATCAATGTTTGTATGTGTGCGTTCTATAGATTCAAAAGCTACTCGACTGACTTCGCTGAAAATTTTAGTTTGTTCTTATTAGGGACAGAAGTGTTAGAGATTGGTTTGAATGAAATCCGATTGGTAACGCTGTTGTTATCTATCTATCTCTCTATCTTTATATATATATATATATATATATATATATATATATATGTATGTATGTATGTATGTATGCATATATACAGAGTGATTATAATTAAAGTTCCACTTTCAAAATGTTGTAAAAAAAGAAATGCTCGTCACAGTGAGTTCAAATTTGAACTGAAGATGCTTGAAGAAGTGGGAAACGGTGCGGCATTAAAAAAAGTTCCAAAGTGTATTAATAGATGGCGTTGTAAGCGGCATAAAGAAAGTGAATTTCGGCTGCCAGTGATATTTTTAATCGAAATTACAACGTATTTGGCATGAGTTGTATATTAAACCATCTGTAGTGTTCAATGTTCTTGATTATTTCGGGTTTTTTTTGACGGAAAAAATGACTTTCAAGTGACAACAGTTGTGACACTGTTACTGGAAGGCCCATCCACCATGGCAAGGGCATATCAACTTAGATGGGTAAAACTCGGTGGAACTTTTTTTGGAACCTTTTTTTGATGCCATACCGTTTCTCCCTTCTTCAAGCATCTTCATTTCAAATTTGAACTCCTTGTGACAAGTGGTTCTTTTTTTTTACAGCCTTTTTTGAAAGTGGGACTTTAATTATAATCATCCTGTATATAATAATAAAAGGTAATTCTTGTATATGTGTGCCCTATAGACTCAAAAATTTTCTACCGATTTCACTAAAAA
The DNA here is from genome assembly GCA_021605075.1 of Caerostris darwini. Lineage (NCBI taxonomy): Eukaryota > Metazoa > Arthropoda > Arachnida > Araneae > Araneidae > Caerostris > Caerostris darwini. The sequence goes on from BPLQ01010352.1 coordinate 166,833, forward strand.
TTTCACAGTTTGTTATTAATGCCAGGAGTATTTAGAGAATGATAAAGGTCGCTTGTGTGATATATATATGTATATATATATATATATATATATATATACACTATGTGGAAGAAAGTGACGGGACACGACACTATAACGACATAAACCCATATTTATTAAAATTAATAGGAGGTAGGGCCTCATTTGGCTGCGATCACAGCTGCAACCCTTCTGGGCATGCCTTCCACTAAATTAGCTATAGTGGCAAGAGGAATTTCCTTCCAAATGTTTAACAGGAAGTTCCATAGTTCAGGCTTGCTTTTGGGGAGTGGGGTGCAGGCTCTCAACCGACGGTCCAATTCGTCCCAGAGATGTTCAATTGGGTTAAGATGAGGGCTCTACGCCTGCCACTCCATGCGTTTAACGTTGTTTTTCACATACCAAGCAAGAGTCCTCCTTGCAACATGGCATGTTGCGTTTTCGTCTTGATACCAGCAATCATCCATACCGTACGTTGCCCACAAGGTAGGAAGGACATGATTGTCGAGAATATCACAGTATCTATCGGCATTCATCGCACCATCAACCTTCACCAGTGGGCCAGCCCCATACCAGGAGAAACAGGCCCATACCATCAATCCTCCTCCACCAAACTTTACAGTTGGGATGACACACTCGGGCAAAAGGCGTTCTCCTGGTAAACGCCATACCCAAACACGTCCATCGGAACGAAAAGGGTAAATCGTGACTCGTCACTCCAAAGGACGCGTTTCAAGTCATCCAGAGTCCAAGTACAGTGGTATTTGGCCCATCGAAGGCGCGCTTTCTTGTTGGTTTTCGTAATCAAAGGCTTATGGGCCGCCGAACGTCCAGTGTAACCTAACTTATGGGCCTCGATACGAAGAATCTTGGTCGAAACGGCCACACCTGTGGCTTATCTAAACTCATTAGCGATATTATCCATGGATGTTTGACGGTTACTTCGAATCTCCCTGCCGAGCACCCGCCGGTCCCTGCTGGTGAGAAATGTAGGTCGTCCACTTAGGGGTTTGTTCTTGCAGTGTCCCTCAGTCTTGTAGCGACACACAACACGTGCTACAGTTGATTTTGAGCAGTTACGGAGACGGGATATCTCCCTAATTGACACCTTGGCAAGATGCAATCCAACGAACACATCTTTCTCGAACTCAGACAACTCTTCCCGTGGCGGCATCTTGACAAAAAACAACTCTAGTCGACTCCACAGAGTACTTATAAGATATGGCTGACACGTGATACCTATTACTGCGCATGTGTCAGCTGTATTGTCGACTTTTCTACTTTTCGAGGGGTGTCCCGTCACTTTCTTCCAGATAGTGTATATATATATGAAATAGCTTTCAGTGCTGCTTTGCATCAACACAAATCGTCATAGTTTTCAGTACCTAATAATTTGTTGTTAATAATTGCTAATCGGGATTTTTACTGTTTTTAGAGCTTAAATCTTGAATTACCAATCAATCGGAGAGTAATAATGATATTATTTAACCGCAATAATTAAATCTTATATTTTTTGTAAGAATTTTGCCATATTTATTTTCTTTTCTGATTTTAATAAATGATTTAAGATGACTTAATTTTGTTTGGGACATTCGTTTTGGCACCTTACAACCACTAATTTTCCCCATGGGAAGCCATTATTTTAAGATAACGTTATGTTCACATTTGTGCTATAAATACTTCCTTCAAAAGAGTAGGAAGTTGGAATGTTTATTTATTTATAATGGATTTGGGCGGTGAAAAAACCTGTTTTTGTGAAAACAATGGGTCAAATTTTCATTGTTCTGATACTTTTAAACCTTATCTTGAAGGTTGTAAATGAGAAGTTTTATGAAGTTTGTTTAGTTGCTTTAGTTCCATGGTATCAAGAGTAGATAATTTTTATAACCTTTTTCTTCTGATTAGAAACAATAAAGTACACTTATTATTAAAGGAAAAGTTTAATCTCACTAAGAGAAAAAAACTCTTTTTTTTTTGTTTTGATAACAAGTGAAACTAAACTTATTTTAAACGAATCACATTAATAAATAACATTTCGAGGATTTATTAGTATCGCTATAAAATACTTGTCATTGGGCGTATTCTTCGCATTGTCTAAATTTTCTGAAATCTTTACTCTGGTACACATTTACTAGATTTAACTATACAATTAAGAATTCAGCTGCAAATTATGTTATTTTTCTTTTCGGGAAGCAATAATAGAAGAAAGCCTGAAAAGATTTAAATTGAAATAAATATTGAAAAGAACATGTAGTTTGAAACGCAACACTAGTGTGTTAAAAAATAAGGACATAATGATTTTTTTTATACATAAAACTGGACAGTAGTGGTCCGCATATTTTAGAAATCATGTCGTAAAATCCTTCATACCTATGAATTTGACTAAGAGGCTTACAATGACCAATAACGGCATACCTACAAAATGTGGTGGCCTAAAGAGATTCCAACAGAAAATGCGATTACATCTTTCCTTCCCCTTTTTACGTTTCTTTTGATAAAATTGGAGTGCTTGTATGTTGTTTTTTCCAGATCAGATTTATGACATGAATTCAAAGCAAATCTGGACTTATAATATACACTTTCATTGATGTCTGGTGCATGTGATATGTTTTCGAATTCAAGCACCTCTCTGTAATCAATTAAGGAAAACTTGACTTCTTATATAAGCAAACTATTGTGTTGTTGTTATGTTTTATCCTCAGTGTCCTGCAGTGCGGGCGGACATCACATGAATATCTACTCTTGGATAGAGGGAAAGAGGCAGCTTCTGTTGTGATGGAGCACCCGTAGGTAGAAGTCTGACTTGGCTCCGTGAAGCTGAAGAAGGAGGACAGTGCCTTCCGGGAGGACTTTTTAGGGTAAACTATCCCGTATATGAATATCGTATTGGAGAAAACCAGTAAAACTCTCACCAGGTAGTCCGACTAATGAGAGGCCTGTTGGCAGAGTTGTTACCACTCCGGCACTCGATACCACAGATTTCGGATTCGAATCCCGGCGGTGCTATGGATGTTTGTAGTGGTTCTGAATCCACTTTAAGCCGTAGGTACCGGTCTCTTATGACCATAGAGCGTCTCAGAGCGCAATCAGATTTTTCACCCACGTCATTCCAAACTGTAAAGGGGCATCTCAGCTCTAGATACAGTAATGTGGTGCGGTGTAGTAGTAGTTGTCCGACTAACGAGGCAAGATGCTGAACATCAGAAACGCCATCGATTCTCCTTCTTTTTTAAACAGTATCTACAACAAAAAGCTGGCGGCGGTCTGAGCTCAGCCCCAGTGCTTCCCAGCTCAAACAAATTATAATTAGAAAAACATCTAATTATCTAGCAGATATTCTATTGCTAGAACATTACTTACAATAAGCTTTTATAAAGCTCAATTTCTTTTTCTTATTATTGAAACAGCCTAAAAATGATTTCAAAAGAGATTCTATTTCTTGGTTACTGAATTTACAAGGTTACTCCTTGAAACTGAATTTTCAATTCAAGTCTAATCTTATCTCCGAACATTACAGGGGAAAAAACTGTACCTTGGAAGCATTAACATATAGTAAGCTCATTTCTAGTCCTTCGCTCTCTATATTTTAAAAATATCGGTTAAACAATTTGGTCCATAGCAAAGGGTATGTTCGTACAAAAAAAATTAAAAATCAATTTACATTAATTTGAAAAAGTCAAAAAGTCGTTTTATTCAAAAACCTTTGTGGTTTTAAATTAATGCATTATTTAAATATATTATTGGTATATTGTTTTCATTTGAGTTCAACAGCATGACATTATCATTTCTATATAAATTAAACTTATTACATATTTTTACGTTTTCAATTTTTTAATAATAGTCAAATAACTGGTTGAGTAGCAACTTTTGAGGTCAATATATTTTGTGAAATCTTAGGATTAATCTTCACAAAATTAAAATAAAACAGTCATAATAAACATTTTATTCGGTGATTTTTTTTCCAGTATTACCAGGATGTTGATCAATTATTGCACGGAAATATCAATTTTCAACATTAATTTCTTAGCTTAGAAAATTACCTTTAAAAATTCTTTTTTAAAAGAATATAATTTCTTTCATAAACTAGAAAAATACATGACATTATATGTAATAATTCATTATTCACTGAACTTCAATATCAATTTTATAAAATATATAATATTGACTATATAACAGTTAACTATGAAATGTTTACAATAATGCTACGACAAATAACAAGATTGGTTTAATAAATCCATCTTTTGTGATAGTTTCCTGATATAATTGAAATAATTTTTTCTGAAAACAATTTCTTCTACTAGTGTGGCTAAAATTAGTTTAACTATTCGAAGCTTGTTTTCAAAAGCAAATTTTGATTATGCTATTCAAATCATGAGAATATTTCTAAAAAAAAAAATCACCATTGTATAAATTTTCTAAAGCTTGCTTTGTATGTTGTTTCTATCACCGAGAGAAAATGACTTCGCAATAGTCTGTGTTTACATTAGTGCCATAATACAATAACTAGTTCTTAGATGTTTGTACTCCCAAGAACAAAAATTGGTCAATACTCTTATTTGATTAACTTGTCAATACTTCTGTCGGATAGATCAATCATTAGTGTTGTCTTTGCTATTGGTCACTTTTGATACTCGTCTAGGGTTCTCTTCAACAATCTGAATTAATATGTTTTTTAAAATTCTTTAATTTTTTTATTAGGAATATTTTTGGATGGAACAGACTTACCAGTGCATACAACTTTATAAAGGAACTTTAGTTATTTCATAATGACACTGTTTAAACGGTTGTTTGATCTTTAATAAATTCTTCTTCCTCTAGTTTCTTATTTGTGTACTTTTATGGATATCATTGTACATATTACATATGCACTGTTTGTTACACATATTACATATTCAATTTCCGACACGCTGGAATTTATCATTGGAATCTCCACGCTGGATTAAACGATATGCCATTGCTTTGTTGACTACCGAGATCCCCAGATCTAACCCCTTGTGATTTTTTAAGGGGTTTGTTAAAGACAAAGTGTTTATGTCTCCATTTTCCCAGGACTTACAACAATTGAAGCAGCTGATAATTTGAAGTACCACAGGATATTCTATCACGAGTGTGACAGGAACTGAATACCACATAGATATATACCGTGTCACGGCAGGGACACACATAGAACATCTATAAAAACTTGGATAACTATAGTTTCATTGTATATATGTTTTATCAAAATAGAGTAATTACAGCGTTTACAGGTATGCTTTCTTTTTGTCTCATTCAATATGTACACTCTGTACACACACACACAAATATATATATGCAGGGCAAGAACTATTGAGGCAGAACAATGTGCTTCGTGTTTTATCAGTTTTGCACTTGGGATCTTAATTCAATTTATTTCGATTTTTTTTTTCTTTTTTTTGATAATTTTTTAAACTTTTTTTAAGGGACTGACCTGGAGGCACATAAAAATTTCTGTATAACTAATTGTGTTCCTGACAGGTTTTTGTATATTATCTTTTTCGGTTTTGTTCTTGTATTATTACAATTCCTGTATATTCATTCATAAATAAAGCACTGTTCATAACGGGATCACTAGCATGCTCAGAACATTTTACAGGTTCTTTGGCTTCAGTTCTATCTTAAATAGATATATTTGGACTTCCGTTATGCTATCTCGACCAAACGTCTGTCTTATAAGGAGTCTCAAAGGCTCCTAAATTCGATATAAATATTTTGTTCGAGCTGCAATACAATCTAATATGATTTTTCTCCTTCCTTTAATGCCGGCTTATGTTAGCCGTTGTTGACAACGCCGTATTATGATTTCAACATTCGAGTATAGTTCAGACAAATGATTTCATATATTCAGCACATAGGTTTTTTAAATAGATTTAATTGTTAAAATAAAATTTAACAGATATATTTTATAATTTAATTTTTTTTCTTCGTTATATTTTTTTCTGGTAACCTTTAATTTTTCATTGCTTAAAAAACGTTCCAGCATCCAAATATTATGATGCTCTGTTGTTGAAAAAATGTTCAATTGTTTTTCTAGAAATTAGATTGTTTGATTATAATTGTCAACAACAACATTTTTTTTCAGCTAATTTTATTGTGCCTACAATCGACATTTGAAGATTTTATCCCAATTTTCTATCATTCTAGTAAATTTTTATTGGTTAAACTGATTTTTTGTAAATTATCAAATTTAAAATTTTTATTTTGGTATATTTATAGTTTTATTGGATGGGATAATTTACTTAACTTTGAGGTATAATATTGATTCGTTTATACAAATTATTTTTCAAATTGAATATTATTTTACTATTTAAAGAAGAAGCATTTTGCTATTGTTTCACGATTTCTACTAAGTTGGTTTAATATAATAAATAATATTATGGATTTCTCCAATTGAAAAAAGAAAGATATACAATTATATCAATTTTATTTTGTCTTTCAGAATTTGAATGGTATTCTTAACATTTGTAAATAATAAATTATTCTATATGAATTTAATTGCAGTATAAATTATTTTATTTATATCTGAAGTGATACTAAAACTAATATATGTCTTTATATACAGTAATATAGAGAATCTTATTTCTTTTTTTTTTTTTTTTTTTTTTTTCAATTTTATTAGTTTTAGAACCTTTCTTTTCATAAAAACAGTAAACAACAACATTACAAATCATTAAACAACAACATTACAAATAATTAAAAAGGCTTTTTTTTCACATCTAATGCCAATGATTTTCTGAATTTTTTATTATAATCGAAATTTGTTACAATGTTTGTCATGTTATAGTACTAAATTGTTGGTAGGTAATCATGTTATGTTGATGTTAGTTTTACTTCATATTTATATTTAGTGATGTTACTTTGTAAATGTTCTTGGTCATTATAATTTTAAATTTTATTTTACCCACAATTTAGCAATTTTTTCTACAGCGCGAATCGTAATGCTTTTTAAACCCCTTCTATCAGGTACATTGACCTTTTTAACAATAAAAATCAAGTCATAATATCGCATCTCAGTGAAACTTCCTTTACAAAAGTATGGGTTTTTTTTTCATTACTCATTCAGTGAATGAATAATTTGATTAACATTATCATCTTGTGATCATTTTTCTTATTTTGTTCAACATATTTCTGATTTCCTATCTTTCTAAATGATTAAACATACGATGAACCTTAATGATACTTTATCTCCATCTATTACTTTTTAATGATAAAATAATAAATTTTATTATAATGGATTAAATGCTTTTATATGCATTCAATGTTGATAAGCAAATGCGTTTAATTTTAACAAAGATATGTGTTTAATATTTTTCAACTCCTGCAATGTTTTCTACAACAGAAATAGTTCAAGATTTCATTCAAAGATTATTGCATTACAAAATAATTTTTAGATTTATATATTGTAAACTATCTATAAATTTAGTCAAGTTCTTTTGAAGTAATAAAAAACACTACTTTTTAAAAAAAATACGTTAGTTCTGTTTCATGTACTAATAATTTACTAGAATTAACCAGTATTAACAACATTATTTACCAGTATTAACCAGAAGTAACCAGTATTAACAGCATTATTTACTAGTATTAACCAGAATTAACCAGTATTAACCAGAAGTAACCAGTATTAACAGCATTATTTACTAGTATTAACCAGAATTAACCAGTATTAACAATAATATTTACACAGTAGTAACCAGAATTAACCAGTATTAATGATACTATTTGCCAGTATTAACCAGTATTATTTACCATTATTAACAACATCTTTTCTTTCATTTTACATTGAATGCATGAAATATTGAAAAGTGCAAATTACTAATGTGATGAGCACTAATTTATATGCACTAATATATTAGAAAGTATGCACTAGTGTATTAATAACTATGCACTAATATTTAATTTAATGTTAATATAATCTTAATTATAACAAATGCTTTAAAATATAAATGAGCATTTTTTGTTACACGCTATGCTATTGAGAACTGAGTGTTGCGCAATGTCCTTAACCGGGTAAAATGCTCATTGGAGAAAAATGCTATTATCAACGTCAGTAGCAATACGAAACTAATATCTAATGCAAATACATCTAAAAATAAAAAATAATTTCAAAATTAAGCATAGATATTGAAATTCTTCAAATGTAAGGAGTTATAATTCAGTTTCTGTCTTCAAAGCCTTCATTCATCAATCAAAATAAAAATGCCATTTTGTGCAGATGTATTTATCTGTACTCTATCAATCTGAGGATCTGAATTATTGCTTTTTATTTTAGCGTATAAGAGTGTATGCAATGCTTTTTTTCAAAAAATGCATGCCATCAAATGCAATCCTCATTGCATTATCGAAGATCAAACAGCAATTGAATGTGTGGGTGTTACGCAGAAAAGCTACCTGCCGCATCCGAATTGGAGCGCCGGATGCAAATCTATTTTTAGACACAAAGAGAACACGCATGTACACAAAGGAAAAATCCCCCACCACTCAAGCAATCTCTTTTTTTCCAGCATCAAATCGGAAGCTGGTCAGTTTAACCCCAAGAAAAAACCGAGGGAAAACGATGTCCTTGGAGCAGTTTCAAATCGATTCAAATAGAAAAAGAAAACTCTCTGTTCTCTTCTGTCTCTATAGATCAAAGCCTCCTACGCATTTTTCCGATTAATCTCTTTAACCACTAATATCAACACGTGTTCATTGCCAAAATCATCATAAAAAGTGATCAAAAGTCGATTAAAAAATGAAAACAGTAGATTTTAAGGATGGATGGATTAAAACTCACCGTTAGGAAGAGACGAGTTCAAGCCGGTCTTGACGTAAACATCAGGCCGCGTTGAAGTGTCAAAACGAATGTTACGTAATTTTCCAAGGAAGAAACTCTTCCTTAAGCATTTATCACCTTTAAAGTCTCGTTTCAATAAATGCTGTACAAGATGCAACAAGAATATTTATTTCAGTTCATTTAGCATCAGGAGCATCTCTCGGCATCGCCGTGGATTCCAGATGAGGGACTGGATGCGAAAAGGATTCGCAGAGGCTGCGCTGTTGCCATGGTAACGAGGTAGCGGACCCTCATCCGGGTTATGGGAAAAGCTGGCAAGTGCGTGACGTCATACCGTCTCAGATGGTAAAATCATGTTTGTGCTCAAAAACATACTCTATAAATAGAAAGTATGCACGGAAATTTCTGCAAAATAGCGGCTGATCAAAAAATTCAATAGATTCCCTTTGTTTTTCGTTTCAGTGCTAGCTAACAATTGAATTTTGTGTATTTGTTGCGTGGTTATAATTAAAAAATTTACTTTTTTTAGAAATGCAATAATTATGGTTAATATTTAATTATTTTATGCATCTTTAATTTAATACTTCACTGAATACCATTTGAATTGGTTAATTAACGATGACATTAATGTCTTATGTGTGGTATTGCAAAAAATAAAAAGAAACAAATAGATTTATAAGTTCATTTATAAGTATGCAAATATTGATTTCAAAATGCAATACTATGAAACCAACAATATTTAATAAGGCATAGCTGCTATAAAAATTCTTGCATTGGACTTAATTTTAATTATTTTATAAAAATATTGAGTAATAGCATCAACATATAATCCTTTTTCAATATGTATCTAAAGGTTTTGAAATAAGAAGCATTTAATAAAAACATTCTTTTGCATATAATTTATATCATAAAAAAAAGTCTGCACATTATCTGATGATTATCTTCGTTATGAACATGATTTTTTTCTGATAAGGATTACGTAATATTTATGCAAAATGTAAACTTTATTTTGAAATCAATCTTTTTTTTTTTTTTTTTTTTTTTTTTTTTATGCTTTATAGATAATAAATATCTTGATGACCTTCAAAAAGAGTAAATAGAAAATTTTCAAACATTGATCAAATGTATTACTATTTGATTTCATTCTACTGCATTCACACTACAATCGAAAAAGAAAAATTCACTGTGGATCTAAAAAAAAATTTTTCTTGTAAGAAATAAAAGGTTTGCTATCTATCACCATTTACAAACAACAATTGAGATTTAAATTAATAAAAAAATATACATTAAATATTATAAAAAATGTTAGATATTTTTAGAAAACTTTAAATTCTACTTTACCTAAAAACTCCCAAATGATTAGTGTTTAGAAATATAATAACACGCATATTTTTAATAAATTTGATATCCTGATTGTAAAATATATGGGTTTTAAAAGAAATGTAAAAAAAAACAAATATGTTTTAACTAAAAAAAAAAGGGAAAATTTTAAATAAATTTCGAAACAAAGTTTAACTGCTTATTTGTTTGTCTGCTTTGCTTTGCATTTTCAGACAAACGAGTTTCCATGACTTTAAGCTGGCCTTCCTTAAGATTTCGTGACTAATGAGTATTTTCTTAAGAATGAGAATAAAAGAAAATGACATATCTATTGGACTTTTAAAAAACAAGTCTGACACAATGTGTCACATGCAAGGGAACTAGGAAAATTACGATTATTGCGAAGAGATTATTTAAAAATTGTTGATTTTAAGGAAATGCAGTCGAAGTAATTTTTCAATAAATTAAAAAGATGCACAATATCATACTTCCAAATTCTATGGATTTCTCGTATTTACGATTTAAAACGATTACTTTTTGTATATAATGTTAAATTACGAGAAAATCGTGACTCGTTAAAATAGATATTTTGTATAGAAACCTCCATTTTATCCACAATTAAGCGTAACTATAAAAATGATGTAATTTTTCCAAAAGACATCATTTTATGGGTTGCAATAATAATAATAAATGTAACATGGAAGGCAATTATAATTATTTATGGATTTTAGTACGGATTACAGTAATAATGAAATATGGATTATAATAATAATGAAGTACTGATTTGCAATTACCATAATACTGAAATATGGATTACGATAAAAATGAAATATGGATTACATAAAAACGAAATACGGGTTGCAATATTAATAAAATATAAATTGTAACAATAATTTATAGTAGAGGGGTCACTAAACTTTTTAGCCCAAAGGCCACATTGACCCCTTCACTAAACTCCAAGGATCAAAAACTTAAATTTTTTTTTTTATTAAGTGGAAAGTTATAGCTACATAAATCTCATTAATCATAATTGTTATAATGATTAATTTATGTGAATTATCTATGCACATCACTTATCGTAAGTTTACAAATCTCATATCATTAATTACAGTTAAAACATTCAATTTTTATTATGTAAGTTATTGTGCTTATTAACTGGTTGCTACATAAAAACATCTGATTATTATTTTTTATAAATTACTTGCATTGCAAATTTTACATTAATAATAAGCTGTGGTGGGCCTGATTGATGATGCCCGATGGGCCAGTTTTTGGCCCGCGGACCTTATTTTGGAGACCCCTGAAACTTTTAAATAGTGATTTTAAATAACTACAATCAGTCAACTTAATATCAAAGCCAGTTTATCGAACTGAAAGGCTGGAAATTATCAGCTTAAAATTTTCATAAATTTGCAAATCTGTATCTATTTTTACTAATTAGAATTATGTTATGCCATCATTTTAAGATAATTTTAAATATACAGTGTCAGTAAATTACTAAACCTATTCTAATGGCGTGAGATAAAACATTCTAAAGGATAATCACATAGCAAAAACATGCTTAATTCTAAAATGTAATAATTTATGTGTTATTCCGTTTTGTAGCCAACTCATGCCCCATTGGCAACGTGTGCAGCTAGCGTGCAAGAAAAGCAGAGATTCCGAATCCCTTGGCGGCATTATTGTAGTCGCGGCTTTCAGAAACGAGGAGGTCCAATGTCATTGCGAAAATGCGAATAAGTGTCTCGCATCGCCAGAAAGGTTGCCTGATAGGAGTTTTCTGGGGATTATTTCTATTAAACACGCACATGTGAGGCAGTTACTTCTAAAAGAACATCCCAAAGGCACTGTCGTCTCCTTACCACCTATTGCTGGGTACATGCTCGTGGTATACATAAGTTATGCACGAGATCTACCGATGTTAAGCAAAACTAATTCTTTTTTTTTTAGCTCCAAAACAAAGAATTTTATAACCTTTCAGGTGTTGTCTATCTTTTAATATTTAAAAAAAAATAAATGCAAAGTCTTTCTTTTAATGTTTAAAAAAATAAATGCAAATTCTTTCTTTTAGTATTTAAAAAAGTAAATACAAAGTCTTTCTTTTAATATTTAGAAAATAAACATTTCTTCAATATTTTTTTCTTTCTAATGCAGCTGGCAAACATTTAGACAGCTTGGTCTTGGATGCCTTGAGGCAAGCGCTGCACAGACGTTACTCACTTTGCATTACCCAGGGGGCGCGTGTAGCTTGATAGTAAGCCACGGATGCGGAATAACAATGCCCCCGCAACTCTCTACGATCCTACATTTCTTCAATATAGATAAACATTTATTCAATAAAGTTCACACTATAATAAAAATGACATTGCAAGTACAAAAATGCTTTCGTCAGATTGATTTTTGATTGATCGATTTCAAGAATGATTTGGGGAAAAGACCGTTTTTTAATATTTAACAAATAAATACACATTCTTTCTTTTAATATTTAAAAAAAAAATAAATACAAAGTTTATCCGTTAATATTTAAAAAATAAATACAAAGTTTATCTTTTAATGTTACAAAAATAAATACAAAGTTTATCTTTTAATACTTAAAAATAAGATAAGAGATCAATTCCAAAATTTGTTCTTGATGTTATTAAACTCTTATAATCGGATGCTTCACTATGTAATCTTGTTGTAGGAATAAAAAGAAAATTACGGGGAGGAATAATATAATTAATTAAATTATAATTAAAAGGATTACTGAAATCTGTTATTTGATTTAATCCTTTCCAATGATATTGATATTGATACGTTTTTACTTTTAGTTACTTCATCTGAAACATCCACTAAAATTGATTTGACTCTTCGACGGAAAAACATCTGCTTTTTAGTTTTATTATTGCAAAAAATGTTTTTGTGGGATATATATGCTACTGTGCCCAAAAAGTAAGACCTATTATTTTATTTTTCAAAACTCTTTATTTATTCTTCCAAATTTATTTCATCGCCTTCAAAGTAATCCCTCCGGACACAATGCACTTATGCGAACTTTTTTCCAATCCTCAATACATACTAAAAAGTCATCGGCAGGGGTTGACCTTCAAAGCTAGCTCCGATTCACGTTGAATCTCTTCAATCGACTCAAAACGGTGTCCCTGGAGTGGATTTTTGAGTTTAGGGAATCGCCAGAAGTCGCACGGTGTGAATACGATGGTTGTGGATCGATATGAGTTTCGTTTTTGGTGAAAACATCACGAAGAATCAATGCAGTGTGAACTGGCGCATTCACTGTTTTCGGTACCAATCGAGATTAGACGCGTTTGAGGCCCAAAATGGAATTGACCAATCCTTTTGAAATTCCAACAACATCAGCAAGATCTCTAATTGTAAATCGACGGTTTGCCAGTATCAAATCTTTAATTTTTTGGACGTGAACTTTGCCGGTTGAGATTGATGTCGACCAGAGGGCTCTTTGTCTTCAACGCGTTCTCTGCCTTCTTTGAACTGTTTATACCACTTCTAAACATTTCTTTCCGATATAGAAATGCTCACCGAATGCCTTCTGCAACATTCTATACGTTTCAACAAACAAAATTGAATGCAAGTTCTTTGCTCAATTAATTCAGACATTTCAAAAATCGCCGGAATCAGTTTTAGCGTCTCACAAAGCCAAGCGTAACTCAAACACTAATGAATATTTTGACGTCAAATTTCACACAGATGTCAAGGTCAGTGCCAGCAACTTAAAAAATAAAAAAATTGAAATTCCATAAGCCCCGGGAATTTTAAATTGAAGATTGGTTTGAACACAGTAAATAACACACTTTTTGAACACAGTAAATAAATACTACATAATTTTTGAATAAAATAAATACTAAAAATAATACTATAAAAATACTATATATAGTATTTATGAATGAATGATTTTTGATACATTAAAATTCTATACGGAAAATTTCTGGCTTCGGAATAATATATTTATGACTTTAAATTGGGTAAATATCGCACATTATCTCGTCTAGATGTAATTTATTCCTAGTTACTATATTTAAAATCTATACTTCTGTATGTTCTTTGGAGCGCCATCGTAAACGCTAACGAATCTCTTCCTTTTCTAAAGTGATAACAGCAAAGCAGACCAACAGTGGAAACTAAGCCTCACCCACTCGAAAAACAGGTCCAAACATACGAAAAAACAATTAATTCAAAGTTTGCAATAATGGTTAATGATCTTTTTTTCTGTTCTAATGCAGCTGGCAAACACTTAAACAGTTGTCTTTGATGTCTTAAGGTAAGCGCTACACCGACGTTATTCACTTAGCACTATCCATGGAGGTGCGTGTACGGATGCGGAATAACAATGCCTCCGCAATGCTCATCTATGTGTCAGCCTACGAACCTTTCAGCCCACCTGTTACGATCCTGTTAGACGGGTACCTACGGTTTAAAGTGGATTCCGCACCACTACAAACATCGATGGCACCGCCAGGACTCGCACCCGAAACCTGAGGCATCGAGCGCCATAGCGCTAGCCACTCGGCCATTCAGGCCCAATGGTTAATGATTAATGTAGGGATAAAGCTGATTTGAACAGATTTAAAGTGATCAATATTTTATATCATTCTTAAAAAGAGGTTACATCTTAGATTATAGAGGCCTTTTAATTGTTATTATTAAATATATTAAATTACGTCAATTCTGAAAAGTTTCAATTGATAACTCATAACATGTGTACTATTAACTAACTCCCTGGCACTACACAGCCTGTTGGGCCAAGGCCATCTGCCTACTGGCAGATTTCGAGACAGGAAGTGGTTTCTTTTTACAGGGTAGGATTGTCAGTCCTACGCCCAACGCTTTACAGTCGTATTAGACTGGGGCTTACGGCTTAAAGAGGATTCCGAAACACTACAAACATCCATGGCACCGCCGCTATTCGAACCCGAAACCTGTGACACCGAGCGCTAGTCACTCAGTTATCATGCCCCGAATGTGTGCTATTAGCGACTTCAATTAATATCGAATTATTAAAATTGCTGGTATGTTTTTTAATTTAAATATAAGGAAAAAGAAATAATAAAAAAGAATAGCAGAAATGCAAAATCTTAAAATTCAAAAGCTGGTTGATGTGCAGTTATTTTCCACATTAAAAGTTATAATTTGGTAGAAAAAAAGTAATTTAATCAGGAAAATAGCGAGATTTTGTTGATATAGGCTTATTAAGAAAAACAAGTTTCATTATTCTTCGTATAAAAACCAAAATTGTTCGAATAATAATTATAAAAAGCTTAGTTGAATATGACGAGCTCAGTTTCTTTAATTAAAAAAAAACTGAGATCGCAAAACTGAGGTCTGAAAAAATCTTTTAAAATGTTTATACTTACTATCATTAAATATAACAGTTATTCTATTATACATATTTTTATAATGCCTTCAACTTATACGAATAAATTTCCATGCCAAAATTATTATTTACTACTGAATAATAGCTATTATTCAGTAGTAAATAATAATATTGTTATTGGACATTAATTTTGTATTATTTTTCCTTTATGTACTGTTCTTTATATTTGAATTAATGGTATAATTTTTATTCATTCATGAGGAATGACGAAATATATGGTGTCTTAATCTACTTACAATAAACAACTTTATATATTTTCTTTACAAAATGCGTTTTTTCCTACTTAAATATGATTATATATTTTAAAGGAGCCTGATGGTCGAGGGACTGATGCTCGGTGCCACAGGCTTCGGGTTCGAGTCCACGCTGTGTCATAGATTTTAATATGGATATATATTTATTTATGGAGATATATATTTATTACTGTCAATTTTGTAAGCTTAATTGTTTGCACATTTCTTTTATATAATGTTATTTATACACAAATTAATACTATTTTTGTTCATTCATGACGAATAAAAAATATTTTATTTCTTAATCTGTCTACATTAATAAAGTTTGAATAATTTTTTTATAAATGACATTTTTGTACTAAAATATGAGTTTTAAATTGAAATTAAGTGTACTGGTGGTAATGTTTCAGAATCCACATTAAACTGTAGGTTCCGATCAAATATGACTGCAGGGCGTAGGGCTGGCAACCCTACCCAGCAAAAAGAAAACATCCCTTGTCACGAAATCTGCCCGTAGTCAGACGGCTTTGGCCCACCATGGAGCTGTTGCGCCAATTAAGAAGAAGATATATTAAGGTAAGTAATAACTAAAGGATAGATATTAAATATTGATATATGTTTTTTCTGGATATATATTTCTGGAATATTTTTATTATTAAAATATATGGATATATATTTAAATGTGGATACCTATTTATTTATGGATTTATATATATTTATTACTGTCAATTTTGTGAGCTTAACTGTTTGCACATTTCTTTTATATATTGTTATTTATATGAATTAATATTTTGTTTTTCTTTCATGAAGAATGATAAATTTTTTATTTCTTAACCTGTCTACATTAATAAAATTTGAATATTTTTTTTATTAATGACATTTTTGTTCTAAAATATCACTTTTAATTTGAAAATAAGTGTACTTTTAATTTTGGAAGTTACTGTATCTATATGGGGCATAAATGGCCGAGTGTCTAGCACTCGGTGCCACAGATTTCGGGTTCGAGTCCCGGCGGTGCCATAGATGTTTGTAGTGGTTCGGAATCCACTTTAAGTCGTAGGTCCCAGTCTCCTATAACTGTAAGAGCGTCACGGAGCAGAAGTCAGGCTTTTACCTACGGGTGGTCCATCAGAACAGAAGCTGCACCCCTCTTCCCTCCTTCCATGAGGGACACGATAACAACAACATCTGTATCTATGTAATTCTTGCTTTAAAATGTAGTGTAGGTCGTGACATAATATATAATAGCTAGATGTTTAATGTGGGTTGTTCTACAGTTTTCACGTTTAGCTTAATAATTTTTTTGTTTTTTTGTTACAGGTATTTTTCATTTATGGAGAATACCATTACTGGCAACATTTATGCGGACCTACTGAAACTTTGTATTTCCACCATATAAAGATTTGCCAAATGGAGCTGAGAATCAGGTTATTGGTATGTATTTTTTCAACTTATTCCATCTGTGCATAAATGTTAAATTAGAAGTTACTCAATGTTCGGGTACGATTGGTTGACAGAAATTTACTGGTCTAAGAAACTATTCTAGCTATAATGCGCGTCTATAATGGCGCGTCCTGTTGGCCAAATGGCTAGCGCTCTGGTCTTTGATATGACAGGGTTCTGGTTTGAATCATGTTGGAGCATGGATGTTTGTTTGTTGTTCGGAATCCACGTTAAACTGTAGGTCCCGATCTAATTAGCCTAAAGTATGCACAAAATGACCGTAGAGTAATAAACTAATCTGTAATGGCAATTCTATAAAATTCAACCTTTGAAAATTGAAGTTAAAGTATGAAGTGTCCTTCTGGTTATTTTTTTCAAATGAAAGGTAGTTTAAATAATCTGACAATTCACAGCTGATACAGCCAGTCTGGTGTTTCATTGTACAAAAGCCAAACAATCGTCAAGTTCCGTGAAATACAGTTTTAAAAAAATTTAAACATTAGATGTATTGCAAAGTTAAAACATTTTTCAGATAGCAAGAAAGCTACTTGAAATATATGAAAAGAACTTAAAAATACAGTTCTTAAATAATATACAAATCATCTGCATCTGTAATAAATAAAATCACTTTCAATGCTTAACTAATATTTTATTTTTTAAAAATCTCATCTAGTATTTCTGAAGTATTGTACACTTTAGTGTTGTTTTCACTACACTGTTAACTTCTTTTTCTGATAATATGATGACTGTTGTCAATCCTGGTTATTTTAAGAAGAGGACAATTGACAGATAGTTTAAATAATCTTACAATTCACGGCTGAGACAGCCAGTCTGGTGTTCCATTCTACAAAAGTCAAACAATCTTCAAATTGCGGGAAATAGTTTTTTAAAAAATTACAACATTAGATGTGTTGCAAAGTTAAAACATTTTTCAAACAGAAGAAAACTACTTGAAATATGTAAAAGGAGCTTAAAAACACAGTTTTTAAATTAAATATATCTCATCTGCATCTGTAATAAATAAAATCCCTTTGAATGCTTAACTAGTACTTGACTTTTTTTAAATCTTATCTAGTGTTTCTCAAGTATTGTACATTTTAGTGTTGTTTTCATTACACTGTTTGTTTCTTTTTCTGATAATACAATGATTGGTTCAAACTGAGACGCATTTTAAGTGGTTTTCTTAGTTTCTTTTAATTAAATGAAGTGACTTTTCAGGTTTTTTAAATTTATGGCTAGTATCTTTTACTGTATCTTACAGAATATTCTAATTTTGATTTCATCTACTTTTAGAAATTATTTGAATTTTATGAATTCTACAGTCGGAAATGTAATAAAGGTATACGTAGATGGCTCAGGTTATAGTTATCCAGATGGTTTAAAAAAGTTACAGAAGTAGTGGTTACATTATGTTTAGATTTAGAAGAAGATAACAATTGAATCTTCTTTTATGATGGAAAAATTACACTAGACTTTTTTTCAAATGCAAAGCAAAAATATAAAACTTATGAAGAGTCTTTATTTAAATTGAATAAATCAATTCTTTAACTTAATTTTTATTCAATCTACTTAAAAGTATTTTGTCCATTTATGTAATACAGACTATCACTATATCTGAACGGTTTTTGTTCTACTTTAAAACTATTTTTTTCACACTACACCACCACCCACACTCACACTACAGCACCACTTCACACTAACTTTTTTTTACTCCCTGCAATTGCTGATAAAAAAAAAATGCTGGTAGGGAGAACTTTTAATGTCATGTGCAAACAAATTGAGAATGTTTGTCTTCACCATTTGGTTGATTAATAACTACTACTAATAGGTGGCTAGATAATTTACTAACTCGTTCATTTGGTACTAATAACTGTACTAATAACTGTTATAATAATAAAATGCTGATAGGAATAAAAGATTTTACTTGACATGAAATAGCTTTCGTGTGGTAAGAAATTATCATGTAATTCTATTGATGTTCACGGGAGATTTAATACTACCTGTAGTTAATTGCATACATTTATGAGAAAAAGAAATACTAGGCTTAATTAGAGGACAGTGAAAATGTACTTATAACTTTTTTTCACACCTCAGTTCGCCGATCCCTTATTCACTGATAATTTACATTTTCCACATCTTAAATCTTAACGATATAATAAGATATTTATTAAATGGCCTATTACCTGAATCCAAAGCAACTCCAGATTCAAAAGGCTGCTAACTGCTAACTAATACATAACTCAAAAAGAAAGTACTGCAATGGCCTCTCTGTTTTCCACAGATTATATGTTAAAAACATGTCAATTTCGGGATGTGGATTATAAGCTGCTGCATATGATCTGTGAATACTTCAAAAGATTCTTACTAATAGATTTCCAATACTTTTCCGAAGACATTTTTTAAAGAGAATAAACTAATCTTGTACTTCAAGTACTTTAATCAAGAATTTTTTCTTATTTATGAGCAATTATCGTTAAGAAGCATTTATCATACTGAATTTTTAATAGACTTTAGTTTCAGAACTCTGTGAAAATAAATTCAAACCTTAGTAAATAGTTAAAAAAATTCCATACTAGACATCTAATTTCCAAATAATTTTGACTGCTCATATATTCACTTTTTTGTTCCCGGTCGTTTTATTTTATTTTTATTTGATCATGTTTATTACAAAACTGGAATAGGTCTTTTCTTTTTTGATTTCTTATTACAATGATCAAATCAGACATTTAAAAAAAAACATATTTTCTGTTGAATAATAGAAAAAAATATTTGCCTTTCAGTTTTATAACGGATATATAAGACAGTGGTTCTCAAACTGTTTTTCTTTCACCCCTCGTAAACAAGATAATATATTGTTGCCCCCCTTCTTCCTAACCCTTATCCATTATTAGATTCGTAGTAAATCATAGAAAAGTATAAAATTAATCAATCATATTACAAGACTTTCATTTTCATAGAACCAGAAACTACCCTTTGTGCTCAAACTCTGCTGATGGAAGTAGTGAACATTTCAGAACTGAATATCAGTACGTGAAGTTTCGTGCATACTGAATTCACTATATACTGAAGCTGTTTCTTATGTATTATCCTCATGTTAGATCTCATGTTGTGATTGAAACGACATCTATCAAACATGTTACTTAAAACGTGGTGGCTGCTGTCGGAACCATATAGAATCATCTGCTAGTCAAAAACATAATTATTCTGGCGATGACGTTTTCTTAATAACAAAAAAGTGCCTTCTCAAAACGATGAAACTTTTGGACAGACAAAAGCATTTTGCACAATAAATAAAATAAGTTAATGAATTTAAATAATAAATAATTATAAAAACTACATATTAAACAGAAATAAACAATTATTTACATATTTAAAAGGAATTTAATAATTAAAAAAATCAGAAAAAAGGACTCTCGCACATCTAACCGATGCTTAGCAGCTTTCTAATCTCTAAAAACTATAACTATAAAGCTCATTTCCACATAATCAACACTTAATTAACGACGAAACATATAAAAATAATACAGCTTCGCATATGCAGTATCGACTACGAACAATACGAACACAATAGCAATACGAACACAAACTAAACCTAAAGTTCCTGGTTTGGCACTTAGCCAGACGAGGAAGCTCGATAATCGCTTCATTTAGATTCGATGAATAAAGGAGCTTGTTTTCAACATCCTCCTCTCTTTTGATTCCACCTTCACTATAGGGGATTCTAAACTCTTTAGAAGTATCAAACATTACAAGTCGTTGAGGTACTTGAACAATTCATCCTAATCTGATGACGCGGAAAAGCTCAGAAGCATTAGAAGTTTGTTTTAGAACTGTTTCAGCCTGTCCAGCAACACTATTCTTAACATGTAAAAAGGAATCTAAAACCTGATTAAATGACAGTTCCAAGGGAAAAATTCTCTTGATAGGTCTGGTTAAAATATTCGAGAGAGTTTTCAGTTTGATAGTTTGCACTTTACCATCTTTACCAGGTATAAGATCTATCCAGATAACTTCGAAGATTTTTGCTTCTTTCACACGATCAGCAGGCAGAATACCAGGTTCTGCAAGCTTTCCTCTGGCATTATAAGGTTTGCTCTTGAAACATTTTTCAAGACATTATGAATAGTTCTCTTACCCTTGACAATCCAAAACTTCTCACGCAAAATACTAAATAGAATTTAGGTTCTCGCATAACGGTTCATTACAAGAAAATGCTCTATTAATCTTTGAGTGAAAATAGATCTATCAGATAATAATATGACGAGACAAAGAATGAAGATCGATACACTTTGTTATTCAAATAGTAGTAATGCCTCCTTCATCTTTAAATGCATTATAGATACGTATATTATTAGGTACAGGAAAATTTTCATATTGAATTCTTTAATAATAACTTTCTGCGCATGTTCCTTTTTCTGTAAAGAAAATGCGCCAAATTTTCTCATTTTAGGCTCACTGCGTGTATTATTCACAAAAATTAAAATCCAGACTACAAGAAGAAAAATGAACTTATATTAAATAAATTTCACGGCATAAAAAGGTACATTTTCTTCAGAAAAATTAATAATACTCAGAGAAACTTTTCGGTTCTCTTCTTTGTTTTCTGATAACACTGACATATGTAATGGTAAATTACATTACTGTCTGTAAATTACAAATTTTTACTTCAGAAACAAAATTACACCAGTTATTCTGTATTTTGAAATAAATATGATCTGTTACTAATTTAAAAGTACGTGATATATTTAAAAAATCTCAAAAAAGAATATATTAAACGAGTAACAAAAGGTTAAAAAAATTAGAGAGAAGATCATAAGTAAGGTCTACACAAAATATTATCAATTGATTACATGTGTTGCAAAACATCTCAATATTTGTATTATTTTATGATACATTGAATTTAATTAAAGAACTAGGAGAAAGAACATCGCATCCCAACTTGTTTTGAAGCTTGTTTTCTTGCTCATTTTATATACACTGAAGTAACAAAAGTCATGGGATACCTCTTAATATCGTGTCTGCCTTCCTTTCGCCCGGCGAAGTGCAGCAACTCGACGTGGCATGGACACAACAAGTCGTTGGAAGTCTTCTGCAGGAATATTGAGCCATGCTGTCTCGATAGACGTCCATAATTGAGAAAGCGTTCATGGTGCAGGATTTTGGGCACGAACAGACCTCTCGATGATGTCCCATAAATGCTCGATGGGATTCATGTCGGGCGATCTAGGTGGCCAGATCATTCGTTGGAA
Organism: Caerostris darwini; assembly: GCA_021605075.1. Taxonomy (NCBI): domain Eukaryota; kingdom Metazoa; phylum Arthropoda; class Arachnida; order Araneae; family Araneidae; genus Caerostris; species Caerostris darwini. The sequence continues at coordinate 189,273 of BPLQ01010352.1, forward strand.
TTGTCCAGAATGTTCTTCAAACCAATCGCGAACAGTTGTGGCCCGGTGACATGGTGCATTGTCATCCATAAAAATCCCATCGTTGTTTGGGTACATGAAGTCCATGAATGGCTGCAAGTGATCTCCAAGTAGCTGAACATAAGCATTTCCAGTCAATGTTCGGTCCAGTCGCACCAGAGGACCAAGTCCATGCCATGAAAAAACAGCCCACACCATTACGGAACCACCACCAGCTTGAACAGTGCCTTGCTGACAGTTTGGGTCCATGGCTTCGTGGGATCTGCGCCACACTCGAACCCTACCATCAGCTCTTACCAACTGAAATCGTGACTCATCGGACCAGGCCACGGTTTTCCATTCATCTAGGGACCAACCGATATGCTCACGTGCCCACGAGAGTCGCTGCAAGCGATGTCGTTCTGTCAGTAAAGGCACTCGAGTCGGTCTTCTGCTGGAATAGCCCAAGAAAGCCAAATTTCTCCGCACAGTTCTAACAGACAAGTCCCTTGTACGTCCCACATTGATTTCTGCGGTTATTTGACGCAGTGTTGCTTGTCTGTTAGAATTTACGACTCTTTGCAGACGTCGCCGGTCTCGGTCGTTAAGTGCAGGCGGTCGACCACAGCGCTGTCCATGGTGGGATGTTATGCCTGAAATTTCATACTCTTGGCACACTCTTGACACAGATCTGGGAATGTTGAATTCCCTAACGATTTCCGAAATGGCATGACCCATGCGTCTAGCTCCAACTAACATTCCGCGTTCAAAGTCTGTTAATTCCCGTCGTGCGGTCATCATCACGTCAAAACCTCTTCACATGAATAACTTGAACAGAAATGAAAGCTCTGCGAAAGCACTGCGCATTTATACCTGTTCTACGCGATGCTATTGCCATCTGAAAATTTGCATATTGCTATCCCATGACTTTTGTCACTTCAGTGTATTATAGTAAAATAAAATGTTTTCATTGTTTCCGGTTCTTTATAGAACTCAGTGAAAAGGAAATTAAACGAAATCTATGGAATGTAGCTTTCAAAGGAAAATATGTAATTCAAACAGTAATACAAATTCTTTCCTGTTCAGAAGGTAAAGACGATGTTTGATACGAGTTAAATGTGAAAAGTCTGACATATTTGCTATCTGACCATTTTAACTCTGCTTCTTCAAGGAATACATTTTTTATGGTAGTATTTATTTTTAGAATGACATTTGGAGCTGAATTGTCTAAAAAGTGCTTTAACTCTTTCTCTTTAATTTCAACATGGCATGAATTTTATATGAATTTAAATATGAATTATAATTTTATATGAATTTGATAGTTGATATTCTAGTTATTTAAATGTTTTGTAACCTAGTTATTCAGAAATTTCATGACTAGTGCTGATTGAAAATTACATTTCTTCAACCCTTGAAGTAAAGAAAATGTATCTGTAAGGATGATGAAGTCGAAACTGGTTTTATATAAAATGAAATAGTATAAACTCCAAAATTTCTTTGTGAAATTCTGTTGCATTAAGAACTTATGTTTGTACCTTTCCATTAAAAATTTTTATGGCTTCATATTTAGCTGACTTTAAAATAACTTTTGCGTCACAACATTAGATGATTTCGTGAAGATATACTTGAAGAGTAGAAGAGCCTTTTTGAGAGTAGCGTCATTGCTATCATCAAAATTTTAGTGAATATCCAGTGCGATCTGGGAAGATTTTGAAATTTTCCTGCATATATATTCTGAATAGAAAGGTTATCTTGTTATAAACCACGAGTGAAAAGTACAGAAGGTGTTCACACATTTTTGTAACAATTTTAAACGCACACAATGTTTTACGATAATTTTACACTACAATTTTATTTTCTAATGTGTTCAGTCCAATAGTACACTTCATAAACTATCATATTACATCTTGATTTTCAAGATAAGAGTTTTTCTTTAAACATCAAGGTTGAGTTTGTTTCCCTTCTCTTTCACAATCCTCCAAAGTCCTTCCAATGTTTTAGGATGCCACATAAGTAGAACTTGCTCTAAAACCCCAAATGCACAGTAATTCATAGCAAACACGTCGGGGGACTTGGATGGGATGCATTAAAATAGTATAACTTCAATTCCGGTTTCCTTTTCTCCTTATCCTGATTTATCTTAAAACTATGAATATTATTTAGGTAAAGGGATGAAGTGTCTTCTTTGAAAATAGGAGTTCAAACATATTTTTGATAGTAATCCGAGTTAATTTTGACATTTTGTCCTACTTTCCTTATTTTAAATTTGTCCTATTTTCCTTATTAAAAATAAACATAATCTGTACCAACATTTTAAGTCTTTTTCTCATCTTTTTCAGAGTCAATCGATATTTTTCTTTTACAATCAGATAAATATATTCAAGCCTCATTAATTATAACAACATACAGGTGATTATGAAAATAATGGAAACACCCTAGATTTATAAGGAATACTTTACTAATATAGTGTAGGACAGTCTTTCGCATGCAATACAACTTTGATTCGCCTGGGAATCGAAACATACAAGTGCTGAATAATGTTTAGAGGAATATTGAATTATTTTTCATGGTGATATTGTGAAAGTTCCAAGAGAGATGCCAATGGAGGATATCGATTCTTGATTGATCGCTCTAAAATAGACCATAAAGGTCAGATGATATTGTGATCGGGGGACTGTGTGGGTCAAAGTAGATGTTTCCCTTCATCCTTGTGTCCATCGAACTATGATTGGATAAGTCCCGCTACATGAATAGGAGTATTATCATCCTGGAAAATTCTATCGCCTGCCGGAAACAAAGTTTGCCTCATAGAATGGACGTGCTAAAACTTTTTATACTTCTCCCTAGTGATCCTTCCTTTCAGGGTTACGATGGACCAGCAAAAAACCACAACATAGCTGCCCATACCATGACAGATCCACCTCCATGCTTAACATTTGGAAGGAGAGAATCACTATCATACGCTTGTGCAGGTGTTCTCCGAACGTGCACCCGTCCTGTTGTGGAGAAAAATTTGAATGATAATTCGTCTGGACCATATAACTGTCTTCCACTTATCAGCCGACCAGGTTTTGTGGCTGTGACAAATGGCTTGGGAATTACTGCTCTGCTGTAAATGTCCTGTTTATGAAGGTGGTCCCTAACTGTTATTATTAAATCTGGAGAATCCAGATGCTGATTGAGCTCTGTGGTCACTTTGGTTGCGATTGTTTTCTTTTTAGACATTATAATTCGTTTCAATACCCGTCTCTTCACTCATTTTTTCCTACCGTCCGCTATTTTGCTTTGTCAACTTATCTTTCCGCGCTGTGTGTACGCTGTCCTGACTTTTAACACTGTACCTCTAGTAACGCCCTAAAAACTGGGATGTTTCGGTCACAGTTGCTCCAGTTAGTCGGGCTCCTACAATTTAGCCTCTTTGAAACTCTGTGGGGTCTGGCATTTAACGCTCTTAAAAAACTCCAAGTTATATCAAAATCCAAGCTTCCTCATACTACCATATATAAAAAATATATTTTTAATATACTACCATATATTTTTTTATATATATTCTATATATATATATATATAAAACTGGTAGCTAAGATTACGTTTTAGTGCTTACAAAGCGGATTCTTAAATGTCACTTTTATTCACAAGTGTTTACATTAATTTCATAACCACCTGTACTTCCACACTAAGAAACATGTTTTAGAGTTAGATGGTGTGTTTTGATTTGCTTGAAATCAGATTTTTTTTTACGGTTTCTATGGAAATGTATAAAGAATTTGCGACAGTTCTTCGTTTGGTCTATCGCTCTACTGTCATTTTTTGCATACTTTAAGCTAATTAGGACCTACAGTTTAACGTGGATTCCGAACCACTTTCAAACATCCATGCCCCGACCACGATTCGAACCTGAAGCATCAGAGCGCTAGCTATTTGGCCATCAGGCCGCGCGATAATTCTTGGGGGGGTCATATTGTCTGTTAAAACCTGAGCTGTAAAACTTTAAATTTAATAAGAAATCTAAGTTGTTGAGTATACATTTTTTTCCCCTTTTTCCCAGTCAAATTTTGACGTTTCTTTACTTTTTTATTAATTATGTAACATATTTTGAACATAGAAATATAAAAATCACACTTTTCACATCTTTTTTTAATAATCGAGCGAACTTATTTCTTTTTATAAAGAGCAAAATTGTAGCTTTCGATATATAATTTATTTTTCAGTGACAATATATAGTATTATAGCAAAGAATATTTTTAATAATGCAGACGTTAATTAAATCCTATACCAAACTGACGCCATTCAGGTTTTTTTTAGCCATTTAAATTTAATTCATAGAGAAAGTTAAATCATTACAAAAACATCTGAACCCTTCTGTATTTTCTTCCACACAGTGTTTCTCCATTAGACGGAAAATTCTTGCTGTAAATTAAATATTTCCTCTGTAGTTGTGCCTTTAATGCCAAACGGAATCATAAGTTGAGAAGATATTTATTTTAAAAGAAAATCAAGAATTTTCCTTATTTTTATGTCAATAATTTTATAACGAAGAATTAACTGAGTGCAGAGGTGCTCAAGTACAGGTGCCTACGATCTCTACGAAATCAGAGGACTCGAACGCACGTATTTCTGTGGGATAGCTAAAAGCTCACCACACGCAAGCTACGTGGAATGAACCCTGAGCAATGTTTGTTGAAATAGTCTTTAATGGAGTGAATGACTCTATAGAGAACAAATCTCTCAAAAAGTTTGCTTAAAACTAATGTTAACGTTACTGGGTGATTAAAGCCAAAATAATTTACTGTTTGTGACTTTTTTTTTCAGATTTGGAGGATGAAGTAATATAACATCCTTTGGATATGCTGCTGTAAACAAAATATTTTAAACATATTTAATAGTTGTTGAATATTCTATTGGGACAGAGTTAGAATAATTTTAAACGAATACCATTACTTCGAGGAGATCATTGAAGATTTTATGCTGAAATGTTTTTTTTTTTTAATGCTGAATAATAATGTTAAAAAATGGATCACTATATCAATTGATATTAAGAACAAGGAAATCGTAATGAAAGAATTTGTTGATCACTGATTGATTAAAAATATAAACTTAAATACTTGGTTCCATAATAATGTAAAATAAGTTACAAACGTGGTGCAAATTATTTTATTGCTACGAGATGAGGGATTCTTGTTGTAAAGGGTTTTGATTTAGTAAAAAGTAGTTTCACAAATAATTGTCAATAGTTATGTGTTTAATAATTATTAAACTTTTTTGTTTTACATCAGTATCTCATGTTCTGAACAGCCAATGAAATGAGGACATATCTTTAAACTAAAAATCGATTTTTTAAAGGTTAAAACTGAGGAAACTCCACTTAAAAAGCCTGATTGTCGATGCAAGATGCTTACAATAAAACCGAAAATTTAGCAAATTAATATCTAAGAAAGTTACTAAAAGCTCTCAATTGATTTAGGTTGTAATTGATTGCATTTCATTTGTAATTTTATCGTATCGTTGTTCCGAGAAAAATGAGCAAATTTAGCAAATCCTTCATTTTGCAAGGGATACCGGCACATGCTGCAATAGAAAGAAATGAAAACGATGACAAATTAGCCAAAAAAAGTCTGCCCTAAATGTCTTCACAATACTCTTTTAACCAAGTGCAGGGACTAATATAAGTTAACGGAACCATTGATCAAAATTAAAAATAAAATATGGGAAATAATAAAGCAGAATAGCAACCCAAACAGTTACAAGAATGATAACAGGCCATTGTAGAGGCATGGAAATCAATTGAAATTGAAATAAAGTATACAGAAGCTGTGATAATTAGCCAGAAACTGAAATTTCCTCTAACTTCATCTTCACATGTCTGTTATACAAGTAAAAGTGCTAACAATATAAAAAGCTATGAAGAAAATCTATATTCCAAAGATATTGAAATAATTTTGAAGGTTCTCTTAACAAATTAATGATTCTTTTCGATTTGGACAATAAACAAGACATGGACATCGTTATCATCATCTAGCGCTAGAGCTGCAGAAGTTAACACAAATGAAAAAAAAAATTTACAATAAAATATACGAAAATTTATTTTTTTGACTGTCAGAAATTTATTTTGTAGCTGAAAAAATAATAAAAATAATATTTTCTTAATTTATAAACTGATTTCAATTTTATCTATCAATAATTTTTGTGATTTTTAAAGAAGATCAGTGAAGAATTTGGAAAGATTTGATTCGATAGGCGTATCGTAATCAAACGAAAGCTAATAAAAAATTGTAAATAAAACCTCATGAGCGGCAATGGCAAACGGAGAAAATTACTCGGGTTATAAATGGGAAGTATTAAAAAAATTGAAGCAACGAAATGAACATGAGAGAAAACGATACGAAGATATAGTTCATTTAAGTAAGTCAAAAACTTAAAGATTTGAATTAGTGATACAAGTTTGTTGGTTGATAAGGGAACTGTCAAATCATGGATGGTAGACTTCACAACTTTTTCCTTTTTAAATTCATCCGTTCTGTTTATGTTGGGAAAAAAAAACATAAAATAAAATAAAAATAAAAGCCATCAAGTTCGGCAAAATAAAAAAAAAATCTTTTTGTTGTTTGTTATTATTATGATAATATTTAATTGATTTTTCATTGTTCTATATTTTAGTCTCTGTATTTCTATTTTTAATATTTAAATTTGATAATAATTTCTTCATCTATTGTGTAACAGCCCTTTTTCTTAATCGCCTAATTCACAATAGATTAAAATATAGCCATTGTTAATTGTTATTATGTAATTCAATTATGCATGGGCATTACGTCAATTAGAATATTCAAACCTTATAAGTGAAGTTTTTCTTTCTTCTTTTTTTAATTGAAGAATTTCTCTTGATATTGGGGCTTTTTTAAATGGTGAATAATAATTGTAAAAAAAGGGATATTAAGACTGGGAAATCAAAATGAAAAATTTTCTTGATGCTTGATTGAATGATAAATGAAGATGAACCAAGAAAAAAATGGCACTGTTTACATAAAATTTATTGCTTCTGTTTTTGATTAGTGTATAATTACAGCAAATTCTCTTTCTATGAAACCACATTAATACATTTTTATCTTCCTTTATATCTTATACACTGTACATTTTATATGTAAAAAGCTATAAATATATGATATTAAGTATTTTTTGTTATGTAAAATAATTGTGTGAGAGTGTAATTATAGTATACAATTGTATGAGAGTGCTTCTTGTCTTCCAGTGAGATAGTTATGTAAAAAAGAGAAACAATAATGTTCACCATTATTTTTAAGAATTGCATACATGCAACTTCCATTGAAGACTGGATTTTTCTTATGAAAACTTATAAATTGAACAGAAACATTACATTGTTTTATGTAATTTACATTCAAAAGCTAGTCAAAAACATTTCACAATCAACTTATGTAGTGTAACATTTTGAAAAAACTGGTTCTTAAAAATTTAGGAAAATTTTCTACAAAGATAGAAAAATCATCCAGAAAGTTGTTGTCACAATCTAAAAGACTCTGTTAATATCAATATACAAGTGAGTTAAGAGATTTTAAAAAAAATATAAAATTGACTTGTCTTCATTTCTATACATAATTCAAATGAAACATGACAAAGTTTTAAGTTTTTCTGATACTATGCACTCTCCTTAGAATCTGCTTAATTTTTTTCTTCTTTCGGTATTATATTAATGATAAGATCTATTGTTAAGCTCCAAAATCATCTGGTGACTTAAGAACAATAATTTTGAATTCTTTTGATGGACTTCATGTTTTACATTGGTTCATCAATAACTCTAGCATAGATTTTATTTTCTCTAGATGCGGTCTAGGTTACAATAATAGCACCTGTTAATTACCTTTTGTTTTCTTTAAATAAAATATTTTGTTTGCTTTAACAGTTGTATTTTAGTATGCATACTAAGATTCATCAATAATATGATATTATTACTTTTTCTAATATTCTTAGCTATAAGAAATGAGATATTTCCTATTCTAGCATTCCTTTGCCATTTTTAACTGAAATAATTAAATTTATTAAATTCTTGTAAATTGATTTATTTAAAAAATTTTTTTTAATTCTAAAAACTTGCTATTATGAAAATGAAGTGAAATTCTGAGGGCTTGGTGAATTAGATATTTTTATAAAGTTTTTTTCTTTTGATAAGTTAATTTGAGAAATAATTACAATGCCATCCTATTAGTATTGCTTATTTATGATTCAAGCATATTATTATGATTCAAGCATATTTATGATTCAAGTTGCATTCAATTCTTACTATAAGGTTTTTTATTATGGATAACCTATTACTTGGATTGCTTGATTTGTTGTTAAAAAGGCTATCAACAAATTTGGAAAAAAAAATCACTTTCATGATTTATCTTAATGATGGGAGTTTAATCGCTGTGGGAAGTTCAAACTTTTTTATAAACCACCTAACTTTAAGAATGCCAATTTGACATTTTGTTAATCAACCATGTTTTGTTAGGCTTTCTTGAGCTAAGATATTTATTTCTGTTGCTTATGCCTACACAGAGTAGGCACATGCTATGATGAACCAAAGCATGGAAAAAAATATTAAAATTTTATTTGTTCTGCTCATTTTGGTATTTCTTGCCAGTACAAGAATCTTCTCGTACTAATTCTGTTTGATATTTGTTTTTTCCAGGATAGATGTTCATTGAGATAAAGTTCAAGATATTTTGTTTCTAGGTTCCATTCCAGTACGGCTAAACTGTCATTATATGACAGTTTAGCCAGAGTTGCCCGTTTTTAAGTTTTAGTCAAATGATTGTATATTCATGGGATTTCAATAGGACCCAACTAAAGATTCTCTATTTTGGAAACATAGAGAATCTACAGTTCAAATCAAACAGAAATTAGCTCTGGATAAAAAGAAAATTTCTATGCCTATTGTTGGAAAATACCATTATATGAAATTATCAAAATGCTATGTCCATTAAGAAATTTTTTGGAAGGCAGTGAAATTTTTTTTAAATGGGTAAATTTTTTTGTGTATTACTCTGAAATTTTATGTCATTATCAGAAAATTGAAAAGATTGGCAACTATGTAGATATTTATTTAGTGACTATGTTTTACTTAAAATTACTGTGAGAAGATATCCAAAGTACTAGATATTTAGGAAAATGTAAATTGTAGTAATAGACTCTTAGCCATAGAAGGGTATTAATAATTATATAAAAAATTAAAAGAAATTAGTGATTTATTAGCCTTAAAGGACTTTGTAACATATTAGTGCATTCTGAAGTACTATTATTTGCATTTTATACTTCTGTTTATAAATGGTGCAAATGCAAATGGAATTTATAGTAAATTGATTAGTGATGTTACACTTTATTTTATACTGATATTAGAATTCCCCAATGTTGATTTGCAGAATAAATTCTTTTTGTTTGTGAAAAATATTGTTATGTAAGGAATTTTGATTGCTAATATTTATGCCAAAATGTGCTTTAAGATTTTTTTTTTTTTTTTTTTTTTTAATGTCTATAACATGTGAAGTTGGTTCTTGTGATTTTTACCTTCCTTGTATGTATATATATGTATATGCACACACATACACACATACACACGTGCAATGCCATCTATTTTGGAAGATAGTAATTCTAATTTTCAAATGTATTTCTTGATTTCAGTTATTGCCTATGGAGCTTGAAATTTAAAATTTTATAAGAATTTCTCATCAGAATTACGTTATTCTCTATAAGAATTAATTATTGCTTCTGAAAAGATAATGCCTCATATTAATTCCTTCAAGAGAAAAACTATGAAAATGCATTTCAATTAATTATTTTCATTTCTGGTGTTAAGAGATATCGAATTCTGAGACATAACGTAAATTAATATTTCATATAATAGTTTTTTTAGTTGTGTAAATAGTTTAAAAAATTGCCTTTGTTTCTTTTATTATTATTATTACTTAATGTTTATAATAAATTTTATCTTTCTTTAGCTAACAATCTCAATGAATCTCTTGATCTATATCGAAAAGAAAATCGAAGGCTTATTGTTATGAATGCTAATCTTGAAGATGAATTACTTGAATTTCAGGGTTATGCTGAGCCTGGGTAAGCTGCTATGTAAATTTAATGTATAATTTTTCCTATACTTGCGTCTAAAAGTAGTTTGAAGTGAAATTGTAGCATTTCCATTTTTTTATACTTTAAAGGGAAATAATATGAAATTGTGTCTCTAAACCATAACTATGTGAGGACTTCTACTTCTAGTACAGTGTACTGAATAATAATTCGTTACTTTAAGTAATTAATTAGTTAATTGATTTTATTAGTATAGTTTTTTTTTATTACTGATATGTGGGAGGTATGAATGTGAGTAAGCTATTTCTCATAATATATAAAATTAAACCACTAACTAACAAAATTATGCTTTAAAAACATCTATGTAATATGTAAAAAATAAGTAAATAATAATTGAGCGACACAAAATTTTGATTTGGTTAATTAATTAAACATGGCATTGCTTTTTATGAACTACAAGTGGGAAGTGCATTCAGAGTTATAATTAGTAGACCATGTTATTCTAAATACAGTGCAAACTATCAAATTTAATTTATCTACGAAAACAACGTGAGAAAATTATAGCGTTGATAATCTTCATGACCCACTTGATATTGGACAACATGCTAGAGAGTTTCTGAAAATTTAGTTTCATCTTAATGAATATTCAAGATGGAATAACATCAATTTGTAAAAGAAAATAGTAGAATTTAAAAAAAAAAACTTCCCAGTTCTTTTTGTAGAATAAATATTCAAGTTTTCTGTATGAAAAAATATTGAGTTTGTAGAGGATAAAGAACTTTATATTTCCATATTTTAAAATTAATGTTGTAGTCTTTTTAATGAAAAAAAAAATTAGTTCCTTATATGCCAAGTGTAAAAACCGAGTCAAATTATGATATATTTTTTAAGAAACAATAGAAGCTTTTTTTAAACGAAAACATAATAAAAGTATATAATTAAATAATGAATAGTATGTTAAATGCTTTCATTTTTTTTTGTAATTACCATATTTTATATGGTATATGTTTTACAATCTAAACATATTTATGCTTAGATTGCAAAACACATTGGGCAATACACTAATACTTTAGGCAATGCACTAAGTCAGATTTTCAAATATTTGTTCTTCAACATACAGATGTACAAACTATATTAAAAATAGAAAGAAAAAAATTAGGTTCTGATACATTTTGATTATGTGATATCATAGCAAAATTACTGCACTTTGCAGTTTTCCTGAAACATTTCCAGTGAGTTTCATCAAGATCACAACTCTTGTATATTACATTAATGAATGAAATCATACTTTAATAATTAACATGAGAAATCTATTATAAAAATTGATATTGAAAGAGGGTTATAGTATGTAAGCATTTAAATCCTCTAGCCCTCTTTTCTAATTTAAAACATTAATAATTGTATGGATAAAAAGCTTTTTATTTTGGTACCTCAAAGTTGCCTAGCACTGTATATGTATTTTGACTTGTATATATTTGAAGATTGATGTTATTCTGAATGTATGTTATTTTTTATGGAAAAGAATAATATTTTTAGTCAAATAAATTGACATAAAACTATTCAAGTTTATAAATGTTTTTTATGTTTGGGACAATCTACACTCAAGAGCCAAAACATTATGACCACCCCCACATTTTGCAATGAATTCGCCTGGATGACGTGGAAGGCACGTGATCAGGTGGAAGTGGTATTTAACTGCTGCTGGAGAGTCTGAAGAATCATTCTTTCACTTCTGTGTGTGATGGGAAAGGCTGCGGATCTAAGTGACTTTGATAGAGGGCAGATTGTAATGGCTCGAAGGCTCGGAACAAGTATTTCCGAAACTGCACGACTCGTGGGTTGTTCGCGATCTACAGTTGTTAGTACTTATGCAAAGTGGATGAATGACGGTGAAACCAGCAGTAGACGACATGGTGTTGGACGTCCACACGCTATCAAAGAAAAAGGTCGTCGGAGACTGTCTCACATGGTGAAGCAAAACCGGAGCCAGACAATGGCTCAGCTGACAGCCCAATACGATGCAGGGCCAAGTAGAATAGTATCGGAGCACACTGTTCAGCGGACACTGTTGGATATGGGGCTACGCAGCAAACGTCCCACTCGTGTGCCTTTGCTGACCAAGCGTCATCGCCAACTGCGCCTGCGCTGGGCCCGGGAACGTCGTGACTGTTCCATGGATCAGTGGGAGAGAGTTGCCTGGTCAGATGAATCACGGTTTGTCATTCATCACGCCGATAGCCGTGTCAGGATACGCCGTCTTCCAGGCGAACAGTTGCTCCCTCAATGTACAGTAGGTCATACACAGGCCGGTGGTTGCGGTATTATGCTTTGGGTAACGTTCTCTTGGGCGTCTCTGGGACCCGTGGTTGTGGTAGAGCAGACCATGAATGCTACAGGGTATCTGAACATCATTGCGGACCAGTTGCACCCTTACGTGGCCTCTGTTTTTCCAGCTGGAAATGGAATGCTCCAACAGGACAACGCCCCTTGTCACAAGGCTAAAATTGTGTTGGAGTGCTTCCAGGAACATGATGCTGAATTCCAGTTAATGTCCTGGCCGCCTAACTCACCGGATCGCAATCCGATAGAACACATTTGGGATGTCCTGGGTCGGCAGCTCAGAGTTCAAAGAACACCATTTCGCAATATCTCGGATTTGCGTGACCGTTGCTTAAACATCTGGTACAATCTGTCTCCGGCCATCTACCAAGGACTTGTGACCTCCATGCCAAGGCGGGTTGAAGCTGTGTTGCGCACCAAAGGTGGGCCAACTCGTTATTGACAGGTGGTCATAATGTTTTGGCTCTTGAGTGTAATTGGGGATTGTAATTTTTTTCAAATCGTTAAGTACAGGAATAGGCTGTATGATAGTAGTTTCAGAAACAGTTAAGTTTTCATTAAAATTGAATAATTTCGATAAACTGCCTATGAATATATCAGTTACTTGAAATACCTATATTATAGAAACTTAGCTTTTAATTTTAATTTTTTATCTGTCAGTATTTTATCTTTCTTCAATTTGTTCTAAAGCTATATTTTGCTTTTACAAAATAACAAAATGATTAGGAACCAGGTATTATGTTATGTACAAACAGTGAGGATGAACAACATTTTGCTTTCCACATTCAAAGAATAAAAATTGATTGTCTCTTTACATGAAATATAACTATTCTAACTACTGCTGTTAAGGAAAAATAGTATAATATAATTAACATTTACTTTTTGTTTTATTTTTATTTTTTAAATCATTGAGTAGATCAAAAAGTTAGTTATTAAAATTAGTTAATAAAATTAGGAACATTTACTTCATTATTCTCAATGCATCTCATATAAATAGAATTTCAAATAATAAAGGAAAACAGATATAAAAATTTTAATGTTTGAAGAGAGTTATAAATTTTCATTTTAGGGCAATATTCATTACAGTTGGATAGCTCTGATCCGGCTGATAAATTAAATATTTAATGTTGTGATAATCATATTGAATTAATACTTCTGAGTTAAATGTTATTACATACTTTTCATTTTATATATTGATTTTAAATAGTATTGTAAAAGAGATTTCTATTTAAGTTCATCAAAATCTGGAGAGAAAAATGTATTAGAAAAGAGACACAGTATTTTGCAAGATGAACTATCTGAATTGCACAAGCTAAAAGGCGAAGTATGTATATTTATTTATGTATACAGTCATATAAGGGAAATAATTCTTATACATTAGTGTGCAAAACTTAAGTACAGATTTTTTTTAATGCTATTATTAATAAATCACCTGGGAGACATGAAAATCAGAATGCATTGATTATAAAAAGAATGAAAGGAAAGAAAAGCAGAAAGTTTAAAAATGTATAGCATGTGTACGATATGGAATCAAATAGAAAGAGCCCTTATTGAATGATTGCATTGCTATAAATGATTGTCTGCCCAAGAGGGGAAACATCAAACATATGTCCTGTTAAATGGGATATAATCTTTCCTAACTGCAACCCCTCATGTGACACCTCTTCATTAGTTGTATAATAATATACTACCAGATTACTCCCGAGATCATTATTTTTTTTCCCTTCTCATTTTTCTTTTCATTTTTGAGAATACAGACTCTATTCTTGTTTTTATGTTACAATGTTCAAAAATCATTACATTGCTATTCATCCTTTTTTGGTACATATATAGTTTATCTTGTATTTTTAATTTTGTTAATTATAGTGGTGTTAATTTGTTGTCTTTTGAATCTTTTGATTGTTTGTCATTATAATTTTGTTTTGTCTCTATTAGAAACGACGATGTTCTTTTCTTGTCATTTGTTTTGTCTTTAAGATATATTTTGGTTTATTAATATATTAATATTCTGATATATATATGTACGCTCGTCATGCTGATGGGTGTTTCAGGAAAACAGGATCCTCATGGTTGAGCTAAGACTTGTTATGTGCTTTAGCCTTGCACAACACATTTCTTTGGCCTCTGATTTTGGTAGATAGGTCGTACGTCTGTTTCCAGTTACCAGAAATTTGCTGTACATTGTGTAGGTCCATGACCCCATGTGTCTCTCCCGACCCCAAATTAGTTTTTCAGGTTTGTGTTGATCTCTGTAATAAATTTTTTTTTTGTCCACAAAGCTCCTATTTCATTTTCATCCAACTTTTCTCTTTACATTCTTGGTTACAACTTAAAACCAGAAATCAAATGCGAATGTGCATTTGAATTTGTTAATTTTTTATATTATCTGCTGTCAACAAAGAATTAGCTTTGTAATATAGAAAAAGTTTGAGACTATTGGTTAGGATACAAACAGTGTAAAGAAACTTAAATCTGGTGATCTTTAGATTGTAACATTTAAGCTGTTCAGACAATCATTCTTATGGTCTAAAATAGTTCATGAATTTCCTATAAAAGTTGAAATTTAGAAAATACTAAATTACTGTCAAGCTGAATTTTTGAACCAGTCCTTTTACCTGCGTGCATGCAAAAAGTCATATAAAAATTAGATAGCTAAAGAACAACTCTGCTTGAAGAATAGTTGTCAGAAAAGGATCTGATACTATATTTTAAAATTCTATGGTTCTAACATTCCTGAAAAGTGTAAGCTAGATATATGAACTGCCACATACCGTCATGTATATCTTAATTATTGAGATGTTTCAACTGCCAAATATACAGACACTGACAGATAGCTTGCTGAGATATAAAACTTGTTCTAACTGTACAACAATTTATCACTGTAACACAGGTTACCATTTTAAACCAAAATATTTCAACTGTTGGAATAATATTCTTCAAATTCAAAATTCTCTCCTCAGTGTTAAAAAAAAACGGAAGCCATTTAAAATATATTATATTTCAAAGATTTTCTTGAAACTAAACAAACTTTGATTTTATAAACTGATAAAACAAGAATTAAATCTATTATAAAAGTGAAACTTGTATGTTTTTCTACCTGTATTATGACTGATGACAACATTACTGGTTTTAAATGTCCACCATTACAACTACTTACGTATGTATCAATTCTAAAATTAAATCATCAACATCCAAATGTGTTCAATTTTTGTGAGTTCAATCATGGGAAGCTCCAAACCAAGAATAAAATGAAATCAAAAGATAAATCTGATGATAATGGTAAGAATTTAAAAGTGGAAAATCAGGATTGAAAAATTTTGTATTAAATTGGAAATGGAAACCATCTAATTCTGATTTAGAATCAATGCTCATTAATAAGAAACAATTTAATAAATCACAATGAAGAAGCAATTTATCAGAGAATTAAAAAATACCATTTTTTATGAAGTTTCAGATAATGACTCCATCGTAAGTTAAAAGGTTTGATGGGCCTCTGAAAAATGATAATAATTTTGCTTAGTAGGATTAGGACTCAGAAATTGGTTCCTAGACATCTATTTTTTTGCCTGATTCTTTTATTTTTGAAGTATTTTAGATATACAGTATAATAAGTTCTTAACATTAATTTTATGATACATATTAGACATTTAGAAAGTAATTTTAAACATGTTTTTTAATCAGTCTTTACATGTTTTTCGTTAAGTATCTTCATGAAGAATATAGCACTTGTGATTTATTTTATAACTGTTAGTCTACTTTCCCCTAACTGCAATGATTTTTAAGGTACCTTTTGTCCATATTCAGCACCAAATGTTTAAATAATGGTTGAGATAAGAGTGCCAATTTTTCAATGAATGTTTCTTTGTTGGATGTTCTATGGCAAATATAGTCATGCTGAAAATCATCTTCCTAAAGCATCCTATGCATGTTCTATAGGATTTTAATCAGTGAAAAATGTTGGTCAATCCATTTTATTGTCATCCTCATTTTTAAGTAGCTTATTTATCATTCTGTCATGTGAATTTGCTCAGATGATTTCTTGTAGCAATGTTAAGCTTGAATTGTGCCAGGTATATTTAATACTGCCGTTTACTCTTCCTTTGCCACTCATTAGGTATTGCATGCTCGAACTTCACTTTTTTTACATGCACTCATGTAACTTGTTATGTCTGTTTTCACTGTTTACATATAAATCACTTTTCTACCAAATTGGGCGTTCCTTATGCTAATTGCTACAGTTTCATGTCTGTTTCAAAATTACATCAGTACTTAAGATTTGCACTCTAGTTAGTTTACTATTCTTGATTAAAATATATTCAGTGAAATATATAGTTATTTTTATTTATTATTTTATTCATCCAGTTTCTTTTTTTGTCATTGAGTAATTATAATTTTGTTGATTAACTTATTACTATCAGAATAGAAAACTTATTTAATCTGTATTCTTCTTTTATTTTGCAGTCACTTTTCTACTGAACTCTCTGGATATTTTTAATTTTAATTGTAATAATTGCATTTTGCAGAATAGTAATAATAGTGCAATCTCAATCTGTCTATAAAAAAATATGACAAATTCAACAACTACTGAAATTGCCTGCTTATAATCTTCAGCACCATATAACTTGCAAGCTTGGCTTGCTATTTTTGGCTTGGAGAAAAAAAAAATCTTTTATATTTTGCTGCTGTGAATTATACGTGGGTGATTTGTATGCTTTCTTTAACATGTTATATACATACATGTTAAAGTTTGTATACTTTCACATTTACTAGAGAAAAGGAAATCTTTGTCAGCATTATAGTTAGTCATTGAATTGGCCTTCTATAAAGCATTTTTAATTCTTATCTATAACTTCTACTAGCACACCGATATATGAAGTGCATCATGTTTTGTCTATTTTGTTAAAATTCAGCTTCATTCCATCACACATAACTGTTATGTTTCCTTTTTATCTTTAAAAGATTATTTATTTTCCTGTTACCTAAAATTCTGTAAATTCTTTTTTTTTAAAAAAGCATTTTTAAGTGCAGTTTTGTAGAATTTATTTTTATGAAATTTCTGAAAAATAATTATCCTGAAATTAATTATAGCTACCTATAATCTGTACAATGAAATTATATGTTTTTTAAAGCATGTGGATTATAAGCATGAAATTGCAGCACTTCAACAGTTGTATGTGTTATCTTTATATGTTGTGAGTAATAGATAGCAAGCAAGTGAAAAGGTTAAAGAAATTTTATCATATCTTGTTATAAGTATATATCTCAAAGTAAATAGGATGGGAGTTTAATTGATGTGTTAATTTTAACTTATAATTTATCGTTGAATAGTTTTCAGATAATTTCATAAGTTTCGTATCATCTTCTAATGATTATTAAATGTTGAACTTTGTTTGAATAATCATCCACCATAATCTAATTTCAATTTTTATTACTTTGCAATTATAGTTTCAGATTACTGCAATTTTAAAGAATTCAGTTCAAAAATGCAAACAAGGTGAATTGTTGTTCCCTTCTCAATCCCTTTTTATCATTAAATGTTATAGTTGATTTGGTGTTTTATTCAGTTTATTTTATTTTAACGATATATGAATAACATTGAATGCTATATTTTGGAAGAAAATTGCAGAATATTAGTTTACCAAAAAGCTATTCATTATTAATCATTATAGTTAATGAAATCTACTATAATAAATTTCTTAAAATTAGTTCCATAAATCATCAATAAAATAGGCAGTCTGTTTTTAAGATTCTTTTGTTCTGATCATTTTGATATATTATCTGAATATTATCTCTAGGTTATTACAGAATATTATATTTTTTTCTTAATTTGTTAATAGCCAAATAAAAGGAATCACCCCCTCGTATATAGAAACATGCCAATCCTTCCTTATTTTGTCAAAATCTTCCACAATTTAACTGTATGTTCTGGTTATTTGCATTGAAACTTACACCTTCTGCATTTATCTGGATTGCTGAAGTTGCAGTGATCAAGTTGACTAAAACTTTGAAACAGAAATTTTTGCTTTTCTCTGTTACATGACATGATATTTTCTTTAAATTGGCCAATAAGTATTCTCTTGTGATCATTGCAAGAAAAAAAAAAAGGTAAAGGAAGAAACCTAGTTTTTATGTATAGAGTGAGTGTTGTGTCTAGCTAGTGGCCTTATAAAAGAATTTGCAAGTTGCTACATATTTGGTTTTTTTCCCACAGAAAAATCACTATTATAATTAGGAATATTTGTTTATTTAAATTTGTAAGAATTTATTGTACTGACTTCGCATATTTTTATTTCTTCATTAAAGCATACATATTATTTTGTTACAATATATAAATTGAAGTTCTTATTTAGTTGCATGATTATAAACCACTATAATTTTTTTGTTTTGTGTTTAATATAGCTGATCAATAAGAATTTAACAAACTTTAAACAGATTTATACAGTTAAATTTACATGCATTGTCTAATCAAGTCTCAGTGTTAATGATATACATTGTTATATGATTTTAATACATCTTATGGGGAGTGAGAATGATATACTGAGACATCTGCTCAGTTAAACGCACACACTAATGTGAATCTCCTGTAAATAAGAGAAAAGTATATTTTTACTTGCAACCTAATGCTTTTGAATTGAATGCCAATGTGAATCAGAGTAGAATGCTTTTATTTTGTGTCATTTTCTAATTGAGTTTAATGCACCAATAAGTATTTGCAAACATTTTGGGAAACTTTTTAAAAGAATATTTCCAAACTCTGAAGCTGTTAAATTGCATAATTAAGATTGAACTAAGTATTCTGTCATCGTAATTTGCTTTTCAGCAGCCATTTTACTTATGTGGACTGAATTCTTAAAAATACTTCTTTTTCTATTGCTATTGATGAAATTATTTGTCCTGATAATTAAAATATATTATAATGAAGGTTTAACTGTAGTTCAAAGTTGTCTTTTAACTTTTGCTATTATTACAAATTATTGTACTAGTTGGCATAATCAATGCTGAATGTATATTATACAAACTTGAGGATCTTCCTATTCCAATTTGATTAATTTATCTCCTTTGGTTTAAACAATGCATCTATACTGCTGAGACCAAAAAATGGTGTTTTTGAAATAATTGAACGCACAACAAAAAGAACCTATTATGATTGTCTATCCATAGCACCTTTTTAAATTGGTGGCATATGTTTTAAGATATATTTGTAAAGAACCAAAAGTTTTTTTTACAATATATGTTTATTATTTTTAATAAAGTCAGAAAAAGAGTGCAAATATATGTTTTTGCAGGAATAAGTTTCGAAAGATATTTTAGCCAAGAATCCTAAATGCATTTATACAAAAAAATAAATAAAATGATAATAACAATAATAACCTATTTAGTTTATATATAATGTAATGAAGATTTATAATTAGAATGAAAAATGGTAACTATTTAGTTTGATACTTTTTATTATAAAATAATGTGTCTTAAAATCTTATACATTTTTACCAATGTTTTGTAACTTTTTGGTTAATTTTTTAGCATTTGTAGAAGAGATTTTCAGCTTTGTAAATAAGTTACGATCATGGATTTTTTTTAATGTTTAATATGTTTATATATAAAATTACAGATCAATTAAGATAATAAAGTTTATGCTTTTCTAAATTATTTTTGTAAATTTTTTCATTTTGCTGAATTATATTGAAGCTTTATTTATTTGAAATAAGACATGTTCTTATTGGAGGTCATTTCATACAGTTTGGAAACCGTTAACTTCCTAGACCATTTTTATAATTCTGGCTCATATATTCTTAAGCAATGTCTAAATGAATAGTTTTTGAAATATTTTATAAGCCATATGGAATTATTGCTTGCCCTGGTAATTATTATTCTTCAGAAAATTAAATTCTCAGTTTTAATTTATTAACTTACATTATCTCTTTTCTGTTAATTTTAATGAAATATATTTTACTTTTTGGTATTTTATATAATATGCTTTTAAATGAATGTAAATGTTTTTATATCATACAGTTTGTGAAGTATTTGTTTCTTTATTATAACTTTATGCTCAAATGAAACATTTTAAAATATTAAATTTGTCTTTTTTTTATTTCAAGTATGCACAGCAGGTAATTAATCTAAGAGCTGCTTTAGATGAAAAAGAAAAAGAATTGGCAGCAAAATGTTCTGAGTAAGTATATTTGATTTACTTGCTACAAATGAGAAAATTTTATGGTGAAACTATATATTTGTATACAAATTTCTTAGTTCTTTAATAAAATTATTTAAAAGATATATTGAAGGAAATAGTGCAATATTATGAATAATTTTTATTTACAGTGTGTGTGCATAATGTACACATACACACTTTTATTTTTTTTCTTGTTCTTGCAAGTAAATGATTGAATATTATACTACTTTATGATAAACTTAACCAATTTCTAAAACATGAAGTTTCTAAATTTCAGCCATTTTCCTGAATTTTAAAATATTTGGGTGCTCAAAAAGTAATACCAGTTTAAAGCCATAATCTTGAAAAGAATATTTTGAAGTTCTCAATCATTATTAAACAAAATAAAAATCATTAGCAATTAGGCGTTTGCCACAAGACACATATTTATTTATGCTGGTATTAAGTATTCTGATGCTTGAGAATCAAAAAAATTCTCTGAGTTATCCAGTCCTTCCCAAAAAATTACATAAATATTTGGAGTGAAAAATATTGGATAAAGATCCAGTGAATAAGGGAGATGGGACGAAATTTCGTATTCAAAATCATTCAACATCATTTATTTTAAATGTGCTGTGCATATTGTGAAAAAAAAAAATGGAACTTTTGTTTTTCACCAATGCTGCATATATAAGTTGTAATTTATTAATTTTGTAGCCATGTAATTTTCTGATTTGTTTTATATATTCACTGTGAATTAATCCCTTAACATTATCAGTTGTCTATGAATTTCTTTTTATCACTATTATATCAGTATTGTGCTGTAGAAATGGGAGGTTTTTGTTTTATGAAACAGAAGCAAAACAAACTTGGCGTTCTATAAGGGTTTATATTTTGTTTTGCTCTTTCATTATAAATTGTTATGTTCATCAATATATATTTCATTTCACCTGATTGTATAATACTAAAAAATATTAAAGTTTTCCTGAAATTCTTTTATCATTTATTTATTTGTAAATTTGTTATAAAGACATATTCAAAAACTTATGTTTAGAATATTTTTAATTAAAAGCAGTTATAGCATTCATGCATGAATAATATAATTAAAAAAATAAATCATAGACTCTAAATATGGAAAGTTATAAAATTACATAATCCAGGCGAGTATTTGAGTAATTTTATACTTAGTAGCATATATGTAATTACTGTAGTGTAAATGTTTTAAAATTAGAATTAAGTAAGTTATGTACATTACTTTACTGGTGCATTACATAAAAATTAATATTTCTAAAAATAAAAAATAGAAAAAGAACAAGTAATTTCATGGCACAATCTTTAGCTTTGTGAGCTAGCATTCTGAAAGTTGCAAGTTCTAGCGTCTAGCATGTTTTCTCTTCTCTTTTTTAATTTTACTTTCTTATGTTACACTTATTATAAACAATACAGCAAAATTGCATAAATTAATAGATATTTTCTACAAAAAACATACTTTTTTATATTTTCTTTCATTTATGCATTTTTTTATGTTACCTTATGAAAATTGTTAAACATCAATTTTGTATGGTTGCCTAATTTTGTTTTTTTGCACGTAAATATTCATGATTGTAGCAATTAGAATAAAACAATCACATTCTACAAGGGCAAAAAAAAAAAAAAAAAATGTATTTGGAATGAGTACAAACTATTCTATCTGAACAGAAAAATTAAATTAGAATTGTATTGGCTAACTTATGAGAAATTGCAGAACTAGCACACAAAAATATCAGAGATGGGGGGAAAAAAAATCTGTAAAGAAACAAAAATATGAATTGAGAAAGTTGTTAAACCTGTATCTTTAGTGAAGAAAGAATAAAATTAGCAATTTAATCTAATATTTATATCAAATCCTGTATAACTAACATTCAAAACTGATTTATTGAATATAACGTATTTTCTTTTCCTACAATCTCGGAAAGGAATTTCTCTATTTCACTATTCAATCGCTGCACTGGATACACAATTCGCCCCCTCCCCCCAAAAAAATGCATGTATTTGGAAAAATTAAGAAATATATACTATTTTTTACAATAGATCAAGATATATAAGTTTCTAAAAGAGAATATTAATTTTCTTGTATTGCTTTACAAACAATATAAAGAAAGAAGTAAAATGAAAAAAATATGTGAAATGGGAACTCGCAACTTTCAGATAGCTAGCTTGTGACACTTACTATTATTACAAGAAATTGCTTGGCAGAAGAGCTCTTTATTCATATAAAGCATTTCAATTTTCTAAAAAATTATTGTGAGACTATACCAATTACTTTATCACTGTTAAAGATGATAATGATACTTACTCATGGCAACAGTAATGTTGAGAGAGGATTTTCGGTCGATATAGATTGTGTATGGGACAATAAGAAAGAACAATCACTCATTGCAAGAAGAATTGCTTCTAACAGTATTCAAGCATATGGTGAAAGAAGTAATTTTGAAGTGTCAAAACATTTTATTTTAAGTGTGAAGAAATCATGTGCCAAATATGAATATAAATAGAATAAATGAAATGAAGAATAGGAATTAAGCGAAAATTTGAAAAGAAAAAAAGATGCAGAGTATCAGCTTAAAGAGTTGAAAGCTGAAAAATTTAAAATTCTTGGAGCACTCAAAAAGAGAGTTTAAAAATCAAGGAAGAAATTTAAATCCTCAAACTTTTGCAAAAGAAGTTTAAAACTTTTTAGTTCACTTAAAGCTTTTTAGTTTTAAACTAAGTTTTTTTATTAGTATTTTAATATTTGATGTATCAATTTTGAAATTAATAGTTGATTATTTGTAATTTTTTGCGTTTTATAAGTGTAATAGGAGTTATTATCTATTCATTAGTATCATATATATAGCATTATTTGTAATAATAAATGGAATTTAAAAAAAAAAAAAAACTTATATTCATTTATAAAAGCATACATTTTTGATTAACAAATCTAACAAATTAATTACTTTAAGATAAAAATATTTGAAGTAATATTTCTCATTAAAATGTTTGCTAAAATATATTTTATTATGTACATATATTTATATTATTTTTATATTTATGCTGAAACATGTTATTCTGGTACTCATGCAAAGAGCATTAATTAGTTATAGAACTGTTTTAAAGTTTTAAACAATCATAACCTTTACTGTTAACATAATTTAACTTGGGTTGCAAAGAGTAGTTTTAATGTTTCTTAGAATTCTTATGTAGTTTTAGAAGCAAATATTTTGTTAAAAATTCCAGTATTTTTTACATATCTATTAAAATGGTATATTCATATCTTATATTTTTAGGATGTTCATTCCATTTTTTTAAAATTCAATTTCATAAAAATATATTATTTTTTCATATTAAATAACTAGTAAAAGTATTTTTAATGTATATTGTACACATACCAGGATTCTGAGTAGGTAAAAAGACAGAAAACTAAGAAAATATTTGTAGCTATAGTCAGGGAAAAGTCGAAAATTTTTTTCAGTTTCTGCAGCAATACAATAATATTAAAACTCTGTTACAATATTAGATTGTCTTGCATCAGTATGCAATGTTCTATAACCGTAGAACATAATTTTTTTAAGCAGAGGGTTTATAATGCTCGTGATTTCTAATGTTTTTTCAAGAATTGGACGAGGTGCCAAAGCTGTTATTTTTTTATTTTTTAAATAGCTTTGTTTTAACTGGAGATTATAACATTTTATGCCAATTTTGTTTGCACTTTTAAAATATATATTATGAATTTCTGCCAACGAAGTAAATTTTAATTTTTATACAAAATAATAAAATTTTTGTCTTATTTGTTGTTAATATTTTGAACAGTTAGTGTTCATAAAAACTCCAGAATTCAAATGTAGAAACTAAATTTTGTAATAATGTGTAATACATTATTAATGTATATTTTTCAATTTGAAAAATGTAAGATGTTGCTAAACCTCAGTATTATGGATTGATTTTAATTTACAGATACTACTATTAAATCAAAAGAAGATTATTAAAATTCATTAGGCATTATTAGTTATTGCAAATTCTATATATTGAACTGAGCAGACATCAAATGCATAACGTATAAATTGTAAATGTTTATAATGCATCTGGAGAATTCTTTTAGATGGGCCATTCATTTTCGATTGTGGTTTTATATTTAAGATATTTAAGTATTTTATTTGGATCAGTATCTCACTATTGAAGTAGTATGTTTTTATGCAAGATTTGCTACATTTGTGTTTTCAGCATAATGTGCCAGTACATTTTGAAATAATACTGATAATGAAAATCTTGTTGAATGTTAGCTGTTTAACATGATTATTTATTTTCATTTGTCTTCGTCTTTCTAATTTTCATTTTTTCTTTTTTAATATGAAATACATTTTCTTAAAGAATTTTCTTATCAATAAATTCAAGGGGAAAGAAAATTCTTCTTTTCTTATAAATTTAATAATGAATGCATTTTTTATTTTAGAACAAGTTATTAGTGATCTAATATGTAACTAAAAATTAATAAAATGTGCACAATTTATCTAATGCTTATTGAAAGATAATATTTTTTTAATAATTAAAAATTTTATCTGTTTATAACATTTGAAATATTATTTTTCCATAACTACTGACTTGTAAATTACATTATGTTCTTTTTACCTTGCTTTTTATTTCTTACAAATAAATAAATCTATCTGACATAATAAACATAGCTCAATTATGTTTTGTCTTTATATTTTCGATTAGTTACATTTTCACTTTACTGTAACTAAGCATTTCAAAATAAACTCAATATTTCAAGACATTTTACCTCTAGCAGATTTCAATTTTTGTAATGTTAGTTTTGTATATTCTTTTATATCTTTCAATTTTTGTCTTTAAAAAGTCAATCGAAACAATTAAAAAAAAAAATGCTGTACCTATTCTTTTTAAGAAATTGTTGCTATCCATATCATTATATATTATTACTATGTTTATCAGTTTTATTTCTATTATGTCAGCAGAATTTTGAATATGTTCTTAAATGCAAAATATGTTTTTAATCATTTATGTGATTTTTAAAGCATCACAATTAATTAATGTTTTTTATAAGTTGAATTCTAATTTTTTTATAATATTGCAATTTTTTTTTCCTTTTCTTTCTTTCTTTCTTTTTTTTTTTTTTTTTTTTTTTTTTAGAATTGAAGAATTAAAGGCAGCATTAAACGCTTCTGATGAGCTTTTGAAAGAAACAAGACTAAAATTAGAAAGTGCAGAAAATCAGTGCCAAGTAAAAAGTTTTATATTTAATACAAATATGATGTTTATTTGGAATTTTTTCTAACTTGACTCATTTAAAAACCTTTGCATATGTTGCATTTTTTCTTTGTATCCAAACATACATGTAAATTATGAGTAGCTAATGTACAATGCCTAATTGTAGAAGTTTAGTTTTATTATTATAATTAAATTTTTTTTTTTAAAGTTAGTTGTGTAGTTAAAAAAATACGTATGTATAAAATATAAAAGTTTATATAAGCAAAATATAGGGAACTCTGAATAATAATAAATTAAAATAAAAGTAATTCTGCAATAGATTTAGAATTAACATTCTTATTAAATTTACTCTTTTCTTCATTTTTTTTATACTGCTTGAATAAATTAATTCTGATAGAATTGTTTTTTTATTATACGTTTTCTTTTACTGTTAAATATTTCATTGGTTAATGATACATAAAGTGTACAATCCATTTTTTAAATAAAAAAATTTAAAATTTTGTGTATATTTCACGAAATGTATGATTATATTTTTAAAATTTTCATTATATGATTTGTTAAAAAGACATTCATTAAAAGGTATTTTTCATGCCTCATTTTTATATGTTATTTACCTTTTGTTTAGTTCATTAAAGAGGAGTTCAAAGCTTTACAAACTGCCCATGTAGACGCTAAAGAAAAAGTTCAAAAATTTGAGAAAGAAAATCAAGAATTGATTAATCGACTTATACAATTAAAAGCAGAAGATGCTGATAGAATGAATGCAGAGACGGAATCATTTATGAGGTTTGGAAGAGTTTTAATTTGATATATGTATTATTTTTTGTGATCTATTAAAATGTATTAACACTTGAATTATGGCCAATGCATGCTTCTCTGTATCTTTCTTTGCATGACATATTTGAATGCTATTAATGTTCTTAGTGTTTATCTACTTTTATTAATATTTCATATCATAATAAATAATTTATATTTCTGTGCAGAGTAAGAAATTTGATACAGACATTAAAAAATATATATATCCCCCTTTAAATTAGCATGTATTTGTATAAAGAATTGATTTTTTGATTCAATATATGGATATTGATTTATAATTTAATATTTTGTAATACTTCTGTAATGTAGTTTTTAGTATAGGTCTGTTATTTTATATTTGCCTATAAATATTTTGGAAAAGATAAAAAAGGGATTTAATGAATAAATTAAAAATACAATATGCATTTAAGGTATAGGCTGTTAAGTTTTAATGGCAATGATATAATTTAATTGCTCAAATTACATTACAAGACACAATAATGGTTTTAAATTACATATGTTAAACAAAAATTGGATGTGTCTAAACATTTATCCCTTATTTTTATGATGTTCATTTCGTAAATGTTTCCTTTGTTAAGAAAATGGTTTCTATTTCTATGAAAGGCAATTGATCGTATTAATAGAATGAAAAAATCTATTATGATTAAAGGCTTCTAATTTAGGAGAAAATTAGCATGTAAATGTTATATATTTGGTCTAATTTAAACCATTTCTTGTACTTCATTAATAAATGAAATTTTGGAATTTATTTTAATATAAAATAATACAAGTTATTAAAATAAACATCTTAAAATTAAAGAATTTGTGTAGTTAAAAAAAAAAAGACATAGTCAAAGTTTCAACTTAAATTTTAAACTGTAAAAAATTCTTAGAGAAAAGTTCAGTCATATAAAAATAGAATACTTCTTTAAATATACATATTAAAATTAAGCTACTAACATTTCTCTCTCTTTTTTTTTTTTTTTTTTGTGTGTGTGTGTGTCTTCTAAAAGTACTAACCTTGTAAAATGATTTATAATTTATTCAAAGTAACAATAAATGTAGGAAATATGTTATTTATATCCAAATGCAATTAGTTATATGTAAATTAAAAAAATCCATATGATGGATTAATTTTTGTGATTTTACTGTAAATTAGATTTCAATTGTTTCATTTTCAAAAGATCCTTATTACTTAAAATTTTTTTCTTCTAGTTGGATTATCAGATTTTATAAAATTTTGAGTACTTACCTTAATTTGCTACCTTAAAAAGTAGCATAATTATTTCTGAATTTGAATATGATTAATTTATCCAAAACGTTTTAAACTGGCTATTTTTGAAAAGTATAAACAGGGTTTATGAATTTTCTGTAGAATACCTATTTTAAAAAATCTTTTGTACATCAAAATGTCGTGCCCCCCTGAAGTTTGGTTATTAAACAAATCATACTAATTTTTCATTCTTTATTTAATGTTATATGTGTATGCTGTCTCAGTTTTTCCTATAGATACTATTGACTGTTGTGAGGTATTAATTATTCTTAGACAATTTACCATAAGAACTATTTAAACTTATTTTTCTTTCATGTTGGATATTTTTATAATATTCAAAGAAATAATAAGATATTCTTTTTAAGTTACCAAAAATATTTATATTTTACAACTAATTACAAGATTAACTTTAAAGAACATATAAAATTTTAGAATATAAGTAGTTTTTTCTTAAAGGGAAGTCATTATAAATTTTAACTTTTGAAAGCATCATATTAAAAATATAGCTATAGTGTCTTAAGCTTCATAATATTTTAAGTGATAAAGAAGTATTATGGATAGACAACAATGTGCTCTATATTATTTAATATATTGCATTGTACACTAATAAATATGTAAGAAATTTGCCAGTTTTTAAAACAGTTGATTCTAACTGTATTTTTAAGTATGAGGGATTATTTTCCTTCATTGAATTTTTTGCATTTGTTCATTAGTGTAATAATTTTTATTTTGTAAAATTGTCTTGTAATAAATATAGTTTGCAATACACTTGTTTTTCTTTCAATTGTAGTTTTATTGGTTGCCTTTAATTTTAAATATTACAATTTTTTTATTGAATAATTTTGTCTTGAATTTCTCTCAATTATAAATTTGCCATGGGAGTTTTATGAAAATTAAAAATAATTTGTTATGAGTATTTTTTTCCCCATTTCTTTTTTTATTCAAAACGAAAGAAACATACTTTTTATTTTGTATTAGAAGCAAGTACACTTTCGTTTTAAACAACTTCAACTCTCATTAAAAATAATGTTTTTTTAATTTACTGCATCCAATATTTCTTATACAATAGCAACTCTAGTAGATGTGCTAATTTTTTGCTAACTTCGATTTTTCACAGTTATTATTTCTCAGTTAAGCATTTATTTATCAATTTTCTTTCAAAATTATCTGTATGTTAAACTAAAGGGACAGTGGGCAAAAGGTTGAAATTGATCAAAAATCGATTTTTTCAATTTTTATTGGAAGTTAATCCTTAAACATTTATCTTCAACCTCCCCTCCCCCTGAAAAAAAAAATTGTCCATATTTTGTTGTGTTTGTGTGTGTGTTGAGTTATGCACATTTTATAGATGAGCAACAGGTGAGCTGATCTGTTTTTTACAGCTGTGAAAAATATAAACAAAACTTGGTTTTTAAAAATGTTAATAAACTTGATTCTTTCTTTTTCTGATACTCTAGTTGCCACTTAAATCATTGAATGTTTTCTTTTGAGATTTACTGCATTGGCAAGCATTATCTGCTTTGTTGTAATTGTTTAAATTTTAAAAGTTTCTTACTGTGATTTTTAAAGGATTAAATGAAAGTCTTGTAAAAAGTTATTTATTTCATCAGTTTGTGATCATTATATAAATTGTTATATCCTTGTTTTATAGTTTTTGTTAATATTTTGAATTTAGCATTATCATGTTTTTGTATAGTGAGTTCCTATTATCAAAAACTCAAAGGTCACTCTTGTAAACATGGCATCTACAGCTGCTAATAAAGCTATGGAATATAGCTGCAACTTCTAAAATAACAATTATTATTTTGTTGATAGTCATTCTTCAAATAATTTGAAGACAATTATAATCTATATGACTCCTGTTACTATAATGTATGGAACTATATGTTCAATTTGTTAAAAGATGTTCAGTGAATGTTTGGGTGTTGACCTAATATTAGATATAGCTATTCAATAAGCATTCAGTTCTTTTGTTTAGCATGTGGTCATTCTTTCACTTCCACCTTTAGTAGTAATTACAATACATCTAACAGGAAATTCAGTATTAGCAAAAGCTCCATCAAAAATGTGAAATTTTATTATTTATCTCGTTCTATAACTATAGCTCCTCAGTCAATTTGTAATTTTTCATTTTCTCTTTTATTCTTGTCTGATAATTTGTACATTATTTTTTTATTTTTATTTTACATATCTTTTATTTGCATTTATAAACCCTCTGTTCTGCATTTGGGGTGTAGGAATAGTTTTTGATTGTAAAATAAAAAAAATGTGTTGTTCTATTCAATAAAAGTTATAAAGAACCCTTTAATTAACTTATTTAACATTCTGCTATTGACTTTTATAGAAACATACATTTAAACAATATCGTAATTATGATAAGTGTAAAAATATCAAATACTTAGTTAAAAGATTACCATAGAGTACAATAATCTTTATATAGCTTTGTCAGAACATAAACATAATATTATAGATCAATAAAGGATAGTAGTAATTTCGATTATGTCTTGCTATTACTTAATAAATTTTGAAGATTTATATTTCAATATTCACAAACTATTATCTATATAATGATAACTGCTAATTCAAGCTTTTACTTAGATTACCTCCATTTTTATGGAATATTTAGTTTAATATTCAATGGATTTAAAATTTCTCAATAATCGCGTTTGCCCTAGTGATATGTTGTGTTTACTTTATAAATGCTGCTTTGATATTGAAATGGCAGATTTTGTTATAAATAATAATTTATTGTAACCTCTGCAATAAATGAAATTTTTCAAGCGTACATTCTTTTCAACAAAAACATAGAAAAACTAAGCAGATCATCACAAAATTTGAAATGCATTTTTTTTTTAATTCAAAGACTCAAAATTAAATTTTCATAGATGCTAAATTTATTATAGCCTTTTAATAATTTTCTTCATCCTTGCTGTTACAGTTCATAGAGACTAATAAAAATGCATTAAACATACTTGAAGATATTATAGAGAATTGAGTGACATTAAATGGAATTGAATATTTGAGATGTGAGAATCAGATTAGTCTCATTGAGAAATTTTGCCATGTTTAGATCAGGAGTTTCAACTGCGTGACTGCTAAAAAATGCTGGCTACAATAGTTGCTGCAATGTACACATCTGCAAAATGATTGTGAAAGGCTAATGTGTATGAATATAAGATCAACTGATTGTGTCTTAGGCCTGAATTGTATCTATAGTATCATTTTGTGCTTTACAACATGCTGCTGCTTTTTTTCATACCACTTGTTGTACTTTCCTCTATTTCCCCAAGTATGGCCTTTATATGTCTTTGCTCTTATACCTATTTAAGTTGTCTACCGGTAACCCCTAATCTAGACAACGACATATGGAGTGGTGTTTGTCCTGGTCATTTTTGACAGTAGACCCATCACAGTAACCTGTGAAGAATTCTTGCTTTAATATTGGAGCAAATGACCAACATATCAGTGGGGGAAGTCAAGCCAGTGCTCTCAAATAAACTTTGTTTATATCCCTTGATGTGATGTTGTAGAATACTACATTCTGCAATAGCAAGTAATACCAAGTAGTTGTCTACAGTTTTAATGGCAAACGATAGGTGATGCCATAGTACGAAAATGCGTTTACATGAAAAGTCCTAAGTTCATTTTCTAAGATTTCTAAACAAATATTCTATGTCATGTATTTGTATGGATTGCATTTGTGAAGTTGAAACTCTTCATCACCAAAGTCATAGAGTTAAATTAGATCTATCATCAACTAAACAGGTACAAAACTTGTTTGGCCACTACAAAATTTCAACATAAGATATAATATTGAAAAAATATATGGCCTAATCTATTGTGTAAAGACATAATGATTCTATAATTCCTTACATAGTCATTTATAATTATATATTGCAGCCAAAGATGTTTCACCAGTTACTGACTGTAATATTAAATGTACATATGTTGGCTTTTTATGTCTTCAATGGTCATGTAATTAATGTCATTTCATTGTTATAAATGCGTTTTAGTTAAATTAAATTTTTACACTTTAAATTAAATGTATTTAATTTAAAGGGCAGCAAACACTTTTTCTTGATGCTTTGTTTTTTCCCTTCAAACAGTGTGCTTAATTTCATCGTATTTTAAAATCTGAGGATATCTATGTAATGTATTTGGATTGCTGTTATAACAAATGAATCTGTTAACATTTAATGTAAAGTATTAATTAATATTTTATAAAATATATCATGAATAAAAATATAAGTAGGGTACATAAAGAAAGAAAGTTTATGTTGAAATTGAATATTACAGAATTGATTGAATTTTTTTAGAAAAATGAAAGCATTTTTATAGTTAATCGAATACTAATTCAATATTAAATTGGTGTATAATTTTTACATTACATTCTCCTGCTTTAATAAGTGCTGAAATATATATAAAAAAGTTTTATGTACTCATGTAATTTTATGGAAGTTGGACATTTGATCATATTATTTGTAGATAGGGCTGATTTCTTTGAAAAGTTTAAACATGAACATTTTATTTCTTTGTCTTTTGTGATTTTATTGCAGCATACCTCATCTTTCTATTTTTTAAAAATTTATTATCAAAATAAGTTTATGCAATGTCTTATTAAGTGTCTCTAAATTATTAAAAGGCAGTTACGGATAAATGATAGCAATAATAAAGAATAAAATTGTTTAAGGATTTATAATAAGCAACTGATTTGATATTATTTTCTAAATTTTAAAATATTAAGTTTAAATTATCTCTACTGGTTAATAAATAGCTATTTTTCTGAATATTATCTTATATCAGTTTCTATTAATAGTAAAAAAAAAAGAAGTCAAATTGATATTACATTGCTGAAATAAATTTTGGGTGCTTTTGAAACTCAGTACAGTCTAGTCCAGGGTATAGTTTACATTAAATAAAATTAAATGTCTAAATATCTTTGTAAATAATTGTTACTAATGTCTATAACACAGTTTCTTATAGTTCTAACTTACATTAATTTCCTAAATATGAACAGTTTCGTATCTTATCTATATACATTATCTGATTTGGTATTATAACTTTATTATAGAAATCCCAATCAAAATAACTTACTGTATGCAAGGCAAATGTTCCTGCCAGTATTTGCTCTCTCCAAATACACACACCCATATATATATTTCATATTGTTTCTTTTCTAAATATAATAAATAGAAAAGTTACAAATATTTAAAGAATACTAGTTTATAGTTTGCAAAAGATGATTTTTGATAATATTTCATTTACAAATACATACACCAAAATTAACACTTATTAAAAGATAAAACTGTAAAATAGAGTATGTCAAGCAATATTTCTATGATTTACTTAGGGTGGTACACTCAATTTATTGATAATTTATTTAATTTGTGAAAAATAATTCTGTTTTTTGTTTAAAATATAAAAATAATTTCTTGTTCTAAGAGTTTATATAAAATATTAATTCAGTTTGTATTATTAATTTAAATATCAATAATTTAATAATGGAACACATGATGTTAAAACAGTAATGACAAACTATACCATATTAGAAGAAAAAAATTATTGCAGATGTTAGGAAAGAACAAATGAATGCTTTATAAAGTAGTTGCTGAGGCAATATACCCAAGTTAACAGAAATGTTTTGAGAAAATTTCTATAGTTTGATTCAAGTAGCTTAATCTTGAAAATAAACGATTAAAATTTTTAGTATTTGTTGAGACATTGCACGAATTTTCTGAATATCTTTTATTCTTACCATAATGAATATTTGCGTCTTTAAAACAACTGAAGAAAAGGAAATGTGTGAATAGATTTGAGAATGTAAAGAGTGAATTTTTTTTTTTTTTTTTTTTTTACTTCTAATTATTTTGAGAATTCAAAGTTTAAAAAAATTAGCATTATAACACTCATGCATGTAACATGTTGCATATATATACATACACACACATACATTTATTATATATATAAAAAAATTTTTAATAGGAAAAAACAAGCTATACAGCAAAAAGAATTAGAAGCTGCTGCCAAAGAACAAGTTTCTCTTGATACAAACAGGTATTTGTTAACTGAAAAAAATTTTTTTTTTTTTACTGTATTAGTTTTTATGAAAGCTCAAAATTGTATATCTTGTATTATAGCATTTTTAAAAGGTGCTTTATGAAAAAGCTATTTTGAAAATTTGTTTTATTTAATTTTATTTTGGTAACAATTATTTATTATAAAATTATTGTTGATTATTGAAATTTTGAATCTTTATGTAGTAAAAAATATTAGTTATAAATATAGTACAGAAACACTAGGAGACCAGATTATATGAAGCAGTTTCAGAGTCATACTATAAACATACTGTTTATTAAAAATTTTGTACGTTTATTCTTTTCTTGTTTAAAGATATGCATATGCATTGTCTTATGACCTCTTATTTTTTTCTGTTTTCTATCATATTAAAAGCATATTTTAAATTAATTAATATTCTTCCAAATTGTTATTGCTATTTATTTGATTGTGTAAAATGCTTTTTTTTTTTTTTTTTAAATACTTCCAATACACTCTGTATAAATTGAAAGTATAAAGCATAAACTAATTGATGAGGTTATTTGATTATGTAAGCAATCAATCTTTATCAAATCTACTTGAAATTAATCAAATTGCTTGATTCAGCTATTCTCTTAACACAAGCAAAATAAAAGAAGATAAGTTATATAAAGAGTTATTAAAGACTCCCACAACCAAAAGTCAAGGCAGTTCAGTTTTTCTTCTCACTTAATGAAATTGGTTTGTTTATCACTATACTCTTTTAGCAATTGATGTGATCGTCTTTGTTGTTTACTTTGCTTATATTGCCTCTTATGATTAAATTTTAATTAATTCTGTTTTTGAAAATAAGTTGCATTTTACTTTGCAGAAAATCCATATACGAAGAAATCAAATAAGCCCAAGTTTTATTACAAAATTAATAAAGACAAAGAAATATTTTATTTTAAAAAACTTATGCACTGTAACTTTTAATATAACATAAATACTAATAATTAAAAATCACTTTATATGTTGCACATTTTTTTCTAGATACATTTTTTTAAAAAAGATTATGCTGTGGTTAAATGCTACTTATATGCTTACTTTGCTTATCTACATTCTGTGTTTAAAATAAATTTATTTTATTATTTTAGATTGAAAAGTATAATTTGCTTAGATGCTATTGTGCCAAGGAAGGTCCAGTACAAATTTGTAAGTAATTTGTGTAATTATATTTATTAATTTTGTTTTATAGATATTTTTTTCTTATGTATTATAATTTAATCTTCAACTAATCAATCCAAATATAGTTATGTATATTTCATCTGAATTTCAGATAGTTACAAATGATTAAAATTTAACATTATATTATATTGTTGAAAAATTTCAATCTATGCTCTTTTTCATTACTTGTTGAAAATGAGATATATTTGATATTGGATACATCTGTAGAAACTGATTAGGTAGGTGTTGTTTGGCACAAGAGCTAGTTTTGGGCAAGCTGCACCAGTTAATGTTATTCCTTTAAAATTAGATTGGTAAAAATAGATAAATTCATAAAATTGGTTAAAATTGTCTTTTGCATAAGTATTCATTAAAAGTAATGTCAAAAGCATGACACAGTTCATAAAAAGAAACTCTTAAACAGTATATTAGCCTAAAAAAATTGTTTCTTATTATACTTCAGGGAGTCGACTTTATTAAAATTATTTGCTGATTTGTGTCTGGTTAATTACTTATGTGCTAAGTTGGTGGCTTTAACAATTCAATAATCTTAATGTTAAATGTCAATTTAGAGTTTGTTCAGTGTTTTGAATTAGTTACCCTTGAATTAAAAACTTTGCATTTATAGACATATCCTTGTATTTGCTCATCATTTTATAAGACACAGGTTTTCAGACATAACATTTTAGAATAACATTACAGAATTTAGAAGTAGAGTCACTAAGACAAGCAGGTTGAGCAACAAGAGTAGAAATTGTTGCTTTAAAAACTGAATAAATTTAGACAGAAGGCAATGTCACATATAAATTTGTGTAACAGTGGTTGCAGCAATATTGATTGTACATCTGTGATGCAGAAAAGTGTATAATCTTTTTGAGTACCTGTAATTGTAAAAGTAAATTGTACTTTTTTTCATAATTAGTAGCTTGAGTTAATAATTTTCTTGTATTTCCGTAAAATATTATTCCAAGAACTTTTATTTCCTGAATTATTTTTTGTTTGCCAACATAAAATTGGAAGCTGGATGTATAAGTTTCTGAAAGTTAAAATATTTGAGTTCAGAATGGCAATCTGTAGAGTAAAGGTCGGTAGATTTACAGATGAAACATATTGACGACTTCGAAAATGTTTATAATTTTCATGATTAAAACATCACATGAATAGTCTTACAGGACAGTTGAAATAGCCAGCTTTAATGATTTTTAGAAGAACAATGCCAAAAAATTTACAATCAAATGCTTTTATGGAATAATTCCTGATTTTTTTTTCTTCTGTAAATATGCAGATGAAATAAATACCTTGATCACTTAAACCTTCAACTATTTGAGGAGCAGATTAAATCGAATTCAGATGTAACAAATTGACAATTTTTCAATGCTTTATACATTTAGACAAGTTATATTAAAATCAATTAGTTTTCTTGCTACTAAAAAGACTTATCTGGGATTGTCTGGCTAGTTCTTGTATTTTATAAAGTTTTTAGTTTGCTACTATATCATGTATCGTTTTTTAATAATCTTATCTGTAAATATTGTCCTAAATTTATCGATAGAAGCTACTACAACAATAAATCTAGCAAATCTACATGCTGTATTATTTGATTTTTGTAAGCGTGGTTCATAGTAGATAGAGTTAATAAAGGAATCTCATAGTGACGAATTTAGTCTATTAACAAAGCATGAAGCATTTTAGACAGAATATGAATTGAAAAAAGTATTTGACAGCATTGCCACCTAAGATGGAGTTTAGTAATGGAAAACAGATTACTACCATGGTAGTATTAGTAAGGATCTATATGATCAGGATCAGTTATTTACATTATTTGCACCCCTAGCATGTTGTACATAATTATCAAATTTTTTTGTGTTATGAATATCAATTTGAAAATTTTAACACTACTGAAACTTTAAAAAAAAAAAATTAAAAAAAAAAAAATCTTGAAGATTTTAGCAAAATATGTGCTAGTTGTATTTCAAACAATTTCTGTTATTAATCGTTTTAAAATTATACTAATGTAGTTTTCATTGATCAGAGAAAAAAATGTTAAAGAACACTTTTTCTTAATATTTAAAAAAATGTGAAAAAAAAAAAAAAAACCCCAGAAGAATCTACTTAATTAATATATTAGCACATTCCACTTTTTTCTAAATACCTTAAAGTATATAAATAAAACATTATTTATATACTTTAAATTATTTAGATAAAAGTGGAATGTGCTAATGCTTTTGGAAACATTTGGCATTTTAGTTTAATCTTTGTTTAACTATATTTGTAAAATTTTATTTTGAATTCATTATGGACATTATTTTTTGGGGAAATTTATTATTTCAAGTTTTATTAGCAAAACAGAGTTTTATTTCTTTACAATTGTATTAATTCACAGAAATGTTCTTCATTTTTCTTAGTTTTGTGTCTGAACTGATAATTATAAGTATACTATATTACTTTTTCTCAACAGGCAGTTATGTCCAGTTATACCTAAATTTCTTATTGATTATTATTACTGAAACAAAAATTAAGTGCTGAAATTTACAAAAGAAAAAAAAAGCATATAAAGAAGTTTGAATTATAAATAAAAGAATAATTTTATCCTCAAAAATGTTTGACTTTTAGTGTTGGCGTTTTAGCTATCTTTCATTTTTATATTGAGTCAGAGTTCTTATACTTGAAAACAATGTTATAGTATCCTTTTTTGTAGCAAAGGTTATGAATGATTGCTTAGCAGGTTTCGACTGTATTTACTAATTTTAAATAAGATTTTTAATTTACCTAAACTTTCTTTTTAAATATCTTACCAATTTTTAAAATTATATAATTTTTTAAAAATTTTATTTCTAATATCTAGCTAGTTTTTTTTGTTTTTTTATTTACTTTAAATATACACTAGATAATAAAATGTTTTAATTTTCGGTACCTGTTACGTACATTTATTTTGATAAAAGTTATTAATTACAGTATTTAAGTATTGTATGCACGTTTTGGACTTGTCCAATTTTATGGAATAGTTAAGTACCCAAATGTTTGGAATTTTCTTATTTGAGTCATACGTTAAAATTTTTTTTATTTCTAATTTCTAAAATTTATTCAAATGTCATTGGTAGTAGAGGAAATTTAAAGAAATGCTCAAAATGAATATTTTTCCAGAGACTTGTAACATAATGTCAAAATACAGAAACTTACCCATCCTCATTTAAACCAATAACTATAATATAATGTAATAAAAGACATCTTTGAATTCAACCCAAAATTGAATTTTGTGTGATTGAGTTGATTAATTTAATTTTATTGTGGTTTAAAATTTTTTGAAATATTTTATATGTGTAATTGTGTAAACTAATTTAATAAAACTCTTATTATTTATTTAATTTATTAGCATAATTATTATAAGTATTAGGTAAATAAATTTATAATTTTTGAAATTTTATTTCAAGTGAAAGATGTGAAAAGCTGTGTTAATTGCTATAAAATATTACTATAATTTTGCAGTATCAGTAGTATTATAGCTTTGTAACTATATGAGGTAGCAGTTGGTGTGAGTACAGTAATTTTTATATGCATATGGGCATAATTTATTAATTTCATAACCTGCTGAGTTGTGCTTTGTGTGTCAAATGCTGTACTTTTTACTATAAATTTATTTATTTTGGTCAATATATATTTTTTTTTACTTAGCATTCTTATATTTTTCTGCTATGGTTAGTGGTTAAAATTTTAATAATGTTTGCTTTTCAAAATTTACAGATTTAGAAATAAAATTAAGTTTCATACATTTTTTTATTAAATAAATAAATGTACATTGGTTATTAATTAAAAAATCAATGT
This sequence comes from Caerostris darwini, assembly GCA_021605075.1. Lineage (NCBI taxonomy): Eukaryota > Metazoa > Arthropoda > Arachnida > Araneae > Araneidae > Caerostris > Caerostris darwini. The sequence goes on from BPLQ01010352.1 coordinate 228,203, forward strand.
TTTACTTTCTCTGAAATAGGAAGTTTTATTTTTGTGATGAGATTAAGAAATTATTCGATATTCTTGAATGATTAATCTTTTCTCTTTGTTATAAAACCATAAATCTTATTATAATACTATTTAAATGATAATTCAAACTCTTGTATTTCTGTGATGAAAATAAATTAAATTAACTTGTAAAATCTATGATTGTTTGTTAAATTTTTTTATCCTTATTTTATTTGCAATTTAAATTTGTAATATTTAATTTGATAAATTTCTAATGTATAATTTTGATTCTTAGGAGGCTCATGATGGTGAAGTTAATGCTGTAGCATGGACTCATTCAGAATTTAAGTTTGCTACAGCTGGTGGTGACCGTAAAGTAAAAGTATGGGATTTAGTTTCAGGTAATTTTATTGCAAATTAATATGCGATTTTGCATTTTAAAAGTTTTTGGGATAGTGACTTTTTAATTCAGAATTCAGCCTATAAGGTTATTTTTCTCTGGCTGAAACAGAAATGCACAAAGAAGACCAAGGAACACATATAATCACTGTTAACTGACTTGACAGCAGGCTCCAAAATATGGGGGGAACATGAAATCATCTGTAAAATATATGTACAACTTTGGCTAAAAGTATGAGAGACCCCTTAAAAATTTAAATATTATGAGACAGTTTCATAATTAAAACAAAGTTTATCATGATTAATAATAATAAATAATTATACCGAGTTTTAATATTTATTGTCATTCCCATAGGGCACTATAGCAGAATCAACTATCTTAATCGTTTTAAATACGTTATGAAACATTTGTATTTGTTTTTATCCTTCTTAAATATTTTCCTTAAAAGAGTGTTTGAATGTTGGTGTATCCCTAGCTTTATAAATCTTCTTTGCCAGCTTCATTAAAGTCTGGAGACTCTAGCAGCCAATCTTAATTATGAAGGTTGTCATCATGAATCTGCTTCATTAAGCCTAACATATGTGAGATGTTACATCATCACGTTTAAATTTAAAGCTATCCATGTTTTTATACGTTATGATCTCTGAGGGGAAAAAATGAAGATAAATTCCTAATCAAATGGGATCAAAATTGGTAGATATGATTTACATGAATAGGAAAGGTACAAGTTAAAAATTTTAAAGCAATTGAATTTATTCAGACGATATAATGAAACAATCTGTAACATGTTGGCCTCATGCAAGTTATTATTTGACTTGGCATACCTTCGTGGTATTATGGGCGCCTTCCTTGGGTATTTCTTGCCGAGCTCTCCCTAATCACTGAAAGAAACCAGCAAAATCTAAGATTCTTGGAAGACGCCAACTGTGCTCTATTTGGGAGAGTTCTAGTTTTAGGTTCAAAATAATCTCTGTATTACTTCAAATGAATGCTTAAGCAGACATATTTTAAGCTGAAAATCTAATTGTGTAATCTTTGAAATTTTATTAATTTTAAATGTAGCTAAATTGAATATAAAAATAATTAATCAAGCATTTATTATTCTTGGCATTTTGATCTTTTTTAAGACATTTATGTGCTTCGTTTTTTATTCTAGGACAAGCCATTTTAAAAGGAGTTGCTCATGAAAGTAATTCATCTGTGCATTCTGTAGATTTTGATGCTGAAGTATGAATTAGATCTTTTTATACATTTCTTTTTTATTTTGTTCATTTATGTGCCTTTAATATTAAGTATATTTTAAAATTATAATTTAATTTAATTTTACTGATGTGACAAATTTTGTATCATTCTTTTATTACTTTAAATGCTGCTGAAACATGATAGATTTTTTTTTGTCATGATTGACTACAATAAAGGATGAAGATCAAAAATTAATATTAGCTCTTTTCTCAAACATAAGTGGCATCTCTTCAATTGCATAACTGACATTTTTTTATATGATTTTACTTCATAAATGATTTTAACATCTTTTTTGTAATCTCACTTTACTTTATAATGAAATAAGAAATATTTCTTTGTCTATCATCCACAGATTTTATGTGTAAAGATTTAAAATTTCTTGGTGCTGATTATAAGTTTTTCGTTTTTCCTTCGTTTTTTTAGTTAATAATTCAATAGATAATTTTAGAAAACTTCAGAAAAAACCTTATTGAAACCTTCAAAAATTTATGTATAAATGTATATATTTCTCCATAACTTTTTTTTATTTTATTTATTTATTTATTTTTTTTTTGAAAAAAAAAAAAAAAAAATCATGACTAATGGTTCTGAAACTTAACATCTTTAATTAACCTTTTTGCAAAGTGGCCTTTCTTCTACCACAATTTATGAAATGTGAAACGGTTGTTCCAGTTTTATATGAATTTTAGCGAACAAAAGAAATGTTCTGTGTCCTCTCTCTCTGTTTTCATTTACTGCAATTAATTATAATTTTGGCTTTTTACTCTATTTTTGTTTTGAAAAAAATAATTAATTTAAAACTATTATGATTTATGTGACATGTATTAAAATGAAACGATAGGTCTCCGTGATAAATTTTTTCATTATAAAAATTTGTAGATAGGCCCGATTTTGAATGGAAACATAATCTATTACTGAATTAGTCTTGAATTTAAATCTGTTATTAAAAAAAATTTAATTATTCAATGTTTTCTTACTTAAGATTGAAATTCTTTTTACACAGTTTATAAAAATTAGATTAAGGAATATTTTCGTTCATTATTGCTGTTTATTTAACTGTGCATTTTTTAAAGCTTGATAAATTATAAAATTAAAATATTATTATTAAAGAATTTTTTGAAAAATATAGCATGGTTAATTTTCAGTATTGATATTACACTGATTTCTTATTTTTATACAGTTTCATATTTATATATTTTTTCCAGGAATCATTATTACTTGCAGCATCATGTGATTTTGCTAGTCGAATATGGAGCATTAGTGATATGAAAATTAAGGTATTTATTTTGAATTTTCTTAGCTTTTATATATTGTTTATATTTTAGACAGCATTTCCTTGTAAAATGTACTTTCTATTCATACCATTTGATATTTTTTTATTAAAAGGGAAATCTAAGTGAAAATGAAATAACTTTAAATTCTAATTTAATAATGGGGGGGAGATTTTCTTAAAAATAAAGGCTTTTGTTATAGTATATAGTTCAGTTATGTGTAATATGAAAAAAATCTTTATACATATTAAAATAAAAAATATGGTACAGTTTTACTCTCTCCTGCCTACACACTAAATTCTAATAATTTTTATTCATAAAAAATAATATATAGTATATGTTATATGAAAAAAATTATTTAATTAAGCATAAATTGTTTAACACTTATAGTTATTTTTGTGTTTGTTATTAAAACAAATATTTTTTTCTTTAGCATACTCTGACTGGCCATAGTAATAAAGTTATGTCAGCAAAGTTTCTTGGGGATACAGGCAAAGTTGTTTCAGGAAGTCATGACAGAACATTAAAGATCTGGGATTTGCGTCGTAGAGCTTGTAGGATTTGCTTTTTTCTTTATGGAAAATGTGTAGCTAAATTACAAAGCTTTCTATTTATATATATATGAAAACTCCTGCTATTTTTTTTTTTTTTTTTTTTTTTTCATTCCAGTCTTGTTTTTAACTTTTTTTGTGTGTAAAAATATTAAGTGACGAAATACAAATGTACTCTACCACTAATAATAATGTGTTATATCAGAAACCTGTTTCTTAAATTTTGAAAAAGGTTTTTGTCACAAGAATGAGGATTAAAATAAATTATTCTTTTTTATGATTTATTCCCCAAAAATAATATTGTAATTAATAAGGAAATTTATTATGAAACCAATATAATTCACAACCATTTTCAGATATAAAATAAAAGAGGCAAAAAGATAAATTCAAAATAATTTCAAAATTGGAAATATGCAAATTTTATCTGTTATGTAGTAGACTAAGCATATCATATAAGGTACGAAAAGAGGTCTGCGGCATTCCTTTTATAAGACAAAGTTAAAGAAATTGACATGTATTGAATGCTACACAGTGGTGAATATGTCAGTAACATACTTAGGCTGTAGAGCCATTGGCTGCTCTGAGACTAGTTAAATGCAATTTTTTATTGCAAATACGTTCGGAATACCCAGAAGTGTAATTTCATATTATTGAATCAGTATTTTGGAACTAAAAATGTTAGCCGAAGATTAGAATTAGGTTGCAGGATTAACATAAAATAAGGTTTGATATTTAACACAATGGTCTGATCAATTGTCACTTTATTGTAGCCAAACACCTTTAGAGGGTTACTGGCAGGAAAGATTTGACTCAAACTGTTTCATCATATTAGATTGTTAACTGATAGGCATGCAGTTTGTATTTTGTTAACAGTGGACTACTGTGCTACTCTGACTGTTTGTGTAGAAGGTTAGCATAGGAGCATCTCATTTGAGGAAGAAAGGAATTGAACAAAGTTTTCATTGGATAATATCCACTTGAGTGTAAAAATTAACAACAGACAGCTTGTAATCGAGGGAGAGTGTTATATCCAGAATAATGCATTTGTGCATGAAAGTATTTGATTTGGACAGAAAGGTTGATGCTGTGAGATAGTATCTTTATCAATAGCCATACCAACCTGTACGACATCAGAAATGGATCACTGAGGGCTGAACAATGTAGATTTTTAGACCTATTGCGCTTTACTCCTGCAGCAGTCGGAGAAAAATTTCTTCTCATGGAGATAATGCTAGACCACATTGGGTTTGTTAGTGGGCAATTTCCTTTTCCCTTAATATGGATTGCCAGAGCCTAATATCCAGAATTGAATATGTTTGGAATATCCTGTGGAGAAGATTTGTTACTGACTTTTAAATCTCTAAATCAATTCAACAATTGGACGGCTATTATCCCGCAATTATTGTGATAAGTCCACAATTATTTTGAATAAAATTTAATGTCTCCTGTACCATGCATTGTTTCCATTCCTCATATTTTATTCAAAATCATAATATCTTATAATTGTTTTCAGCAGTATAAATATGTTTTATAGCTTTAGCTGGTAAAGTTTTTTGTACTTAATAGCAGCTTGGATTTTTTTTTTTTTAAATGCAAGAAATCTTATTTGAGTGAGGGATGAACATATTATTCTTTTAAAATAATCATTATCAAAAATGATAAATTCATGAAAATATTGGGGGAAAAATTTCTTTATTGTTGTTACGATATATTTTTCTTTAATAATTTGAAAGGATTTTTTTCAATTAATAATTAAAAGTTTAATATATTCACTAGATTTCAACTTTTATATCCCTAGTGCTAACAAGTCTTGATAAAATCATTTTTTTTTCCTGCATATTTATGCTTAACTAATGAAATCTAATCAATCAACCTTCCAAAACTGAATACATTATTTACTACTATCTCTTTTAAGTGATAAAATTTTACATTAGGATTCAATCTTTTTTTAATATACCGGCATTAAAGAGCTAATCTAAATTATTCTATTGCCTTTTTATTATGTGCTTTTGTAACGTAAACTACAGAATAATTCTAAAAAATTTAATTAAATATAAGATGTTGTTTCTCTTCACTTTAATTTAAGATCTATACATTAATTTGATATATGTTTTTAAAAATAAATGTTAATAATTTAAAAGTTTTGCACCCTAAATTTAATAACATGCTACTTAATTGCAAATAAAAATAAATACTCACCCTTTTTATTTATTAATTTAAAACTATTGTATTTTTTCAATAATGTCATTTATATTAATGAATAACTAAAATATACAGAAAAATTAAATAGAACAATAACTTTAAATTAATTATTATTTTTTTTACCAAATTTTTAATTTAATGCTAAAATTATAAAGTTTTATAGAATAAATGTTTGTAATTATATATCTCTTAAGAAAAGACATATCCTTTTATAACATTGCATGAATGTTTTTGCATTCTTATGCTGAATTTTTTTCTAGGCACTAGATCAATATTTGCTGGTTCCAGCATTAATGATGTTGTTACCAGTGATAGAAATGCAACAAATATTGTTAGTGGACACTTTGACAGGAAAATAAGGTTCTGGGACACAAGATCTGAGACTAGTACTAATGAAATTCTATTGCAAGGACGTATTACATCTCTTGATTTGTCACAAGGTGAATATATTGCTTACAGGAACATGTTTTATAAATTATTTATTCAATTAAAATTTATTTTGAATAAAAATTGAAAGTAAATAACATGTTATTTGCTTATAAGAAATGTCCATTGAACAGAGTAAAAATGATTATAAAGTATTGTTGGGCATATTAAATCAAATCATAATACTGTGTAATATTAAAAAAATAAAAATAATAAAATTACAATTAATTTACCCCAGAAAAATATCTTTTTGAGTGACTTTATTAAAAATAATTATCAAATAAGTAAATTTGAATCAATTTCCAATATAAAACTTATTTTATAAGTGATCTTATACATTGGATTATTGAAAGTTGTAATTGAACTTTTCTTTATCTCATTGTCCCAGTTTGGCAGTTCAGTTATCTGTACAAGATGTTCTGTGATTTGAATTTTTAGTGGTTTTTATTGTAATTTTTATTTCAGCTACAATTTTATTATTACGTATTTTTTTCCTGCTACACATTTAAAAGATATCTCATTTATATAATGTATAATTTCTGAGTGGATAAGAAGAGAAAAGAAATATATTGCATTTATTAAATACTATAGAAATCATGCATTATTGTTTTCAAAGTTTAAATATGTAAGTAATGCATAATCTGAATTCTGAATTATGTTTTAGAGCTAATATATTGTTAATAATTGTATAATTAGTTTATATTATGTTGCACAAATATGACCTTTTAAACCTATTTATAATTAATTGGCTTAGTAAATCTATTTTTTTATTAAATTAAGTAATTTAATGATGCAAATAAACGGATTCATTTAAAACATATATATAATTTTTTTTAATAAGTAAATCTGTTACAAATTTATATATATATTTTTTACACTTATTGTCTTTTTACTGTTTTATAGATGGATATTCTTTATTGTGCTCTGTCAGAGACGATTCTCTAAAATTGATTGACTTCCGAATGAATAATGTCATCCGTACATTTAGGTAAGAGAATTCATCCTCTCATTTCCAATAGTTTTTCATTTCTGATATTTTAAAATCGATTTATATGTTTTGAGGAATGTGCATAGGAAATTAAAGGATGTGTAAAGTGATATCTATGCCTTCATGTGTAATTTTTGTAACATTAGGCAAGATGCTTATGTATATTTAATATAAGCGTATTTGAATTTATAAAGACATAGAAAATAAAACTGGAGATTTAATTTCATTATCATTTAAAAATATATCAACATGGTTTTGTAAGTTTTCCTTTTTGGATATGCACAATTTCTAGACTGCTAAATTCAAGGAGTTACCATTTAAAGTGTATTTCAAAATTGAAGGATTTTAATTTTCTATTGAAAAGATTCTGATTTTCAAAGTTTTTTTTTATTAAGATTATATTAACCAATATCTAGAGGTAAATAATATTTGATGTCAATATTTCATTTTCTTCCTTATTATGTTCCCTTGATTGATAATCTATTTTCATTAACCATTCCTTTAGTACTTTTGTGATACCACATTTGTGCTTTTATTATTTCTATATGAGGTAAATGTTTTTTATTATAGTACATATTTTTTTACACTTCTTCTTAAGTGTAATTTTTAATTAATTGCAACTTTTTTCGTTAAAGAGAAATATTTATATGTATTATTATATTTCCACAAATTAAAAAGAATTATATTTTGTTTATTTTGCATGATTAATATTGAAAAGATTTTTTCTTGTAATTGAGATGCCAAGTATTCTGAATAGTTTACAAAAGTCCAAAATAACTCCACTTTTTTACTATTACAAAATTATTTTAAATTTATTAATATGAAATTGCATATAAAAAATTTTGTTCATATTATTTTATTTTTTCTTTCTGGTAAATCCTTTCTTTTATAACCATCCTCACTGAAACAACTGTATGCGGAAATATTTCACATATTTCTTATGGGGAAATTCACATCTTTTCACACAACAATGCATTTAATCAATCACTCCAGGAATATTTAGGATTTCTTGAAATTTCCCAACCTCTTTTTGGCCACAGACTATTCATTTCTTGTTAATGCTGTGAAGAAAGAAACTCACTTTATGGAAGAGTATACTTGTTGAATGAAAAAGTATGGAAAAACTGCAAGCTTACCTTCATGACTCTGCAAAGGGAGAGAAAGTTTAATCTTTGTGGAATGGTAATGCAAAGGATTTATTGCAAATTTGTAACCACAGGCAATGCTCTAGATGTCAGTTAGTGAAGTGTTCTGCTAAGTCTTTTTTTTTTCTAATGCATGATATAAAACTAGAGAATGGTAGGATAATAGAAGTCTGAGTTAACCCTATATTAATTTTTTTTTTTTAAATCTCTCTGTTTAAACCTTTTACTGTCAAGAGAGAGATTTTTACATAATATCCTGAAGCTATGTATTTTAAAAGTTCTTGCTAAAGGATATGTTTTCAAAATATGGTGAAATGTTTGATGTATCTTTTCAAAGAAAAGTGCCTTTTTCATATGTATTAAATTTAACAAAATTATTACTAAGTATTGTAGGGAAATTTTTTCAAACATTGCTAGTACGTTTTCCTAGTGTGCTATTAAATTTATTGAATAATATAAATTTGCATGTTTGTAATTATTGTTGTGTATGCTGATTCAGTATGTGTATTTTACTCTGTGTGCAGTAATACCTAATAGACATCTCCCAGGTTTGGCATCTCTGCTCTCTGTAACTTTGATGTATCTTTAAAAATCACTATTAAAACCATTATTGTTTAATGGCTATTTCGGTTTCTTTATTTTAACTTCAAAAATTACACTTTACAGATATTAAAAGAATGAATTTATGAATTTGTAAATTTCAGATGTTTAAAAAATTCTACTAACATTTGTTTGTTTTCTTAATTTTCTATTTGCTTTTTAAATCTTTATAGTTCTGATGGCTTTTTAATTGGGTGTGACTGGGCCCGTGCAAAATTTAGTCCAGACTGTCAGTTTTGTGTCTGTGGATCACAAGATGGTTGCATATACATCTGGGTTGTCTCTACGGGATCCTTAAAAAAGGTTTTAAAGGAACATAGGTAATTGTATATATATAATATGTAATTATTATTTTAATTTTGTACTCACTGATTCTGTATTCTCTGTAAATTAAGTAACTTAACTTTATATCTGAAAATTATTTCGAATTACCTTTTTTTACATATTTATTGTAGAATTTCTATCTATTTTTTGTTTAACATTAAGCATATTTAAAGGCAATAATGATGATTTAAGATAAATTAAGGCATTATCCTGTATACTTTTTTTCATAGAAATATGTTTTGAGTTAGCAAATATTAAAATTATATGCTGGCAAAATATAATTAAATCGCTGATTGTGTAGAAAAGCAAATATTTTTTTTAAAGGTGGAACAAACGAATCGATAACTTGTTAAATGTGCTAGTCAGATATAAACAGCATAAAACTATTTTGATAGAAAAAAGTTCAATAGTTATTATGAAAATTTTTCAACGAGTTTTTCTTTTAATATTATGTTATTTAAAATGTTTATCTTTAAAAGTTAATATTATCTTTATTGTAATTAAGATCCATCTTTTTCCATGCAACAGTGGTGGGATTATGTTTTAAGGAACTGTAATGCATTAAAGTTGAAATATAAAATTTATCATAGTATATTTCTTAGTGCTTTTTAAACCAAACTTTTTGTTTCATGTTAACAAAATTCAAATTAAATTTCATTTTATAAATATATATTAACTAACATTTTATTATTTAACATAATTTGTTTTATTTAACTTTTTCAGCTCCACTGTGATTGCTTGTGCTTGGAGTTGGTGTGGACGTTACCTTCTCAGTTGTGATAAAAGCAAAAAAGCTATTGTGTGGTCTGAATTCTGAAGAAATGTGTTTCTTCACTAAATAAATCTCATTGTACATTGAAAACTGAACAATATATTCATATTTGTAAATAATGTGTTACAATTTACATGAATGAAAGTATGTTGTTATACATGATGTTTACTTTTAGAGTTAAAAAATACTTCTGAGCATGTTCAAATTCTTTCATACATTTTAAACATCTTTAAATATATGCATATTTGTAAATAAATGTCAAGTATGTTTTAATATGATATGTGAGTGATTTAATATTCATTTTGTTCAAGATTTATCATTTATTAGTCTGAATGGTACTTTTCATTATAAGCTTATCAAATAAATATTAAATATATGTGGCTTATTCAAAATATGAGCATACTATTTTAACATGTTTCCAAAATAAATAAAAATAATTAATAATAAAATAAAATCATGTTTCTAAACAGTCAACAACAACAAAAACTCAAAACGAAAGAAATTGGTTTATTATTTAGAAATACATTAATTATCATTTAGCATAGAGGGCTTTCCACTTTTAACATTTACGAGTATTAAATATGTTATATTTTTTTTATAGATATATATTAGATTTTATCATTACTGTTAGTAAGTTTAAAAGAATATTAAGAGAATAAACTGGAATATCCTTTATCAAAAGTGATATTATAGAAAATTTTAAATTTTTATTATCTTACTACATACTGTTTCATTTTATAAGTATATCCTGAGTATCCAAACTCTGTTTTTGCATAAAAAAAAATTGAAATTACTATATTTCTTTGTACCATACGTTTTATAAAATGCCCGTTCTTCACATTTTTGAAGTGATGCTTAATTATGGGGTTTTTTTTACTATAAGATTTCAAAGTTGTGAATTTTTTTCGCCTAATTTGTCTCTGGATTCTATATTTTTATGGAGAAACTTAATTCTTAGATTTTTCCCTTTCACAGCCTAATAGGAAAGGTTTTATCACTTTCATTTGTTCATCCTGTAATCTTTTTTTTTTTTATATATACCTTTCCTACCAAATATTTAGTTAACATTATGTTAATATTTTTATCTCTCTTTTCCACTAGTGTTTTTTTATTTCCTTTCAAAGTTCCTAGCAATAATGTACATGTAAGCAATTAAGTTCTATTAAATAATATTATGTTTTGCATATAGTTTCTTAATAAAGTTTTTTTAACTTCTATTTGAATTTTAGGCCCAGTTTATTAATATCTTATTGTATTGTATAGTCAGAAACAATGTCCATTCTTCTGTTCCTTATAATATATTAATCTGGTTTTCCTTATATCTTAAGGTTACATAATATCATTCAGATTCCATATAAAGACTTCAGAAGCAAAATAGCTTATAATAAGCAATCGTAGAACAGCAACAAATTGTTTGTATTTATTATTATGTATTTGAATGCAAGTGCTAATCTATATGTAAGATTGAATTAATAAGATTTTGATAGAATAACTTATTTTATCTCTAGTGTTTTTTTTTTTTAACCTAACAGTTTGAAAATTTAATAGTTTAAAAGTTATATGTAGAATTAAGCTAAAATAAAATTAATCAAACTTACGATAAGAAATCATGAGAAGTTGTTAAATTTTAAAACAATTAAAATGTATTTGTATATAAATTAATACGAAACATTAAATCTGTCAAAATAATTATCTATTCTATATAAATAAAGATTAGCTAAAATTTATCATGTTGTGTGAAAAACTTAAAATTCATGGTTTTTCAAATTTGGCAGATATGTGTTTGATATCATTATTTTCCAAACATTTAATGCATTAATTTTTATTAGTTTCAAAAAAAAAAAATTTTAAATGTAACTGAAGCTATATTTTAATTTTGTTAGGAAGAAAATGTATGGGCACTTCTGAAAATTGCTATTCAATACACTAATATGCACTATGCAAAGAACTATCTTTAATTTTTAATTTTTTTAATTTATTTATCTAGCTTGAATTTATTTAAAAGTATGAAGTGTGTAGGTTCTAAGTTTCACGTTATATGATGTAAAACTCGGTATTCATGATTTTATAACGAAATACTTATATTTATGTGTTTTATTAGCATTTGGTAATTTAAATACACAATGTGATGTTGTTCCTCTTGCAGTATTGTTGAAGTAATTTCTATCTATGCAATTGTGATATTTTTTTTTTTATCTTTCACAACCAGAAAAAAACAACAGACAGTTGTATTAATACATTTTACCAGATCTATCCACAGCAACGATTCTAGTAGCAGCATTGTTTATCAATAATGAAGGCAATAATCGACTTAATGTAATCAGTCCATGATTAAACAGGCGTATATTCCAATACAATCACAACCATACCCTAGATGCTTATTTAGATTAGTTTAAATAACAGGAAACATTACATAAAATGGAATATAATATGACAGACAATCCCCTAAATAATTGTAAAATTCCCTCGTTAATACATTGAATATTTCTGAAGTTGGCGACATTATTGTTGCTGAGTTAAATATATTTTAGAAAACGCTATATGTAGTTTCCTACAGTTGAATATTAATTTTATTAAAACTAAACGATTTTTTTTTCTAAATTTGTCTCTGTGATTTATTGATTATCACCAAAAAGCTTGAAGAAATCGTTTTCCTAAATGTAAATAGTATTTTAGTGTTGTAATGAATGATATTTATTCAAATATAATAAATGTTGCCGCATTATTTCTGTTCATTGATTTTCTTCAATGGATTTCTTTCCTTAAAATCGCCAAACTAAAGCTTTATGAAATTACATATAGTTTTCATTTACAAGAAGTTAAATATATATATATTCGAACTTTAGTTTAGATTCATCATAAGGCATTTTCGTTTATCATAAAATGTTCAAGATTCATATTAGGTGTTCCAATGGTCTACTTAATGTTTCAATATGTCTACTTATTGTGATTTAAATATTTTAAACATGGTAAAAACTCCATACCAAAACATGTTTATTAATTTCGATTTACATTTCATTTACATATCCATATTGCTTTGTACTATGTCAGTGTTAGTGAGATTTTTGTCATCACAGAGATGTTAAATTGTGTTTTGTGTTGTATATATAAAAGTCAACTATTTTTGCTATTCTCAGAATAACAATGAAAAAATAAAATTATATCCATAAAGGCTCTTTACCATTCTGAATAATACATATTGTGCCATAATAACATATGCTAAAATAAAGGTGGTTACAAAATGCAGATAATTAATTGAAAAATTTGTTTTGCATGGAAGTTTTTATATTTAAATTTAAAAGGTAATTTCCGCCGAAACTTTAGTAATCTGGTGACAATTTCTAATCTCAAAATATCCATTTTGTTTGCTTGAATGAAGGAAATTTTTCTTTTCTTTTCTGATATATTTTACCCATACCTGTTATGTACTTTAAATTAGCAAAATTTCTGTATTTGACCAGCTCAAAAAAAATTCATTCAAATTTAAGAGCACATTTTTAATATCTTATGAAGTAAAATGGTATAAATTAAGGTTTAACAACCTTTTATGTTATATTACATTTTTATGTTGTAAAATATAACTTAAATTTATTGAATAGAATAAAAAGTTAACGTTTTCTACATTGATTCGATTAAATTAAAATGATTTCAACGCAATTAATAAATTCTTTTCAATAAACAGTGCAATTAAAGGTTTCCAAGGCAATGGGTTCTATCCCTAAAATAATTATTGTTGTATGAAATTTAGTTTCCACCAAAGCAGTAGAAGAGACCAAAAATATTTCGTCAACAGCTGATAAAAATTTTCTAAAACTTATAATTGTTAGTATATTTCTTTATTCGGAAATATTTATTAAATTCCAGAGAAAATGAATCAAATAACAGAAGGTAATCATTAAATTAAAAAAATTTTTATCATCAACATTCTCTTATGCAATAAAGATGGCTATAGAAAATTCTAATTGAAAACGAAAACGTATCCATGTTAGGCTTGAAGAAGTGATGATTCATCTTTATTTCATAAAAAACGAGAAAACACAAAGAAAATCCAAAAAATATTTTGGTGAAATCGAATGCATACATGCACTGACAATAATAACTTGAAAACTGATCAGCATAGTTTTAAAAAATTTCATCCTGGAATATTTAATGAGTATTTTATTTCATGTTTCACATGTTATTAGATATTAATGAAATTTCTAGAGCCTCTATTGAGTAATTCATAGGCCGACTAGATTTGGACGGAATTTTTCATCAAAAATAAGTCTAATGAGATTTAAAAATATTTTCGGAGAAAACAGGATGCCATTAATGCTAAAATACAAAATTATTAAAATTTTATCTAATATTTGTTAACATGCGACATTAAAAATTGCATATGTATAACTGCAATTTATTAGTAAATCTGTTGAAGAAATTGTATAATAAAAAAAAAAAAATCGCATAATTGAGCTACAATCATTGGCAATAGATATGATTTTTATAATCACTGGTTTTTTTTTTTTTAATTGTTATTATCCCAAAACGTGAAGTAAAGTGAACACATAATTATGCTTCAAAGAAAATACAATTTCAAGTTATTTTTAAAAATTGTATTTAATATGTGTTCCACGTCACTCTTAAGCGCATTATCAAACATTACAAAGTAAATCTGGGATATTTAGCAATATTTCTAAGTTTATATTGAGTAAGCTAAAAAAATGATTTAGTTTTTACTCATTTCCGTGCCCTAGCTCTTATTTTAAATGTCGGTTAAACAGTTTTGATAAGATAAAATGCATGGAAGCTTTAACATTCCAATATACACTTCTTCATCTATTTAAACGTTGTGCATATGATTGTTTCGTACCATTTATTGAATTTTTCTCTTCGTAGTCTCTGTTTTTTCTCATCTAAGTGTCTGAATTAGTCACACTTAAACATATCTTTGTCTTTCCTAGAAAGAAATTTAATAAAATTATGAGTCGGAAATATGTCTAAATAAAGAAAAACTTGCTTATTTGTTGAGACACTTTTATTAATTTTGAAAAATATTACAAGAAAAAAAAACCCAACAAATTTTTGGTTTTAGGAGATTGACAAAATTTAACAGTTCAGCGTGCATGTTTCTAACTTTATATTCTTAAAAAATATAACGACAAACATTGAGAATAAATCTAGGATATTTAACAATATTTTTAGGTTTACATTGAGTAAGTTTGGAAATAACTTGTTTTTTAGCCATATTCCCCAATCCTTATTTCAAATGTCGGGTGAGCAGTTCTGACATAACGAAATGCATGGGTATTCAGATATGTCAATATCTATTGCATTGTCTATTTAAACAATGTGCATACGATTGTTTCGTACCATTTACTGATTTTTCTTTTTGAAAAGAAATATCATCAAATTATACCTTGGAAATACGGCCATTAAAAAAAAAAAAAAAAAAAAACGTGGTCATTTGTTAAGCCACTTTTATTGTTTCCGAAAAAAATTTACAAAAAAAAAAGTATATATATCCAGATTTGATAGTAGGGGATTGACAAAATTCAATAGTTCATTTTGTTTGAAGTGTAAAGATCCTAATCTTGGAATCGGACTGTGATGTTGGAAATCAACATGTTTGGAGTGAGGAATTCGGCAGGGCTCTGAGCCTCGATCGTGCGGTCGAATGGATATCCCATGGCTCTCTTGTCGGGATACTTCTCATCCATGACACCACAGTAACTCAAAGCATCATTGCAGAGCTTCTGGCCAGGAGCGCTTGGAGGTACCTGGTAACAGAAATTTTGTGTTTTATAAGCATCTCAAATAAGACCTTATCAATTATTGTTACTTTATTGCTTTTTAACTCTCATAGCTAATGTAATAGCAATACATACATTATTAATGCTATTTGAAAATATATTTTATAATATAAGGCAGAAATAATAAATTTGTTATCAAATTGGCATAGTATTTCTAGAAAAAATATTAATAGGCTTAATATAATTAAAGTAATTTTGTTTTAGTTTATGACTACTCATGGCTCAATGACAGCAATACGAAAAAACAAGAGTTCCACTATCGCTGGTGGAAAACATTGTTTTGTCAATAACCATCGAACTGGTCAGAGAGAGTTTTCTGTGGTTTGTCCCATATCAAATACAAATATGGGGCAATCATGCCAATTTACAGAGAGTTCCATAGTAAAATTGTCAATAGATTAGTGAGTTCAGGGCAAAACATTGATGAAACAAGTACTAAGAAAAAAATACTTTAAGGTCCTTTAGAAGAAAAGGTGAAAGAAAAGCATTGATTAAATAATAAATTTAAAAAGTAGGAAAGTATTATTTATTTTTGAATTCAGATTAATAGTCTGATAACAATTTATTCAGATGAATACTAAAATTTTGGATAAACATTTTATTTAAGTTTCCAGTTTTAAAATTAAAATACTTATTAAAAGAAAAAGCTACCTTAACAGTTTTCTAAAAAAGCATCTATTTTAGGCAATTTTATAAGTAAAATGCTCTGATTTCACGAATACTTACGAAGTCCTTAGCTCCATCGGAGATCATAACGAAAAGATCGAAGACCATTCCCTTGTCGTTTCCTTTGGGGACGAGCAAGTGTTGTGGCCAACCGCAGCTGCAGAACTCAGTGCGATCGTTGTTCATGTCTTCAAAATGCAACAGCTCTTTGAAGGTGTATGTGGAAGAAATAGTAACACTGGAATCGGTGGAACTCCTTACAATGGTATTCTTTCCAGGTCTCACTATAATGAAAAATTTCCGTTACTCATCATATTTTCAATACAAAACAGAAAACAGCACTATTTTACAGAAATAATAATAGTAATTATATATATAGAACTAAATTTTTTGCGGCTGGCTAAATTTTTTTGGCTTTAATTCAGTTTATTATAGATTATTAAAGAAGTCATAAAAGAATAAATGCATTACATTTATTTAACTTTGATATTTGAGGTTCATTTTTAACAATAGAAAGTATCAGAGCAAATTAATTAGTTCTCTTAATGTACAGTTTAAATCAAAATAATCATACTTCCTCATTTAAAAACTATAAAACTAATTTTGTTGTAGACATTTTAAATAAAGAATTTTACTGCAGATATAAAAAAAAAAATTGTAGCAAATGATGTGCAGAAGGATGCTTAATGTTTTAATATATATTCTACGTGGCTTTTCTTGAGAACATGCTTATGAAATGAGCATAAAAGAGTTGTCGTCATTTATAATTGAAGTATCATTTTGATTTAACTTGTATTTTAAATTTTTTACATATTTGTATCTCATTATAAAAAGTGACACCTAAGGATACTTACAATCAACGTGGAATTTGTCCATTTCGATGTACAATCGCCTTTGTTCATCAAGTGAGATGACATTTCCGAGTTCGTCGTATTTAGGAGCCAAGAAAAGTCTCACTGTTCCTTGCTTTTCTTCATTGCTGTTGTTGACGGTGGTGATGATGTAAGAGAAGGATTCGTGGTCTAGATGGTGGTATCTTGCCTGTTAAAATAAGCCTAATAAGATTCGGATATCAAAAATGTAAACAATGAAATCATATTCATTTCGCGGAATAATATAATAAAAACCAGAGTAGATTCAAATATTTTATAAAGTATTTAGACAGAAGAACATTTATTTATTTCTGCAAACCTAGAAAAATATATTGTTAAACTTAAATATCGTAAGTTTATGATTCTTTTTATTAAATGTTGGGACGAAGAAAGAAAATTTTTTTTTTTTTTTTTTTTTTTTTTTACAATTTTTAACGTTACATTCTTTTATCTAATAGTTAAATGGATATCTAACTTAATGGCAAATTTAATAATTAGTCAATAGAAATAATGATTGCCCTTTACTGGCCTTTTAGTTAAATTGATTAATCTGAATTGAATGCAATCAGCTCGATTTGAAAAATAAAAATAGTAAAAAATATAAAGTAAATAGTATAAAATATAAAAATGCTTCTGTCTAAAGCTTACCCTGACAGATCCTGGGCTTCCAAACTGCATGCAGTGAGAAAGTTCCAACTCATCTTCCCTGAAGAAAGTGTGGATAACATTTGGGATCTTAGCATTGACTTTAATTTCGGTAATTTGGATGTCTTGGAAGTTCAGCTAATTGACATAATATAAAAAGAAAATGTAATACATTTTTACCTCAATGACTGAGGTTAATAATAACAATAAATATGAAATAAAATGGGTTTTCATTGAAGGGATAGAAAATAGTTTTGTTTTTGCTTTTTAATGAATTCTCATCATTTCTGAGAGAATGTCAATACTTTTTCATTATCGTACTAATTAACTTTTCATAGAAAAACGTTTATAAAAATTCTATTAAAATAAAATTTTATTGTTTCCAATTATTGAAACAGAAATATTGTTTAAATTTTAACCTTTTTTTAAAAATTGACAAATTAATTTCACAAGAAAAGGAATATTTTAAAATTTAAAATTTGACATTTGACATAATTAAACCAATTAATTTTATAACACTTACTGATGTTAATAAAATAACTTACATTGTCCTTAGAGTAAACGGGGAGAGTTTTTTTGTATTCCTGGAATACGTTATCAATGAATCTATGGAATCGGTAGAAAATTGGATCCCTAAGACTTGTAGCAGTATCAGTCATCACACCTGGAGTTTCCTAAAAATAATTTTAGATGTTTTTAAGGGTGTGTAAATACATTTATTGAATTTTCTAAGCAAACAAAGATTGTTGTTAACCCAATTTAGATACTTAAATGTCATTTTAATTAAAAAAATAAAATAAATTTTTTAAAGGAAATTAATATTAATCATTTATAAAATTAATTTTATTAAATAGTTTCAAACACAGATTTAGTTATTAAAAATGTAATTATTTTCTCAAATAGTACTTCATATTTCTATAAAGTTACAACTTAGCCTAACTCAAAAATGAAAAAGAAATATATCATATAATTTCGTAATTTATTTATAAACCTTTATAAAGAGTCTCCAGTCTTTAGATTACATATCTGGCGATTTCCAAAATTCATTAAGATAATAGACAAATTATTTTTATGAACTTTATTAAATTAAGTTAAATTTAAATTAATTAATTAAATTAAATTAAAATTATTAAATGATTTATTTTACTAATACATATTTTTTAAGAATAGCTTACTCTGAATCGACCATCAGGATCGTGGATGTAAGCCATCATGACGTGTCCCCAGTTGTGCAGATTACCATAGAATTGCCTGTTCTTGGATTCATAGTTGGACTCAATTAGAGAACCCAGAATGTCAGCGCCCTGTTCTTCATCCAGACTGACATTGTGTCCTTCAGAATCAATAACTTTGCCAAGATGGATGGCTTCCAGAATTCGTTCAGTCCATCTCTGCATGTCCTGGACATCAACTTGTCGAAGATCGTGCAGGGCCAAACCGTTGGGGCGAGGAGCATAGTGACGTCCAGTAGCAATGTGGGTCAAATGAGCTGCATAACCTTCCAGTGGTTCTTCAAAGTTGTGGAAAGGCACCATTCGGTTCAAGCCATTGGACAATCGTTCACAATCGTATCTGAAATATTGCGGATAATTAATTTCATTAAATGCAGTTATTCAATTAATTTCTTCAAATTCACTGTTTATTAACTTTAACTATTGTATTGAATTCTTGGTTAACTGATGAAAATGTTCAGGGAATGAATTGATAAACATGAAAAGTTTTATTGCAATAATCATAAAAATCAAGAAGATGCTGCTGATATGGTAGGACGAGATATCAATTAAATGAATAAATATTTATCTAAATGTTAGTAATTATTGAATTACTTATTTTTATTTAAATTATTTATCAATTTAAAAGTGATATTATAGAATAATAATTTTAATGAAAACTACTATGTTTAAAATAATTGTTTTACGTTCAAATCTTATTGTGTAACAATTTTTATGTTATTATATAACTATAAATGCGTACCTAGCACACATTTGCTGATGCATGTAATAGAAAAGTTCTCCTCTCCTATCTTTCTTTTTGCCAAAGAAGGTAACATCGTAGACGGAAGGATAAACGACATGCCAATGCCAATGGTGAGCATTCACACCAATGTCCTCTCGATAGTAGGCAAGCTTGTATTCGGGATCCAAAATGTTACCAGTTTCATGGACATCGACGATGACATCACTCTAAAATTTCAAAAGAAAACAGAAAATTTAAATTACATTGAATATTCTATTTATTTTTATACTTAATAATTGCTTTAATTAACCACATCACAATTTATTAAATACTATTTAGTTTAACAAGATAAATTTAAATCGTTTTTGGACAAAAGAGGACGAATTTGCATTAAAAGATTGAAATTACTCCAGTTAGCTTTTAATAACTACTGTTAACCACGTCACAATTTATTAAATTCTATTTAGTTTAACAAGATAAACTAATCGTTTTTTGACAAAAGAGGAAGAATTTGCATTAAAAGATTGAAATTACTCCAGTTATCCTTCAGCCCTTGAAATATTGATTAGTATATGTGGTCAAGCAAAAGCATTGCCTAGACGAATAAACTTACTGCTTTCGATCCATATTATGGTTTTATTGTATAAAACGATTGATACACCAAATGCGTTTGAATTGACCAATGCTATTGAAGTCTGGGATTTATAAATTGCTTATTAGAATGCTGAATTTGGAAAAGTAGAATGATAGATTTATCCTTGAATTTGAATAAAGCAAAACTATAAAAATTTATACTTCTACCAAACACAGACAGGGAAATAAGTGGGAATGACCACATACCTCATCTCCAACTGGTTTGGTGGTAGCGATGGAGAAAGCTCTGATGAGGGTATCAGCAGGAACGAATCTATCGGCAAAGATTTCTTGAATTGGTGGAACAATGATTCCTCTGCTGTCAGCACGGTGCAAGATGGCAACTTCAGCAGCGAAGGCAAACAGAGTGGAGTTCACGAAGGTGCGAGCTTGCTCAGCTAAGTGGACGAAGTCATCGAAATCTTTGGCACCTGTATCGAAAAAGTAAAATCAGTTTCGAACTGATGGACTCAACATGAAAATATAATTTTTGCTCCTTTAGTGTGAAAGAAATTCAGGACGAGAAATCTACTCGATTTGTTTTGAAGTCATTCAATAAATATTTTATTTTATTACTACTTCAGAATCTAAATTTATATCCCTTATTTTAATTTTTGATTATATTATTATTCTCCATTTTTTTCCCTTATGAACACATCATTTTCCTTTTTAAATGTGTTTTGGTGCGATTTTTTTGTAAGTAAAGAAGATACATTTAAAAAAATTATATCACTTTTATGAACTCATAAGATCTATTTTATTTATTTATTATTTTGTAAAAAAATAAAATTGTTCGAAATAAAATAATTCATAGATTTAAAATGAGAATGCGTGTATCAAAATATTACTAATTTGATAGTTATTCAATAACTTTTAATTTAGAAAAATATTTATATTTTTATAACATTAAACTTTTTATCGGAAAATTTTATTTGTTTATTTTTAGAATTTTTCATTTAAAATATTTTTTCTGTTATATATAGAAGAAGAATTAAAGCATAGTTACATTAGCATAGTTACATTAAAGCATAGTTACATTAATTAGAAGAATTAATGTAACTATGAAATTAATTGATGACACTTATAAAATTAACTTCGCAATGACAGCTAATTTAACTAAATTGCATTTTACTTTTTCACTAAATTTTTAAAATGTTATGAAATTTATTTATTTAAAATAATTATATTATTTAAAATCCAAAAATATATAACTTCTTTATATAAAAGAATTGACTTTATTTATTTTTTTTTAACTGACGCCATTGCTTATGACAAAATTGATTTGCAATAAAATTAACGCATTACCTATAATACATTAAATACGTTAATGTTTTACATTTTATATAATTTTTTTTAATTTTAAGAAATTGAGAATAAATAGATGTTATTTGAAGTTAAGAAGAAAAATAAAGAAAATTATTCATATTTGTCAATATGAAAATTAAATAAATAATCTAAATAACTTGTACGGTACTTGTTACAGTAATATGACTTATTATAATAAAAACTTCTTAAAATCAATTATGAAAAATTTGAACAAAAATTACATCCAGAAAAATAAAAATAAAAAAATCATCAGTATTATAATTCTATTTTAAATGCTTAAACATTCCCATTTAATGGTGCCAATAAAAATCCTATCAGTCATCATAGTGCCGATCTTATTCCGAGAAAGCATTCCTTCGATTAATTTTTTCGAAAAGATAACGATAACTAAATTTATAATATCTTATTTTAAACGATATGAGCCAGAAATGCAGCTTTGTATGATTACCCAAATGCAAACTGGTTGCCTCCTTTCCTCTTTGGTTAGAGAAGCTACTTACTGTAGAAGACTTTCTCTTTGCCTTCTTCAGTTGCTCGGACAAGCAACAAGAGAAGAAGGCACTGTTGATTAAATTGCCGACTGTGCTCAAGCAGGGGTCGATTTGGTCTGTTGGGATATGCTCTCCAGAAGTTGCAACGCTGACAGGCTCAACAAGTTTCAGCACATGGATTGTTTCTCGCGAATCATTGATGGTGTATACGAAGTCACTAAAAATCTTATCAGTCATCATGTTGGCGATCTTATTCCATAACGATAATTCATTGATTAATTTTTTCGAAAAGGAAATGATAATTAAATTTACGATCTTTTATTTTAAGCTATATGAGCCAAAAATACAGCTTTGTATGGCAACCCGAATGCAAACTGCTTCATTTCCTCTATGTGTTGTTAGCCAATTACAAACTAATTGCTTCCTGTCCTCTTTTTATGGTTAGAGAAACTACTTACTGTAGAAGATTTCGATGAGCCTCCTTGCTTCCTCAAGATGCTCGGGCAAGAAACAGGAAAAGAAGGCGTTGTTGGGCAGTGTGCCGACTGCGCTCAAACGGGGGTCAATTTGGTCCGTTGGGATGTGCTCTCCAGAAGCTGCAACGCTGAGTCGCTCAAACAGCTTCAGCACACGGACTTGTTTCTCGCGAAGAAGAGACATCTTGGATCTAGAGCACAACCGGGGGCCTTGCACGAATCTCTGCTCCAGCGCATATAAGAGTTGCCTTTTATATCGAGATACGAAGCGGACACTTCGGGGAAATGTTTGGCTAGACCCACCTTCGTCGAAATAGACATCTTTAGATGATCTATTAATAAAATTGCGGATTCGCTTCGGATCGGAAACGAGTTATCTAAAGTTAATCTCTTGTGTTAAGGCGAGTTACATTTCAGTGATATTTGACTAGCTTCAATATTTTTTTTTTCTTTTGATTTACGGGATGTTATGACGTAATGAAAAATGTTTTTGCATAGAAGGAAAGAATATAATATTCGATCTTTTTTTAAGTAGAATTGTTTGTAAAATTAATCAGCTGGAAAATCAAAGAAGTATACTTATTTAAAACCAAGGTTTATTTAGGGTATTTTGTAATAGCAAAATAAATTTAGCAACAATTTTAAATTCTTTGATTTAATTTTTGAAAATTTTGAATTTTATAAAGTTAGGTTTCTCGTGTAGAAAGTTAGAAAACTGAAACGAAAATAAATGCTCAACATTAAAAATTGCAATTTTTGCTAAACAAAATAATTAAAAAATTTTAAGGATTTTGAATAATATCCTACTCTAAAAATTCAATAAAGTTGATATTAGTTAAAGTATATTCATTTTTAAAAAAAAAATATATCCTCACAATTAATTTAAAATTGAATTTAATACAGTTTGAAATTTTGAAAGTCAATTTTTTCTAAGTACCTGAGTTGTCAATTTGCAATGAAGGGGATAGTTTTATAAAATCTGTAGATTTAGCACAATGAATTAAAACTTGAATTTGTTAGATATAGTTTTTATAGCTGTACATTTAATTTAAATATTTTAGAAACTTTCTTTCAAATATTAGTTTTTCCAGATATTCCTTTATTTTTGAAATTAAATTTATACAGAAGAACTTAATATATTATACTTGTCAACCAAAAATAGAAATAATAACTTATAAATGTGTTAATAGTTTAAATTTTTGAACATAAATTGAAGTTTAGAAAATTTGTTGATAAAAAGTAATAAAAATTTAAAATTTGAATTCTATGAAAAAACAGTTCATCTTAAAGGTCCGCATTCTAGGTGCACTGAACACGCGCATCTCAGTCTCCTCCTCTCTGAAAGGGAGAGAGTTATTGAAGATTGTAACTATGTAGGAAGGTTTTCGAAGTGCCAGTTAGGTTGCCTGGTGTGGGGTTTAGGGAATTACCCCTAGAAATCCTTTCAGAAAGTATTACTTCTCCTTGCTGACGATGGGATATTTAGAACATTAGTGGAGCACGAAGTCTTTGTTATAAAAACAAATGTTGGTAATTTTAATCTTAAAAATATACTTCTTATTAAGAATATGACTTTAAAGCAGCCCTTTTTTAATCTGGGAATAGGTACACATACGATTACGAAACTTGTTTCTTTAAAAATACATCTTCAAATCCAGTAATTGGATGAGATCTTCTATGCAAATTTTAAAATTTTTATTAATTGTAAACTTGAGTTTCGATTGCGGTTAAATCACAGTTTAACTTTGAGCTTATTTATTCGAGCTTTTACCCGAGTACATAATTTACTAGGAAGCTAGTGAAGAGTAGTAATTGACTAGTCTATGAGTGACCATATCGTTTAATCGGTGATATGTTTTGAAAATACAGGTAAACGGGCAGACCATGGGAGAAGTAGTATCTGCTGTGTTGAGAAGAAGGTTGGGATATTCCAAGTAAAGTGGTTGTGCCTTCATAGTAATGGCACTCACCACATATGGTATTTGGTCATCACTTCAGATGAAGTTAAACCAATGTACATAAAAAAAACGACATGAAGCCAATTCGCATGTCATTGTTTGTGTTCACTAGTTCATTTTAGCCTAAGATGCCGATGATATAGGGTCAAAAATATCATCCGCCAAGGAATGGGTGTCTGCATTCCTGTGCATAGCAGAAGCTGACAAATTGTTGAAGAGACAACGAATGCCACATATGTAACTATTCTACAATTCGAGAATCATTTGAGTGATTTGTAAATCCCACATAAATATGGTGCTTATCTCTCAGTGCGGTTGCCAGTGTCATGATCCTCTGCTAGATTTTTTTATGATTCATCAAGTTTTCTTCCATACTGAGCATCATTTTTGTGACATTATATTCCATATGAGCAGTATTCAATCAAGAAAAGTTTCCTTTCTGCTAGTTGATATTGTGAACAAGTTCATATTCTGTAATTTGCATATATTACACTCTATGCATCGTCGAGATAGTGGTCCCAATAAAAGAGTTTTAGCTTGTCGATGATTATATGATACTTGTCTGACTTCTTAATGACTCTCTATTTGGACATCTCATATGATCATTTACTGAACATTGCTGCATCATGGTATGCACATTAATTTTGTATTTTTGATCATTTGCGAATAATATCCAGCTTTTCATCTCCCTCAGATTTTATTCCAATATGATAAAGTCTTCACATTATCGCAATTTTCAAAAATAGGAATTTATATATTTAGGCACATGTCTTTTTACATAGCTATCAAATTATACATCAAAATTTGTTTCACTTAAACAGGGGAATAATTTGTAACATAAAAAGTATGAACGCTTATTTTGATTTTATTCCTATTAGTTCAATTGTATTAACACATATTATGTTAGTCACATATTAGTTTTGTATTATGACCTAAAAATTTGCTATGATATTTAGCGAACAATCATTTTTTTCTAATCCTAAATCAAATTTAGATCAGCAAGTATTCATTACAATCAATATGATATCTTTTTTTAAATTTTCACTAAACTTTTTTAAAATATAGTCCTTTCACAAAATACATGATGCTGAAATGATTACATGTTTTTTTAATGCGTGGTTTTTATTTTCATGCACAATTTTTTTTCATAAATGCAAATTTTAGAATATTTACAAAATATATTCATTAAATATATTAACAAAATTTATTAAAAATTCTCAAAAACACTTACTATTGGTTACTGGATCTCATTTGAAGAATCCAGGTAGAGCAATGTAGAATCCATGAAAATTTTTACAGTTTTCCCTCTTTTTTCCCACTCTGACCATTGCAATGCATCAATATTACTGCCAATACTAAATAAGTCAATAATAATAATCAATAATAAATTTACTTAAAATGACGATTGAATTGCTTGAGCACATGCTGTTACAAAATGATTAGAAAAAATTTTACTCACTGGCAATGGGTGTTATGATTTTATGCCAATATGTTTTTTGAAATGTGGTTAGTTGGTTAGAACAAACGGCCGGAGTAAAATTTGATATTTTTTTTATGCAAAACACGTTTTTAGGATGGAGGTAAATAAACGAAAAACGGGACGAAAATAAGTTTTACGCACGTAATAGAAACACAATTTCTTTCTATATTAAACAATGGGTCACCAAAATTAAATATTTTGATTCATTAAACCTTCACACCCATACCATAGTTACATTTGAATTTTGTTTTGATTAAATTGTTCTTTTCGATACAGGTTTCAAGTTCTTAACAGATATATATATATATATTTTTTGAAAAAAAGAGTCTAATAAATTAACTGTTTTGATTCTCTATAGTACAGAAGTTTTTGCCTTATCTTTTCCATGTTCATTTCGGGTTCGACAAAGACATTATTCGTATTTATGAGTAATGTAAGTCATATTGAGTGTACAAAAGCGATACTGAAGAATATCAAAAACAGTTATATGAAGATGATTTTTAATCTATTATTTACAACTTTTTATAATTTTTTTTTGTACATCTGTGAAATTCGTGTTTCACCAATGTACACCACGAATAACCCACTGATGATAATGATGGCGAGGGCAATGCCTTCATAGGGACCACTTTTAAGAGTTAACTACTTCACGTATGAGTACCTTATGAGAAAAATTACAGAAAACTCCTATCAGGCAACCTGATTAACGATGTGAGCAGCTTATACATACTGTCACAATTAACATCGAGTCTTCTGTTTTCTAAAAGCAGTAACTGCAACTGACACTACCAGTAGATTCAAACTTGACCTTTCTTGCACCTTAGCTGTACACTTTACCATTGGGTGACAAGTCTGAGATCAATTTTATTATAGCAATTTAAAATTTAAATTATTATATATTTAAAAATTTATAAATATGTGCAATGTGCTCTTAATTACTTTTGTTTAAGCAGTTCCTAATAAAATCCCGAATAAAAACATACATTGCCATTGTTTTTATTCGCTATGATTCAATAACTAAGAAAATCAACCATTTTTTCCTACCAGATATGTAAATTCATTCCAGTTGAGTGGTCTATACATTGCGTACTAAGCAAAGTACCAGGAGTGAATCTTATAGCAGTTCTATGATTATTTTGAAATTAATTGAATTGAACTGATGGAATATACACTTAAAAATTATTAATTCAGTTAAATAATCAATAGAACAAAATCTTAAACAATTTTAAATAGTTAAAAGCATTAAAATTTCAAGCAAATGTCATAAAAACCGAAAAACTGCTTTACTCTATCGAGATAAAAATGTATTGCCTTCCATGGAGAAGATTTTGCTCATTTCCTTGAACTGACTAAAGTTTTCTCTTTAGAAAAAAATTAAAATGAAACTATATGTTTAAGAATAGAGTTTCACAGAAATTTGACTGTGCACTTAAAGCAATAAGAATGAAAACAACAGAAGCACATTATAACGAATCACAATATAGAGGATGTGACAAGATCACATAAGCTTCAGGTTTTTTATATACTAGTTAAAATGTGCTTTCATTAAAAAAATACACAAAAGCTATATATATATATATATATAGCTCTCTTGATCAATTTTTTTCTCCTATGCAGTATTTCTCATAATTTTTTAATTTTTCTATTTCATTAATAAAAATTAATTATAAAATTAAAAATCAAATTAAATAAGTGTGTTTTGGGACTTTAAATAATTCAGAAACTTAAAAATATATTAAAAAAATCAGATACTACACTAATAATACTGCAATAAAGAATAATGAGACTATTATCGACAAAAACAATACAATTTTTAGGTGAATTTGAAATCTATCAAAAATGCATTTAAAAACTACAAAATATTACATTATGTTTATTTAATTAGCTGCTGGTAAATTTATTTTTTATTGAATTTCATTGTTTATTAATGAGTTTTTTCTTGTTGTTGCTGAAGTTTCACTGAAAAGTTTCACAGTACAGATTCTGGTGAGTTTCAAGAAAAATAATTTAGCATCAATTTTTAAAAATTTTATGTGCATTAAATTATAATTTTAAATTCAAAAATTTTACACTTTTTAGAATTATTCTGAAGTTATCAATCCTCCCACGGTAACTGCTCCCTCAATTTTCCTTCTAAAACATCTATTTTTAAAATGAACTTATTATTAAAATTATCCTTCATTCTGATTTTCGATAAATATCAAGATCATAAATAAAATTTTTATAATCCAAATACATTTAATAACAAAATTTTTATAATCCAAATACATTTAATAACAAAATTTTTATAATCCAAATACATTTAATAACAAACAATGTGTCCCATTCCTCTTAAAATAGCAAATTTAGGTGCTTTTATCATTCAAACGATGTCTGTAAAACTATTATTAATCTGCCCAGTTAGAATGGCTTTACAAATGTAACTGGCATGATACTATGATTAAACTTATTAACGCTGTACTACATTAAATTTATGAACGTTTACTATATTAAGCTTATTAACATTACTTATTAACGTTATATATATAATGTCAATATTTTTTTTATGAATCTTTTATTTTTCTTATCCTAAACCGACAATTGAAGTACGCTCTTTTGTTTGAAAATATTTTTTATATTACAGCTAAATTTATCATGCATTAAGTCCAAATATTAATATTAATAATTTATCTTTCCTTTCTCTGTTTGCTTTATAGATTGAGAGCAATGGTTTTTCAAAAAAAAAATTGCAAATGGATTGTAATAATATTCGAAAACGATTTTAAAAAATAGTTTAATGTTTTAAAACTATTTTGTTATTAAATTATTTCTTTTAAATTGGTTTAGCTTATGTTGTTGTTGTTGTTGTTGTTGTTACCTATGGCTTTATTAGAACTCATTTTATACAAATTTGGCCATTTACCATTGAAACAAAAAGAAACATAAAACAAATAAAAATCACAAGGGGGAAAGACCAGACATTCTTAACAAAAACGACCAAAAGGACTTAAAAGCAAGTTAAATGTTTTAAGGATAAAAATTAAGCTAGAAGCACCATAATAAAATATGTTTTCTCTGGCCATCCAATAATAATACACAAATCACCATTCTGTTGTAAGTTACGAGTCCAGTCCCGATCAAAGTATTTTTTCTTATTCATTTTCTCTGTCTGGCATAAAACACATATATCAGAGTGCACAATCCCCATTTTGGTCACATGTTCGGCCAAGGGGTCAGTCCAGTTCTTAATCTAAAATTGGCAACAGCCCCTTTGCGAGTTTTTTCACTCAATTTTTTTCCAGTCATTCCAGACTTTTCCATTGGTGTTAGATAATAATTCACTAGTATACGATGACTCAATTTTGTCCCTTTTTTTCTCTTAAAAGAGTCAAGAGGGATAGGACATTGTCTAGGAACTTCTTCTGTTCCTTTTTTCTTTTTGCCAGAAGATTTGGCCTTTTGTCTCCAACAATTCCAACATATATATTCAATTTAAAGTTCGCATGACGCACAGTCATTTTTCGGGGGCAAGTAGAGTTTAGCTTATGTTTTTATCACCACGGAATTAACATAGAATACTGAAAGATAACAGTGCCTTTCATTATAATATTATCAATGAGCATTTATGATGAGCAGGATATGTTTTCTCTGGCCATCCAATAACAATACACAAATCACCATTCTGTTGTAAATTAAGAGTCCAGTCCCGATAAAAGTATTTTTCCTTATTCAATTTCTCTGTCTGGCATAAAACACATATATCAGAGTACACAATCCCCATTTTGGCCACATGTTCGGCCAAGGGGTCAGCCCAGTTTTTAATCTAAAATTGGCAACAGCCCCTTTGCGAGTTTTTCCACTCAATTTTTTCCAGTCATTCCAGACTTTTCCACTGGTGTTAGATAATAATTCACCAATATACGATGACTCAATTTTGTCCCTTTTTTCTCTTAAAAGAGTCAAGAGGGATAGGACATTGTCTAGGAACTTCTTCTGTTCCTTTTTTTCTTTTTGCCAGAAGATTTGGCCTTTTGTCTCCAACAATTCCAGCAAGCCAACGGCCGTACCATGCTGAATATACAGGTTCTCGTTAGATCACCGAAGTCAAGCATCATTAGGCGCGGTCAGTACTTGGGTGGGTGACCACCTGGGAAAACCGCGTGCCGTTGACAAATTTGGGACCTGAATGGCCGAGTGTCTAGCGCTCTGGCGCTCAGTGCCACAGGTTTCGGGTTCGAATCCCGGCGGTGCCATGGATGTTTGTAGTGGTTCGGAATCCACTTTAAGCCGTAGGTCCCGGTCTCCTATGACTGTAAGAGCGTCACGGAGCAAAAGTCAGGCTTCTACCTACGGGTGCTCCATCACAACAGAAGCTGCTTCCTTCCCCTACAATCATGAGTACGTATGGGCTCGTGGGCTTGGCCAGCCAAGTGGGATAAGAAACAACAACACAATTCCAGCATATATATTCAATTTAAAGTTCGCATGACGCACAGTCATTTTTCCGGGGCAAGTAGAGCTTAGCTTATGTTTTTATCACGGAATTAACATAGAATACTGAAAGATAATACTGCCTTTCATTATAATATTATCAATGAGCATTTATTTGAGAAACAATTTCTCTTGTAAGTGTAATTGAAAATAATCAATAGTGTAACTTATTTATTTACTTTCTGCAACCTTTCCTTCATAATATAGCAAATTTCAAATAAACCAGATTTTACAGTAACCATTTGATTATTCAAGCATATTTATACGATAAAAAATATAAAACATATGGTCCTTAAAATATTCTCAAAAACACTTGCTAAATTATGAGTCAATTTTAGAAAATGTTCACAAAACTATGAATAAATTCTAATTTTTAAATATTTAATACTACAGCTGTTATTTTAAAGGTTAAAATGAAAATATTTGTAAAATATGTTTTAATAAGTTGGACAATTCTATGGGAAAATATCATATAGTTAAATTTTTATACACTTTAAAAAATACAAAGTTTTATAATAAAAAAGTATAAAGAAAGATACAAAAAAAAAAAGGCTAATTTATTAACCTTCCTAAAAAGTCAATTATATGAACATATTTAAGGAAATGTTCACATTGTGTATAGAACATAGATGTATGACTTACTTAATATTAATGGTATGAAGTACATTTTGTAATGTGTGTATATTTGTATATATCAATATGTATATTTGACATTGTGTGTGTATCAATGTGTATATTTGGCAATGTGTATATATCCATGATTTAAGGTTGCATGTACATAGGGAGTTCGGATATTTGTAAAAATTCTAAAGATTGATAGAGGTAGCCAAAACAAATCTTTTTTGCGGCAGACTGCGTGTTCGAAAATGCGTTTAATTGCAAGTGGCTAAGAAACATTTGAAAAGTGAAATTAAAGACAGGCCAAATGAAATGAAGAAAAATTTTAGTTTTTCTTGTTATTACAGTAAATACTAAAAAAAAATGACCGCCTACATTTTTATAAAATTTTCGTTATTGGTGCGTAGATCTCTGTAAATTTTCACAATTCCAGGTCTCTTTCCGAACATTTCCTGCCTTAACAGATTATCTACTGACGGTAGGGCCAACCAGTCAATTGGGATCCATAAAAAGAAATTCAAATTTGTTAAATATGGTGATTGTGATAGCCAAGGGACAGGCCCAAGTCGACCAAATCAGTGATTTTTATAAGTAGAGTCCAAATAATTTCTAACAACCTGATTTAAGTGGGCATCATGCTGGAACTACGAACAGACTCGGAAATTTCCCCCAGAAATTTCTTTCCACTGCAAGATGTAATATTTTTGGACCCATATTCCATGACTAAAAATTTTTTTTTGACTCCTATCATCCTCCTTTACAGTTTTGCCAGATATTTTCTGAGCACACTGTACGCTGTTTTCAAACTCAAGGTACTTTGATCTGAGGTCATTTGCTACTAGAATGACAGATTATGCATCGTACCATGCAGGTGTTGCTATAATGCGACCACATTTTGGGCAGCCTAATCTCAAGGTGGCACCAGGAAAGTTACCACCTTCCTTCTTCCTCGAGCCCTACAGAAGAACATTCCATCCTATATGTTTATCTTGCTCACCTATGGCATAGATGAAAATTTTCGACCTCAAATCTCGGTTTCGAACTCGGATCCTGAAGTTCGGAAACCCAACGCGGTATCCTCTATACCAAGGATGGGCAAACTACGGCCCGCGGAACAACTCTGGCCCGCCCGAAGGTTCTATCCGGCCCGCGGATAGAATTTTAATTTGCCGGTCCGAGGCAAATTAAAAGAAATATATATTTATATATTATACATCTATTTCCTTTTCTACTTTGATTAAATATTATTTGTTTTATTACAAAAATTATTATTTTTATCTAATTTCCCGAGGTTAAATTCAATACCCTCAATAAATGAAGAGAAGCTTAAGAATTATGAAGATAGCTTGAAAAAACTGCATTTTCAGTTCGAACGCAGATTTCAAGATTTCAGTGTCATTCTAACAGAATTAGATATTTTTACCATGCCTTTCAACGTAAATTGTGAAGCAGTGAGGTCAGATTTGCAGGCTGAATTAATTGAGTTGCAATCTAACAATCATCTCAAGCAGTTGTTTCTAAATATGCCAAAGTTAGAGTTTTACAAATCATTATCGAAAGTAAGTTTCCCAAATTTAATATCTCACGTCCAGAAAATCAGTGCGATGTTTGCTTCATCTTATATATGTGAACAAGTGTTTTCAACTATGAACCTTAGAAAGAATTATTTCAGAAGTAGACTGACAAATGAGCATTTAGTCTCGTTCCTAAGAATCAGTACATCTCACTTCGAACCTCAATATAAGGAACTTTTAAAAATGAAATCGGAATTTCATTCATCTCATTAACATATTTAAATTGCAATATTTGTATATTGTTTTTAAAATTTTAGAAAAATTTATCTTGGCCCGCCAAACTTTTTTTTTTTCGATTTTTGGCCCGCGACCAAAAAGGTTTACCCATCCCTGCATACCATTCCAGCCTCTGAGAAGGGAAGCTAATGCTTGAGAAGATTTTTTTTCTATATTTTTGCTTCTGAAATCATTGGCATGTTTTATATGGTATGGGAAGTTAAGATGAGCATTTAGAATTAAATAAAAATATGATTGTATTTTTGTAGATTATAAGAAAGCAAATTAAAATTATGTTCGGAATATTTTATGCTATTTTTTTTTATTTAAGTATTTCCTTAGTTCACTATTTAAGTCACCCAAATTTTAACTTCCTTTGGCTGCATGTGAAAGAAAAAAAAATGTAGCGAACCAAACTTAAATTAATACTACTTTAACGGTAATCGTTAAGCTAAAAAGTTAGCAAATAATGTGGATTTGAAAATCCACAACAAAAAGAATAAAAATATCATCATAATAATTTTTTATTTCTTTTCACGCAGATTTTTTCGACCTTTAAGCATTATGAAGAAATTTTAATTAATGGAAAAGAAATATCTTAGAAAATAAGATATGTAAATTTGTAAATAAATAAAATAAAACTGTATTAATTTTTATTTATTTTATGTAACTAAAATTTCAAAAAACCAAATATTTTAAGAAATTTTATTTGACCGCATACTAACAAAAGTTGTAATGGACTTTTACTGTGATAGAGCACACAGCAGAAGTTTGACTAAGCTCCGCGTCGCTGGAGAATAAGGGCAGTGCCTTCCGGGAGGATTTTTAGGGCAAAATAACTGTGTTGCAATAAAATGTTACAAAATACAATGATCATCTGTCAAATGATAGCATCAATCAATAATTATCTTCCCAAATGGCAGTGTCAATCAATGATTGGTGCTCAAAAAAATTAAAATTGTACATAAAAAATTCCTTGAAGGTGAAAAATTCCTTAATTTACATTTACAAAATGTAATATACAAATCAAAGCGCAACTGCGATTTGAGAACATTTAAAATTGTTGGACATAGTTTAGAAGTTCGATCTTACAATCCAAGTTTATATTTTGTTATCAAAGGGTATAACATGTATAACATGTATAACATAACAAAGGGTATAACATAAAGGTTTCATAACATGTTCGTATTTAGATAAAAAAAAAGTCGTAGAGACTGAAAATCTTAGAACAAAACACTGAAATTGTTGATACTTTTTAGTGATCAGCATTTTGCTTTCGATGTGCACCATTAAGGAAGCCTTGATGAAAAGGAATTCAGTAGTAAATAATAAACGGAATAAAATTGCTTAGTGATAAAGCTACTAATCAATTCAAAACAACTGGTTGTAATCGAAATGTTTCAAAATACAATAATTAATCTGCTTTAATGATAGTGTTAGTTAACAATTAATGCTCAAATAAATTAAAATTATACATACTTATTCCTTGAAGGTGAAAAGTTTTTAAGTTGAATATACAAAACATAATATGTAAATCAAAGCTCGACTACGGTTTATGACTTCTTAAATTGAAATTGAAATTGTAATTTGCATCCGTTTATACAAGTATGATTTATGCTTGAGATTATAACCCATTCTATATTTTTGGTACAAAACTTTGCTTATTCCAAATAAGTAATATTACCATTTACGCTTTAAACTTTACAGCTCTAGCGGCAAGACAGTCTCGCTCTTTACAAATTTGCTGCATGTAATATTTGGTTTAAATGCAAAGAAGTCTGTTTTTAAATAAATCAGAAAAATAATGTGCTTCTTGGAATTCAAATGGAAAATTAATTTAGATGAGCTCCAAAAGGTCCAGTTATCCAGTTACTTCTCAAATATGTGAATCTTCCTATTCATTATCTGTTATCTGAAAAAGCATTTAGATAAACTCATTTATTATAGACATCCGGGAGGATAGTGATAGGACTATAATCTTTCGGAAGTCATTTAGAGAATCTTCAAAGAGATTCTCCTTCCAAAGAGATTTTCCTTAAGATTATTTTCCTTCTAGAATTAATAAAATTATTCGACAATTAGATGAAATTATGAAGTGATTTATGAGAAAAAGCATATCGTTGTTATGTAAAATGTTTGATAAAACGTAATATGATTTAAATTCTATTCAGGTCCTTTGTCAATTAGAATTTGAATTTTATTTTTTACTAATAAAAATGAATTAATCACATGAATACATTATTAGAAATCAAAATCAGCAGGACTGAAAAATTAAAATTTGTTATCTGAAAAAGCATTTAGATAAATGGATTTATGATAGACTTCCGGAAAGATAGTGACAATTTAATCTTTCGAAAGTCATTTAGAGCACCTTCAAACAGATAGATTATTTTCCTTCTAGAATTAATAAAATTATTTAACAATTTGAGGACATTATTCAGTATGATTTATGAGAAAAAGTATCTCGTTGTTATGCCAAATGTTTGATAAAACTAGATATAATTTAAATTCTATTCAGGTCCTTCGTCAATTCGAATTTGAGTTTTATTTTTTACTAACAGAAAAGGAATTAACCACATGAATACACTATTAGAAATTAGAAATCGAAATCAAAAGGACTGTAAACATTTTTTTGTAGATGGCGCTGAAACACAGGAAAGTTGGCGTATTAGTCTAACTTTTCTTAGTAGAGATAATAGTAAATGGATAATAAAAATAGATTTACATTTCCGGAATCAGTTGAAGTGTTAATTC
This sequence comes from Caerostris darwini, assembly GCA_021605075.1. Classification (NCBI taxonomy): domain Eukaryota; kingdom Metazoa; phylum Arthropoda; class Arachnida; order Araneae; family Araneidae; genus Caerostris; species Caerostris darwini. Next base: position 264,036 of record BPLQ01010352.1, read on the forward strand.
TCGATATCACAGATATTCAAAACATGTACATATCATTTATTCTGAACTGATGCTTTAAATGTTAGGGATATATTCAGATTTATTTGTTCACGCAACTAGGTTTTAATAAATGTCAAAAATACTGAGAATTTTTTTTAAATGTGCCAATTTTATGGATTTTTTTTTAAAAAGGACTATGTTACATTTATTTTAATAATAAATTTTGATTACTGATCTAGATTTTATTCATTAAATTTATTTTATATTTCTTTTTTTTTTTTTAATAGTTTAAATAATATGTGTTTAAAGTTGTGATGTTTAATAATATGTTTTAATATTCAGGTTTTATATTTAAGACAACTCCTTACAATTCAGTACAAATGTTATAAATGGCTATTAAGGATTCAAAAAAATTTAGTTTCCAAAAATATCACTGAATATTATTTTTTTCAGAAAAATTTATTAATAATTAGTATTTTAAACTGTCCATCTGTTGAGTCCTTTTTGCGATGAATAAGAAAAATATGGATGCTCTTAGTAATTAATTTTCTCTTTAATAATTTAAACGGGGGCCAAACTTAAGATTAATGCTGTTCTATTTAGAGTGTTAAGATTAATTTACTGTCTGGGATTAAAATTGCAGTTAAATTAGGATCGAGCTACGATTCTGGAACTTATACAAACTAGGCATTTAAAAAGGTCGAAGACCAAGTAGAATTATTGTTGAGACTAGAATTATTGTTTTGACATTATTGACTGGCTGCATTATTGTTCAACTAGATTTGTCTCTATTACAAAGTGGTAGTCAGTTGTTTTAAGAACCTACATTTTTTTTTCATGACATAGGACCAACATACAGTATGCCATTACTAAGTTTGCCTCTTAACACTTTTGATCTCGCATTTTATGACGAAGCATTTTTTGTTTTGAAGTGTTCTATAACTATAAGTTTAATTCTTTCTTAGTAAAATCGTTAAAAGAACAATAAATCATAGAATATTAATTGCTGAATGTAAGTTTTCAAAAATTAACAACTAGGTATACTAACAGAAGAAGAGAATCATAATGCCATCATCTTTATTTCTTATGATGATAGGAATTATATGGGAACCGACACACTATATGATGAGGAAATTAAATTCATATATTATAAGACGAGAATAAAGACGATAATAGAGAGTTTTTGCATAACGTTTTTTATCGTTCGATATTTTTTTCTTCCTAGCGCGCATGCTCATAGGAATACCTCAGTAGTGAAGTATTACAGATAAGCATGCGCAATAGGTACAATGTTTCTTATGCGCGCTAGGAAGAAAAATATCGGACGATAAAAAAACGTTATGCAAAAACTCTCTAATATCATCCCAAAGGACTTTAGAAATTACTATGAGTAGTGATTAAATAAATATTGGTAGTTTTTAAAAAGATTCGAAAGAAAGAAAAGAGGAATTCAGTAGTAATAATAAAGGAATAAAATTGCTTAGTGATAAAGCTACTAATCAATTAAAAACAACTAGTTGTAATCGAAATGCTTCAAAATACATTGACTTATCTGTTTAGTGTCAATTAATAATTATTCCTCAAATAAACAAAAATTATACATAAAAAAATTCCTTGAAGATGAAAAATTTTAAAGTTGTATTTATAAAACATATTATGTAAATCAAAGCGTAACTACGATTTAAGACTTTTTTAAATTGTTGAAATATTGAAATTTAAATTGTAATTTGCATCCATTTATACAAATATGATTTATGCTTGAGATTGTAATAAGATCGATTTAAGACTTTTTTAAATTGTTGAAATATTGAAATTTAAATTGTAATTTGCATCCATTTATTCAAGTATGATTTATGCTTGAGATTGTAATAAGATCGATTTAAGACTTTTTTAAATTGTTGAAATATTGAAATTTAAATTGTAATTTGAATCTATTTAAACAACTATGATTTATGCTTGAGTTTGTAAAACATTCTACATTTTTAATATAACAATTTGCATATTTCAAATAAGTAATATTACCATTTACGCTGATATATATAATATTTCGTAAATGAGAGATATACAATACAATACAAATATTAAAATATATATAATATTTCGTAAAAGACAGATAAATAAAACAATACAAACATTAAAATATATATAATATTTCGTAAGACAGAAAAATCTGACAAAATTTTTCTATTTTGTATTCAGTTTGCTTAGGACAAACTGGCTTTGTATGTTTTGAAATATACTTGGTTTATTTATTATTTCTCTTTTAATTAAACTTGCATTCGTCTTCAGAAAAAGTAAAAATAAAATTATTGAAAATTTTAATTGGCCAATGGTTTTTTTAGACAATGGTATCCGCTATCTCCAAAAATTAAAATATACCTTCAAAAAAAAAAAAAAAAGATACCAGATTCTAAGAGATACTAATATATTGATATTTTACAAAGCTTTGATTTTTTTATCCAAATCTAGTACCAAATCATTATAAATACACATTTATTCATAAATAGTCAACTGTTTTTTTAACTTTGCCTTCAAACAAAACATAAAAGAATAAAATGGATTTAGAAATTATGTATATGATCCTTCAGAAAAAGACGTACAGAGTTTTTAAAAGATAACAGAAAACAACAAAGCAAATTTTATTTCAAGAATGCGTGGTCAAATCGAAAGAACAGAAACGATAAAGAGACTTTTCGAGAGCATATAAAAGAACATTTTCTCACATAAACTTCATTAACCTCATATGAAGATATTAATATATGATCTTACTCAAAATATCTATAAAAATAATATGTTAAATGTAGCGCTCTTCAGTTTAAATTTAAAAAATATTTTTTAACACATAATATTGTTAATTGCATATGAAGGCAATAAGTGAAAGAATGTTGAATAATTTCCCTTCGGCTGATACACATGTTGAGGTGATATCTGAAATTGAACCGCAAACGTCTTGTCTGAAAGAGTGGTTATTATTTCAATGCAGATACGGCGATATGCATTACACCAGTGGTGTCAATCAAATAGTTACATTCCTTGCATTCGTAATAAGTCCATGTCTTGACAGATACGGATCTTCAACAATTTACGCGATAGTTCTCACAGCAGAATATGCTGCATACAGAATTTTTTGATCTATTCTATCCATAGATGCACTTGATGGATCTTGACCATGTTTGGATCATAATCGTAAATTTTCATGCAACATGATGGAATCGCCACTAGAGACAGCTTAGGAATAATCCATTACTATATATTCTATTGTATATGGTGTATATTCTATTAGTCATTCCATAACAAAAAATAACTAAGTTTCCTGCAATCATTCTTGTAGGAATTTCTTCATGATGTTCGTTTAACCAAATAAAGGCACTTGATGGCATTTCTACTAACATGGAGTTTAACCAATGTTTTTTTTTTCTTTCGTTTTGAAATAAGAAATTTCTTAAACATTATATTTCACCTCGACTGATTGAGATCCGTTGTCACATAAATCTGTCAAAATATAAAATGTCTGAGACTTTTCTGTTATTATTAATATCACTCTATCAATTTTACACGAATTATCTGATATTTTTGCAATGCATGTATTTCTTATTTTCTTCCTTCGACTTTTAGAGCATGAATTAAGTTTTGCGATAATTTTTTTAAGCAGTTTATCCCCAATCTGTTATATCTACCTAATACATCCTCCTTTTTTTTCGCGTTCTGTGTTATTAGCGTTTTTGTGCGTCAACAAGTTGCGTCATAAAGCGCCAAGTAGCGTCATAATTTTGTATTTATTTCTTGTGCACATTCTATGACAAAAAATTGTTTTGATATATTACAGCACTGATTAAATTCTCCCCCCACCATGCCATCCGCTTTGAAATGTATATTGTAAAATATGAAGAAATTAAAATTGCATTAATACTGGTGATTAATCATGTGATAACTTTTAGTAACTATCTTGCCGAATTCTCTAAAATAATTTGCATATACTCAAGTTTCGAATTTCACAGCATATGAATAATTTCGTAACTCAAATTACAAAAATATTTAAATTTTTTGTGAGATCAGTAAAATTAAACCAATAACTCGAGTTCAGTTCCTATAAGCAACCTAAGCAATTACTTCCATTAATAATGGAGAAATTATAGACATGAATTTTCGCAGGAAAGTAATTTGCTCTTGTATGGGTATCATAATAATTTAATAATCAAATATTATTAGGCTGATTATAAGCAATCACTTTCAAAAAACACAATCAAATATATTAAATATTTATAAAATAAAATTATATTTAAAAATTTATAAGGACTAAATTTTTGACAAATATAAAAATAAGGAATAGAAAATATTTCAAAAAAATTATCGTAAATCGGTTATCATCGAAACAAAATTATATATCATATAAAAATGTGTATAACACATCTAAAACTATTACAAGAAAAAATTTTGCATAACTAATCACATAATTCATTAAAATGCTTTGATAAAATTACGGTTTTTTGTTAAATATTACCATTATTAGATAAAACTGTTTATCACGACATGCTTCAATTATTTTCCGAATGTAACTAAAAAATTGCATTTAACTTAGTGACATTTAACATAAAACTCAATTTTAGAAAAGGTAGGCATATTTATATCGTAAATTGTAATTTTTCTTATGAATTGAATTTATTTCTAATCACGCACAGTGGAACAGAATACTTGAAAAGCTGGCAGAAAGTCGAAAAACAAAGTTCAAGCGCCGGGAAGTTTGTATTTATTTCTTGAAATGCTTTCGTGTACACCCAGAAAATCAACAAATTCAGCATGTATACTCGTCAGAAGACATTTGGAAGTTGGTAATCAATACGGTATTTTCTGCACAAAGGAATTCGGCAAAAATTTTTTTTTGTTTTAAGGAGTCATATCATTTTGATTAATATTTTGAATTCTTTGCATGATATTTATTTTTATTTTATTAAATTACGGTAAATTATTAGTGATTTTAAGTGTTAAAATGTTTTTCTAAAATTTCATATGTGTTTTTTTTAAATGAAATAAAATTTTTTCCCCCTTTTCTACATGGAATTTTTAGATATAATCTATAATATTTGGTAACAAAGTTGGGAAATAAAATCTTGCTCCCATTTGCACCTTTTTGAGATATTGACAATTTTCTATTATTATCAATTTTTTTTTTAAATTTTGCATGAATCGCTATGTTAATAATCTAAACTTTTTCATTTAGATTCTGATGCGAGAGAATTATCTCTCAGAGTATCAGAAGATATTCATCTGCCAGTAGGTAGACGGCCTTGGCCAACCAATGAAGAAGCAAAAAGAACAAAGATTAGAATATATTCTCAGCCTACACTGTTTTTCATAAAAAAACTGGGTTTGCAAAAAAAACATTGAAAAATACAATGTAATTTTTAATAGATCAAGACATTGCTAAAAAAAAAAATAATAATTGTTTATTAGATAGTTTGAGCGATCTCAGCCACGTTTTCCTATTTTTCTACAACCCATAATTTCAAGTTTCTGTTTCTGTTTAAGATTACAGCAAAAGAATATATTTTGAAAAATTAGAATAAGTTAAATACTAAATTATTTCCTTTTTAATTTTACGAATTAAACTTCCGCTGTTGCATACATGAACTGTTGTGAAAGGACTTCTAAGGACTTCCCTTTGAAGAAAGTTCTGATCATATCATACCAAAAGATCTAAAACAGAAACTCTAAGAAAATAAAGTTCAACTTCTTGGATTATACTTTTCAGCATAAGACCCCCTGGTGAAATTATTAAAAAAATGTTAAGAACCATAATTATCATTATATCAAAAATATATATTGATGTTGATACATTTAAAAACTATGTGTTAACTACTGCAAAGATCCGATTAAGAATTATGCATAGTATGTGAGGCCTTCTACAGTGCACAAATTTTTATTTTATGTAGCAGAATTAATTTTATCTGCATTGCTACCTATTACATAATTATCTCAAGAGGGCAATGTTTAGAATTTTAAAAGACATCGTGAATATTATTCTAGAAAGTATTCGAGAGAGAAATGTACTGAGGATATCTTTCACACTTTTTTTTTATATCTTCTTATCATTTATAACTGTTTATCCATTTATAACGTCTTATCCATTATTAAATTTTATTTGATCCTAAAAGAAATTTCAAATATTAGAATGAATTAAGTAAAGTGAATTCATGAAATTTAACCGACGCAGAGGAATCTTCTTGATTGTGCATTTTGTTTCCAAATTATAATTTGCATTACTTTTTAACTTTAAACTTTGCTATCAAGGTTCATTAAAATAAGTGATTGTAATTTGTAGTAAGTTAAAAGTAGTGATTGTAATATGAAATAATAAATCTTTTCATAATTAATATAAAATATAAATAAAGAAAAATTATTGTCAATGCTCCATACTTATTTGTTTTCTTTACTAAATTTAAAGTAGTTATGTGTTTAATATTATCTTTTATTTATAAGTAATAAAAATGTATATTTCAGAAAGTGTAACCAGCAAAATAAATTTTTGTATCTAAACTAATATAAAACAGGACATTTGTAAAATGATTTCAGTGCCATTATTATAATTTGTAATAATACTCCCTAAAATTATATATTTTTATTATTTAATTTAAAATAACCATAATTTTGTTATCATTTAATAAATGTATCGATAAAAATAAATATGTTTCTGAACTACTAAATTTGAATTCTTCACTTCACCCCCACCCCTTCAAAAAAAACCCAATTTTCAGGGGGATTGGATCAAAAGTTGTTTTGCCAGAAGGCAGGAGGTTTTGCCCCTCTGTGCTACGATTCTTAAAAGGTGATTTTCTATGGTATTCCACGAAAAACGCTTAAATACGTATATAAATGATGCACTACCAGACAGAATTGTTCACTGAATAAGTGGAATTCTGGATTTACAATTTAACATAACAACTATAACAAACACTGTTAGTTATGTATTAATGTGCTGTTAAACAGCTAAACCTGAATGAAATTATTTACCCGAGTGTGCATATTATGTTCAAGTTGGTATGTTAAAATTCGATATGGCATGAAAAAAAGCTCTTATAAATAGATAGGTTTTTAAGTACAGGCACTTCCTTATCTGATAATATTAAATGTTGATAAGTGTGTGAAAGTCTACCATAAAGAAATAAATTAAAGAGAAATGTTGAGTTCATTTGAATCAAACTTACAGTGCTTACATAGTAGCAAATATCAAAATTTGATCAGTACAATTAAAAAAATTCCATGGAAATTTTTTTAAATTAATGACAAATAATTAAGCTTAGTTAATTTTTTCTGATTATCGACTTGAATTGTCTTCCAAAAATTAGATCTGGTATTCAAAAAAAATTTACTGCTTTTTAAAATATTTATTCCAAGCAGAAAAAGAATGAAGAAGAGTTTCAATTAAAAATAAGAGTAATAAATTATAATAAAAAACTGTCAACTCTTTTGGCAATTTCCAAAAACACACACTCTTCTATTATATATAGCATGCTGTTGCACCTTTCTGAAGCTATTAAATTCGTGAGCTTTTATTTATTGTATATTTTCCCCAGACTTACAGAAACGAATGCACTGTTTGTTATGAGTTAACAAGAGCTCAGTTTAAATTCTCCAAAGGAAATTTAGTTGAAGGGAGTTCATACTGATCTAAAATGCTGCTGGCATTAAACGAAATTAGTTAATTTCATTCGGATAATTTTATTATTAAATTGATCATGAATAAAAAGTGTGCATTAGTTATGGATAGATTATCGTTTTAATTCGTCGATATAATTTTCAACATTCCATTTGCTAACATTTACCACTTCTTAAACAGACAAAGTGAGATTTCCCGACAGCAAAATTACTACACAATTATCAATGGGAATATGCTTAAGTAATTCAAAATGGAATAGCTTTCAAGGAAAGGTATTTAATGACTGAGATATCCAAGAAACTAAAGTTTCTATTATAATTGACAAAAGCACAGACATCTCTATTATGCAAATTTTAGCAATGATTGTTCGATTTTGACAAACAAGACGTGGCGGACACTATTTTGGACAGCTTTTTTGTTGAATCGGGAATTTCTGTTGGCTCGAATTATACCATAAAATCGATTTTAAATAAATAAAATATTCCTATTAAAAATATAGTAGGATTTGGAAGCAGTAATTGCTCTTCTATTATGTTGCAAAACGTGATTTTCAGAAATTGCTTAAAAATGGTGTTTCAATGGATTTTCCTTATGGGATATGTTTATCATTCGTTTGCTTTATATAGTAATGCTGTCACTGCCATACTACCATCATATTTAGAAGAATTCTTCTTGCTGTTATTTCTTATACCACTTCGACAGCAACATCTAGACCAAATCCATGAACCCATGGCGAGTCATGATAAAGGATAAAAATTTAGCGTCTTTTTATCCTTGACTTTTTTGGCACAAAGACATGGGGCACCCAAAGGGAGAAGTCTGACTTTACCCCACCCGGTTATACCCCGGGCACTGGATTCCTATTTTAGTCGCCTTTTACGACATGCATGGGTTACAGAGGGGCTACTCTAATCCGGATCCACACGGAAAGAATAATTTTTTAAAACTGTTACTGCAGCAAAGGACAATATGACTTTACCTGTATTTACAAAGCAGCTAATACTCCATTCCATAATATCTATAAATTATCTCAAACAAGATGGTTATCTAGGGAGAATGTTATTTCAGCTATACTGAATCCTGCCTTGCTATAGTATTTTAAAAGCGAATCAAAAACAAAGTTGATGGAGCAATTGAGAATTTTAGAATATTAAGTAATGAGTACTGGTTTGACGAGCAGGCTTCTCCGACTGTCATTCTCTAGAGAATTTGTCAAGAAATCCCATTTGCCAACCGTACAATTTATATGCACCAAGACTTATAATAAATTACATAAGGGACAGAGATGGACCAGCGCTTTAATTAATTGGTTCTATATGTGAAGCTGTATCTCATGAATAAAACATTCAATTTTTCTGAAATTTTAATCGTTTCTTTATCTATAATGGTCTACTTAACAAATCTATCTTTAATTCTCAAGAAAAAATCTGTAATAGGATACAATCAGTATTTAATAGAAGTATTTAAGAAAAATCATAAAAAAATGTTGAAATACGTTGCAGAATGTATATGTGCCAATATGGCAGTAAAATTAAACAAAATATAATAAAATATAATCAGCTATCTTTATACAAACTTGATTGAGTATCTTGATTCTTACCGATTAAAAAAAACCCAGCAAGAATCAAGAGGAAAAAATTAAATAAGGATATTTTTGTATATTTTGTCTTACTATACAACAAATTTCTTTCATAATATCATTACTTCTTTATCTAAGGTTGTTTCATAAACGTGCCCATTTATAGGATTTCTCTTTTATTTTCTTTCATTTTTTTTCTTCTTAGATTTTAATAGAATCAGTCTTTTATTACACATACAAGTAATTTTAGATTTACGTTATTACGTTATTTAGTTTAAGAGCATTCGTTCTCAATAGAAGTACTATTAAAAGTTTTCTAATTCTTTGCTAGAATAAACTAGTGAAAGAAATACAAATTAAATCTTGACCTAGAAATCGATATTACCAATATAGAAGAATTAGTAATATAGAACTACTTGTATGTAGATTTATTATACAAGCAAGTAGTTTTAGATTTATGTTTAAGAGCACTCAAACTCAATAGAAGAGCTATTAAAATTGTTCTAATTATTTGTTAGAAAAAACTAGTGCAAAATAAATCTTGACTTAGAAATCGATATTACCAATATGGACGGATTAAGAGATAACGGAGAAATGAAACTGCTCCTGAAGTTTTAGGATAAGAAAAGAATGAAAGAGATAAATAAAAAATTGCCTTAAAAGATTAACTAAAAAGATATTTAAACAAATCGAGAAATTTTCTTTTTTCAAAAAGGTAAGTTTAAAGGAGCAGTCAAATGATACGGAGAAATGTATAATTTTTTTTCTTTTTTAATTTTATACTTATGCATTTAATTGCACATGCGCTAAAAACGTATTGAGATTTAAGTAAATCAATACATTTAAACTTATTTTAGTTTAATTAGAAATCTGATTTACGGGAATATGAAAAGGAAATAAAACAGATCAAGAATTAAAACAAGTCTCCGACTTCCATCAGAATCAACTTCCAAATAAAATAATGGAACAGAATCCAATCGTAAGTTAATTAATTTATGTATTTTTTCAAGTTATATATAATCAACAACAAAGTTAAGTTTCAAAGTAATTTAAGTGAAAGTCATAAAAAATGTCGTTAAAATAATCGCCCTTTTTTTAAAATTTAAAATTACAAATTAAAATTACATTTTGTAATTTCAATGAAAACCTTACCTTTAGTGAAGAAATATAAAGATTTAAAATAAAGCGATATTACGATGCTGATGTTTAGCAAGAGATGTATATCAAAACATTATATGAATATCGATATGCGAAACCAAAACTGGATACACTGCAGCAGCTCCACCATGATGTAAAATGGATAACGCTGAATCTGCTATTTTACTGGTGAATGGCTTAGATCAAGTCTCCGGTTTTTAGAAACAATAAAAAAAAATATTCATAATTTTCAAATTCCCATTGAAACTTTTGGGAAAAATTTAAAGAAAATGTTTTTATTAGTCATTAAATAAGGAGGCAGTGATAAATTTGAATCAACAATGAATATTACTGAAAACGCTGATCCTAATAAACTTAAAAAGGCTTTAAGAGATTTTGGGGAAATTACAATGATTCAAATGATGTAGAAATCGCGAAAAACATTCTTGAGAATTTCAAGTAGGTTTTAAGATGATGTGAAAGTTCACTTCTTAGAGATTAAGTTTCTTTAAATATTATCTCGATATCTTCCATGAAAATTTTCAATAATAAAATATTCCCTTTTTTGGAAATAAAAAAAGAAGATAAAAAGATTACAAAGATATTTAAAAGATGAAATGTACAGTAAATGAGATACTAAAAAGATGAATTTTATTGAAAAACATTTGTGAATATTTTAGTAAAAGGAAGGCTTTTGGGAAAAATTCCGGTTTTAGATATTAATTAAATAACATAATGACCATTTAATACCATCCTTATCTTTATCCTTTTTCTACAATATAATGAAAATATGTTGGATAAAAATAGGTATCTAATTAAATATTTCATATAATATTAAATATAAATCATATCAAATCTTTTCTTCACATTTTTAAAATATTCTGATATGACAGGAAAAATTTGAGCTGACTTATAATCAGTATCACCTTCTTATATAAACAGTACCTTTTATATAAACATTATACCTTTTATATACAAACAGTAGCTTAATAAAAAAAAGGCTTTAAAACGCAAACCTGCATTATTAAATCTGAACTAATATTTTTTATCGATATTCTTTCTTAAGTATTTAACAGTGTTCTCTATAACAATTTCATTAAAGAAAGTAAAAACATATATATATATATATATATTTATTCAATATATGTTTACTTCCTTAAGTAATGTAATTAACCTGAGGAGAAAGATTTCTATCTAAGATAACCTCCTTAGTTACAGAACCCCATTAGTCTATCCAAGTGAGAAAATGACATCTTCTTACCGGATCTAGGCGTGGATAACTGAAAATAGCCGTCTCAGCGCTGATGTCTTTATTTTGAGGTGAGATATTCTAAGAAAGTCCAACAGCAGACGATCACTCAAAACAATTCTTCGAACGGATGAGCTACCTCGGGTATAAAAGCTTGTGAGGATGCGTTCCAGTCTCACGGACACTGAGGATTCTTTTCTCCTCGTTTGTGAATCCTGATAGCAGTAACCATGGGCGTAAAGGAAAAGCAGGCCAAGATCCTTCCCCTCTTCAAAGGCCTTACAGCTCTGTCCCCAGAACCTTTGCCAGAAGCTGAGAGGGATGCTCGTCTCAAGGGGGTTGGATTCCTTCCCAGAGGTCGACTCTTCTCCTGTTTTCATGAGGAGCATCTAGGAGAAGCCCAGGCTCTCTATGAAACTTTGTGTGGTAAGGGATCATTCATAAATTAAATTTAAGAATTAACCCTTTAACGGTTTCATACATGCATCTATAATATAATATGATTGCATAATATTCATAATATGCATAATATGATATATGCATCATAACTCGTGCCTCATATATGCATCTTTTCAGAGCATCACGAAGTAACTCGTGCGAAAATAAATTTTTAATTTAAGAATTAACCCTTTAACGCCTTATCCCGAGTTTACTCGTGTCTCATATTTGAATTTATTCAAAACGTCACAAGTTAACTCGTGAGAAAACTAATTTTTAATTTAAGAATTAACATTTTAACGCCTTATCCCAAGTTTAATTATACCTCATATTTGCATCTTTACAGACCCTCACGAGTTAACACGTGCGAAAATTAATTTTTAATTCTAGACTAAAAGCAGTATTTTGGACTGCCTTGTATTATTCTAAGGCAAACATGAGTCCACTCTTGATATTGTACATCTGGCAATAGTTATTCTATCGCGATTTCATGTTGTTTTATTTATATCTGACTCGATGGCTTTCAGTAATAACTGAAGGTAGTCAGTGAAGTTAGTACTGATGTTAACTCGATGTTCCTTCAGTAATAAAGATTGATTGATGAGATTCATGTTATTAATTGTTTATTACTTATTGCATTAAATTTACTTATTTTCGTTATAAATGAATAAAAGTGAAGACATTTTAAATATAATAGTAGCTACGTATTGTGTGGTGATCTCGAAATCTTTTAATCAACTAAAGGATTATAGTTCTAATTCTAATATGATTCATTTAAATCCAAGTTGGATAATAATCCAAATCCCATTTCAATCTAAATGATTAAATTTATACTTGAATTTCAGTTACAAAAAGTAAATGAAACAGGATAAAAACTTATTGATCATAATACTAACATCGCATGTTTTCGATTTTAATAAAAAAAAGAGTTTTGAAACAAAACTGTATTTAAAAAAAAGAATCCACTAGAGGGTTAACTAGAAATACTTGAATTTTTTACATAAAGGAAGTAAGCAACAAAGTTTTAATTACATTTATCTGATAAAAAAATATTTTATTTTAGGCGCAATATTAAAGAATCCTTAAAAAAGATCGTGCAACTTTTCCGTTTTAATATTCAGTTACACTTTTCAGTTTCAAAGAATTAAAATTTAAATTCTGTTATGATTCAGTTCAAGAAAATTATATTATCATAAATAATTTTTTCCATCTTAATTTGATTGAAAAGCACCCTTATTATCCAACACAATTTTAAAGGACTTAAAATAAATAAAATTCCAGCAATTTTTTCGATGGATGAGTTTCGAATAGTTTGAAATTAAGAGAATTAACGATAAATAATTCGGTTTAAAATAAGTTATAAATACAAATTTTGTCATTAATATAAAATGTAAATCATTTATCATCACTTAATATAATATACTTCAAATACATAAAGAAATCACTTTTTACATTTCATTAGATTTCTTATTTAGCAATGAAAAATGGTTTTTGAATTATACAGGTTAATTACAATATCCTTAAAGTTTTTAAAAAAATTTTTTTATTATTTTTCCGGAAAACAAAGTTAAATTACTATTTCTTTTAAATGTTTCTCAGAAAAATACAACGATTTCACATAAAAAAATAGGAATAAATCTTATTTAATAAATTTGATCCTTTGTTGAATAGTTTAATAAAGTTTTAACTTTATAGATTAATTAAATGCTTTATAGAAAATAAATTTGAAAATTATATTTACTTAATGAATTGACAGGATATCTTCTAATATGATATTAAAAACATTCACTGTAATTATTGTTTAACCACAATTTAAAACATCTTATATCTGATCTATTAACTTAAGAAATTAATTTATGAAGAAATTATAGTGTTACAGTTTGTAATCGCTTTGCCACCTTTCAATTACGACATTATTTGAGGAGAAAATTTGGGTTCTATTAAGTACATTACATATTTGTAGACAGAAATGTAATTTCTAATTTCTTAAGTCACAATGTAAATTAAAATAAAAAGTCAGCGTATTCAGCATAATTGTGTACTTTTTTTTTACGAATAGATAATAAATATTAGTATAAAATATAAAAAATTAATAATATAAGATTTGAGTATACAATCCTGTAAATTTTTAATATATTTTATTATTACGTAAATTTACTTTTTATTGAGCAATAACTTAAAAAAAAAATTAAGAGATACTTTAATTAAGTATGTGTATTTGAATGTGTAGCATTATCATAGTTGTATCATACATGCGTTTGAAAATCTTGGTCTAATCAATAGAAATAATTAAAAATATATATAATAAGCTAAAATGCAAGGAAATAAAAAATTAATGTTTTAAATAAGTTATTGTTGCATACATTATGTATTGAAAACTGCCCTTTTAAAGGTAAAATAAAGGTCGTTGTTAAAATATATGACAGAGCAGAAATTTAATTATATTATAATTGTTTAATAAAATTATAAATATATGAATTTATTATAATTTAAAATCATCATAATAATTTATTATTTTATTAACGTAGTTATTTTTTATTATGAATTTTACCTGTATTAAAATTTATACACTGACATTATAATTTACTGCAATAATTGCTTTTAATGGCGACCATTTTCCTGTTATTTGTCTTTGAAAGTCGTTAATATTTTTTAAAACACTCGATTAAATGTGGCATAAATATTTTATAATTCAGGAATTAAATTAATTATTCTTTTGATATTTTAAAATGACGTTGCTATTTCTACCAGATAAATATGAAAAACTGGTAGTTAAAAAATTAATAATTCGATAACTATATAATTGTCATACCTCTTTATGAACTTTTTCATTCAAAATTGTTAATAGAGGCCAAAGACTTTGATGACTTCATCAACCTCGCCAAACAAGCAAGAGATGTCGTCAACGAGGGTATGTTTGCTTTTGCTTTGTCCGTGACTGTTCTGCACAGGGATGACTGCCACGGAGTTGTCTTGCCACCATCCAGGAAGTTTTCCCCGATAAGTTCGTTCCTGCCGAAACTATCAACCGGGCCTTGAAAGCCGATAAGGAATCCACCAATCAAAGTAAGGTAAGGATACTTCATATTTTTTCAATTCCTTCCATTAGCTCACACTCTCCCTATGTATATCTTGTTAAAATTTTCAATCGTTAATAAAATACCTTTTATTCATCCAATCAAGTTCAAATACATTTTTTTGGAACTTGTAGTGGATGACACTGGATGTTAATACAGTTTTTTCAAATATTAATTCATTAATTAAATTTAATCAATTAATAAAATTTTTTTTTAGATTTAAGTTGCATGTATCTACCAATAGATGGCGCCAGATAAACTTAAAAAAATTATTGAAAATTATTTATAGAGGACTTTTTGCAATAAAGTGAAAAAAAAGTAGGAATTGACTTAATTTTTTTTTTTTTTATATTACTTGTTTATACCATAAGAAGCACCGAAATAATAAAGAGTACAATAAAGAAGAACATAAAATTTTAATAAAAATATTTTCCAAATGTCACATACTATGCATACTTTCAAATTCACTGCCATAAAATTAATTAAGTGAAAATATAAGTATTTTTAAGATAATAATTTTTCTGAACAAAACTGGCTTATAAGTTTTTTCATGTAGATGAAATAATTGTTTTCTTTTCTAAAGGTGATCGCCATCCAAAAAACTGGTAACATTCTTGATCCTGAGTACAATATCGCCTATTTCCGTGAAGACATTGGTATCAATGCTCATCATTGGCACTGGCATTTGGTATATCCTGCCACATTCAGGCCCGATTTCTTCGGCAAGGTTAAGGACAGGAAGGGAGAACTTTTCTATTACATGCACCAGCAGATGTGTGCCAGGCAAGTAGACATTTTAATGTATAAAATTGTTTTAATGAATATTGTAAAAATAAGCATTGTAATGAAACTTTTTTTCATATTTATCTCTTTGATGAATAATTAGGTACGATTGCGATCGTTTGTCTGTTGGTCTACAGCGTATGCTTCCGTTCCAAAACTTCGACGATAAACTCGAAGGTTATTCAGCTCATTTGACCTCATTGGTCAGTGGACTGAACTATGCTTCCCGACCTGCAGGAATGTCCCTCAGAGATGTCCGTGAAGTTGATGTCCAGGATATGGAAAGATGGAGAGAAAGAATCCTCAGCGCAATCCACACTGGCCAAGTCATTGATAGCCACGGACAAGAAGTTCCTTTGGATTCCGAAAGAGGTCTCGATATCCTTGGAGCCTTGATTGAATCCAGCCACGAATCCCTCAACAAGGGATATTATGGAACCCTTCATAACTGGGGACACGTTATGGTAGCTAAAATCCACGATCATGATGGAAGGTTTAAGGTAAGTTTGATAAAATTATCGAAAAGAAATTTTTAAAATATAAATAATTTCACTTAAAGTTTGCACTCTTCTGATTTTCTATTTCATATTACTATACAACTGGGACAGCAATATAAAAAATATAATAATGATCATAAAAAAATAAATCCAAACAAATTGGTAAATAAATAAATATATTAAATTCAGATATTAAATAACTTTAATAAACAAAAATTAAACTGCAAATAACGTAAAATATTTAATGTGAATAATAAACCATGAATGAAAATAATACATACAGAATAACGGCATATTTTCAATTATCAATAATTTGCAAAAAATGAGGTTTTTATTTAATTAATAAAAAAATCATAATTATTTTGTGTTTTCCCAGATGAAATAAAATGAGTCAAGAGAAATAACTTGAATTTGTCATTGATGAACTTTTTAAATTAAAATTGCACAAAACATATTTATTTCTTTTTAATATTAAGTAAATGCTGATAAAAGTAGCCGATTTTTAAATTTATAGTTTACAAGAGCTCAATTTTACTATAAAAAAATTACTGTTTTCATTTATTAAAAAATTAATAAGAATTTTCTCTTAATTTATAGTTATGCATTGCATAAAAAATAATGTATTCAGCGAAAAAAAATGGATTCTACATCAGATATATTTATAGTAAAAATTTCAAACACTTAAATAGCCATATAATCGCACAAATATCATATTTTAAAATATATAGAAATGAACAATAATATTACGCATTACAAGAGAATATTGAAAAATCAACATGCTTTTAGTATATTGAAAATAATTATCAGACACTTAAGAAATAATTTTGTAAGAAAATATCTTATATAAATTCTTTTGACATTTTAAATATCTTTTTAATAGGAAAATCCAGGTGTTATGGATGACACTTCCACTGCTCTTCGAGATCCCATCTTCTACCGATACCACAGATGGATGGACAACATCTTCCAGGAATACAAACGCCGTCTGCCTAGCTACACACCCAATGATGTAAGTCAATCTTCAAATGTTTTTAGGAGAAATAACAACGCTTATAATAAAAAAATTAAAACTTCTATAATCCTGTTTCAAATTTCAGTTGAGCTTCCCTGGAATCCGAGTTGTGAATGTTACCGTCAATGCCAAGGTCCCCAATCTTGTCCATACTTTCAGCAAAGATTCTTTATTGGAACTTTCAAACGGTATCAATCTCAAGAATAAGATTCAAGTACGTTTAAATAATTTTGTCCTGTTTATAGGTTTGAAATTTTCTTTAATTGAAGTATTTCTAAACATAAATTGTATACAATATTTTAATCATAATGGCAGGTCAAGTACCAGCACTTGGACCACGAACCTTTCAGCTATTCTATTGCTGTAAACAACACCACTGGAAAAGATAAGAAGACTACAGTCCGTATCTTCCTTGCTCCCAAATATGACGAATTAGGAAACAGGCTCGTCTTGGAAGACCAAAGAAGACTGTACATCGAACTTGACAAGTTTACTCATAATTGTAAGTGAACATATTTTTCTTCTTATAGAAATATGAAAACTAACACACAAAATAAATAACTTTAGTCGATAAATTTCTGAAAAATTATAGATTATATTGTTTACGATTATAGACACAAAATTCATAAGGGATATAATTTATTTTAATACTAATTACTTTAAGATTGAAAATTTTTTTAATTACAGAATTTCAAGTTTTTACAAATAAAAAGGAAAACTGTGATTAACATAATAAACAATTGATTAGTTAGAATTAATTTCTTATTTTTTAGAAGTTGCAGAGCATGATTATGTGCCATTTATAAAAATTGTATAAATATTAGTATCTTAATTTAAATAATATTTTTTCTAACTGTTATATTAAATAAAATGACAATGTTTAAGGATATCTGACACATTCAATATATATAGGTGACCCTATAATACACGTTCGTGTATATAACATATATATTATAGATTAAAGCATTTTAGTTATCATTTGAAAAGTGTAATATTAATTTGCATAATATTATTTTCTGTTGTCTCTAGTACACCCTGGAAAGAACACCATTAACCGTCGATCTGTCGATTCATCTGTTACTTTGTCACATGTCCCAACTTTCGAGCAACTCGAGAAGGGTGAAGGATTATCTGACGCCAACACTGAATACTGCAGTTGCGGATGGCCAGAGCACATGCTCGTCCCCAGAGGAATGCCTCGTGGTATGGTCTTCCACCTCTTTGTCATGCTCACTGATTACGAACAGGATAAGGTAAGAATATTTTCCTACAATTCGTTTTATAAACTGTGGAATCAATTTTCCAGGATAATTAGTACACACACACACTCATGAAAAACAAGCTAACATTTAAAGTTTATCTGCTGCTTTTGTATTACAGAACTGTTACACCTGCTCGTGGCACAGCATTTTCTACACCTGCGTTTTTACATTTTCACTGCGCGTTTTTACATCTGCGCTTGCACGATTACAATCCTAACATTAACAACAACTGTATAACTGCATAGTTTTTAGTTCCAGTTCGTGAATTACGCAGCGCTCCCTGTTGATGAATCTGTTTTGGTGCTCTCTCGGAAGCATTGCCACAGACTCCATATAAATAATATTGAAATCAGGAAACATACATAATTTAACACAAATCAATATTTTTCATTAGTGACATCTGATATTACCTCTTTAAACAAAAACATTGATTTTTAAATTACGTTTCAATGAAAAAGCATTGAAATGAGGAGAAATAATTGATTAATTCAAACATGTGGGAATGTGACATGAATATTCAGTTTAATAGTGCATAACATTAATAGTGCATTCCTTTTCTTTTCAAACAAAAACAGTACTAATTTTAAAAGTTAAGTTTCTTGGAAAACAACTGAAAAAATATCATAAATTTAATTATTTCTAACTCTGAATCATTTATTTAAAAGGTTTCCATGATGTTTTTTGAGCCATGCTTAGATAAATTAAGTAATCAATATCAATTATAAAGTTGTGCACAAACAGTTAAAACAGTGGAAGACTTTACAAAAATATTATGTGTTACATTTCAGTTAATATATATTTAGAAATACATTACTCTTTTCATTTCTCCTTGTAGGAGTTCGTTTACCTTTTGTTTAAGTATTAATAAACGACATAATTCATTCGTCTTTCTAGGTTGCAGATGCTCCTGCTACTGTTGTATGCTCTGATGCAGTCAGCTACTGCGGTGCTAAGGATCAGAAATATCCTGACCGACGAGCCATGGGCTATCCCTTCGATCGTCCAATCAAGGCCAGGACACCCAGCCAGTTCCAGACTCAGAACATGTCCTTCACTGAAGTACGAATCCAATATGGTGGATACAAATCAGCATAAGATTTCAGAACTATCAATAACTCTCTACAAAAATCTTTATTACTTCGCAAAAATGGCAAAAACACGTTATCTCCTGTAAATTATTGAATCCAAAGGCGTAATAAATAGTATTTTTTTTCCTGCAAAGTCAATTCCTGTATTTGAAATCATGGACTGATTCATTTTACAGAAATAATAACTGATTGGATATTTTTGTTACTAAAAAAATTTGTCATTCCTTCTTTCAAAAAGCAAAAAATAAAAATTTAAATAGGAGATAGTTGTTTTCATTCTTGAGTTTGTTATTAATTGTTCACTGACAAATACTTGCAATTATTCGAAGGAATTAAGTTAAATGATAAATAGTATTTGTTGGGAAATATTATGATTATTGTTCGAAAAATTTCCGAATATTTTAAATGACATTATAGCAGAAAATTTTTTTAATTGTTCTCGAATTCTATTCACAAATAAATGTGACTGACAAAAAAGTTGAATTAGTTTTAAATAGAAGAGATTATACATACATAGTTTAACTATTAAAATATTATATTTGTTCTAATAATACTTCAAATCTATACACACGAAAAAAAATCAGGTTTTACATGATTGAAATTTTCACACGGCTTATAATAATAAAAATTAATCTACTATTTTGTTGTAAATTTAAATGAACAGAAATCTTTTGGTGTAAAAATAGTTTTATGTAAATTAAACGAAATAGCTGAAAATAGTTAACTAGTTTAACTTGTAAAATTTGCTAGATTCATTTGTACCTTAATTAAATCAAACAAAAATCCTCTGAATTCATAGAATATGAAATGTGATAACAGTTCTTATATCTTTCTGTATGGATTTGAGGAAGATAATATTATTGTCACATGGAAAAAAATAGACCAGATAAATTTGCCTTTAATTTAACTTTATTCTCATAACATTGATTAATTATTATTTCTCTACATAACTATAGAAAATTATTAGTGTGAAGAAATTCTCATGTTCAGAATACTTATTAAGCATGTAACACAAATTACATGTAATAATTTTTTTTTAATTATTAAAGTTTTGCATGCGAATTTTGTGGGTATAGAGAAAACCCTTCGAAATCAGATGTTTTTTGAGCCAATAAAAAGTATTATTACATTTATAATAAATATAATTTTCACATTTTTAACAGGACTTGAAGTGATAAAAATTATATTAATAATAAAAAATAGAAACTAATAAAAAAAGCTCAAATTAAATATTTTTTCTAAGCAAGCCACTTAAATATTAGTATAATACTGTTTCGTTTTGTTTCTTATCCCACTTGGTCGACAGCAAGATCTAGACCAATTCCATAAACACGTGTGTTCATAAACAATGAAAATCTAGTCCAGGACTTGAGCACAGCTAGATCTTCCGGCAACCAATGAAAGTCAAGATATGGGCAGGAATTGCTTGAGTCAAGCTACATTTCGGGTAAAGGGGATAAACCTTAAGGCCTGACACATGACGTTGAGCCCGAAGATGACTACTGCGGAACCAAGCAAGAGCCTTCCGTTCGGATCTACTATTTGGCCTTAGAGGCAAGCTCCGAGAAAGAGAAACAGTCCTCGTCAGTAGAATTCTTAAGGCTGCCCTTCTTGGCTAGCTCATCTACAATCTCGTTGCCGTAAATGCCCACATGTAATGGAACTCACAGAAAAAATATATTATTATGATGGACATTCAAGTAACCCAAAAGATGAACAATATTCACCCTCGCTCTATCACCATGTTTCCACCATTCAGCCAGGTGCTGAATAGAGCTTTGGTTATTGCTCAGAATCCAAATGTCTGTATCGACACCCTCACTGACACAATAGTTCAGAACATCCTCAATAGCTATGAGTTCTGCCCGAAACACTGAGCAGTAGTTGAGGTTCCTCTTACAAATCTTAATGCCACTTCCCCACTTCATGAAAACTCCGCTACCCGAAATAGCGCCATCACCCCTACTGCCATCAGTATAAATCTGTAGTAGAATACCTCTTGTATTAACGAAGAAAGATAGATTATAATAAACAAAAAATTATCTAATCCCTTTTGAGACTTTAGAAATTCACAAATTAGTCACAATGAAATTTTTATTAATTATACTTTTGATTGGTTCATGTCAGGTATATAATTTTCAAATTGACTCAAATATAATCGAATACTATTCGGATTTTAATTCTGTGGCCTCTTAAAATCTATATATATATAAATGGATGGATATATGTGTGCATACTCCAGCATAACCTTAAAATTATAGAACTTACAGGCTCAAATTCTTTTTTCTACTCAAAAATTACGAAATAATTGTCACTAGTTATTTTAAATTAAATAAAAACCTTATAATTTGGAGCACCTAGCGCCATCTAGTGGAGTGATGGTGCTCCACTAATGTCATATAGCGTAATCTGTTTATTGGTTTTAAGAAATTAAAATGGAAAAAAATATATATATATTGTTTCAAATGTTTGACATACGTGATATGACAATTATTTTTTACCCTTTAAATTCGTTTTATTTATACATAATTATTCTGCATAATTCTTTTTCTACAATTTTCAAATGGTGATTTTGAATTTTTATCAAATGTTTTGCATTAGCAATTGATATTTTCTCTTAGTTTCTGTCCTCATTTCACCTCGTGGCCAGATGGTCCAGCGGCTAGAACTCTACTAGCCTTGGGTACCATAGATGGCATGGATGTTTGTTAGTGATTCATGTTTAACTGTAGGTCCTGGTCTAATTAGCCTAAAGTGTACAAAAAATTACCATAGAGCGACAAACCAAAACGTCATTTCCCCGATATTATTTTTAATAGATTTTACCAAGACTAAATATGTTTTATCTTCTATACAGAAATGCCAAGATTTATCAGCTAGTAATAAACTAAAAATATAACGGAAATCATAGTTTGACTTTTCCACAGATGCAAACGTAATTTTAACCGCTTTTGTAAATTGCTATTCTCCTTGGTAATATACATTATACAATGAAATACCTACATATTTTCGTGGCTAATCTTTTATTTTTATCCGAAATAAAAGAGTATGAAAGAAATTGAGGTTTTCTGTTTCTGAAATTGACAATATAAATTGCAAATCCTGGTATCCATGGTTGCCATAAAAAGCGTCATTCAAGTGTTTTATGTATTTAAATGAATTTTTAAGAACACCTGTTAATATTGGTAATTTAAATGCATCTTGCAATGTATTTTTTTAGCAGCAATATGAAAGTAAGTCCTTTCCACTCAATAGAGATAATTTATGTTGTTAATAAGCAGAAAATGGATTATGCATTTACATAGATGTTTCATCAGTATCTCCAAACTTCTACTATTTCACAATACCAGAGATAACAGTCAATCAGCATATATATTTCTGATTCGTATAACTATAAGTATATAAAAAAAGTTCCAAACTTATTCAAAATTTTGAACTTGAAATCCTTTAAGTTCATTCAATTTTAATTTTCAGATATTTGAATTTGACAGATTTATGTTGAGTTTTCTGTCTAATTTACACAACCTCTACCGCATATTTTCGAGTATAAGCCGATTTTTAGAACTTTTTCTAAAGCTAAATTACAGGGTTAGCTTATATATGAATCTGCTAATCTCCCAAAAAAACGTGGGTACTTTTTCGTTAGCCGGACGCAAGAGGTAAATCTCCAAATATCGTTATATATAGCACGTTTTTATTTCTTTAGTTTATATTTCTTAAGTTAATGAAAAATAAATTTTTTTAATGAAACGAGTTATTCGTTTTACGGAAATGAATTGTTTCATTTTAGAAAATGTTCATATTGCTGATTTGTTGCGTCGTCGCCAAAACGGAAAATCTGATGTTGGTGAAATTTGGCCCGGCTAACGGAAAAGTACCAAATCGTTTTCAACAAACGAGATTACATGTAGATTAAAATTTGCCATATAAGAATTTCTCTTCCCGCTTATCTGTGTCATTTTATTTTTAACCACAAGTCGTATACTTTTTTCCAACTGAATGGAAAAAATGTGCTATCTTCAGGTAGGGTTACCAGAGTTATAACTATCGTAGTTGGCATCTTGCGTTTTGCTTTACAGCAATTTTATTAGAAAATATTTCACTCTTTTAATTGCTTGGCAACAGTTTTGCTCTCACGTCGACATGTTTGAATGTTACATGAATATTTTTTTCCTTTCGGCTTATATGTGGGTTAACTTGGATAAATGTTTGAAGTAAAAAAGCTCTCTCGACTTATATACGAATCGTTTTATATTCGGAAATATACGGTAATTATTTTAAACATCTAATTTGCGTCGAAACAGCTATCCATGTTCGATTATTATTATTATTTTGCTAATTTAAACATCATTATGGAGCCTGATAATACATAAAAAACATCATTATGGGGCCTGATGGTCGAGTGACTAGCGCTCTGGTGCTCGGTGCCCCAGGTTTCGTGTTCGAATCCCGGCGGTGCCACGAATTATTGATTCGAATCCACTTTAAACCGTTATGACTGTAGAGCGTTGGACATACAGCTGACTACCCTATCCCGTAAAAACAAAAACATCTCCTGTCTCGAAATCTGCAAATAGGTAGACGGCCTTGGCCCACCATGGGGATG
The DNA here is from genome assembly GCA_021605075.1 of Caerostris darwini. Classification (NCBI taxonomy): domain Eukaryota; kingdom Metazoa; phylum Arthropoda; class Arachnida; order Araneae; family Araneidae; genus Caerostris; species Caerostris darwini. The sequence continues at coordinate 288,397 of BPLQ01010352.1, forward strand.
TTGCACCACTGACAATGAAACATCAGTATCCCAAATTTAATAGTGTTTAACCATTCACATAACAATAATTTTTTCCTGTTTTTTTATTATTATTAGTTGCTTTTCAATCATTTGTTATACTTATCCGCTATATTGATAACACATATAAAGTAATTATAATTAAAAATTCTCTTGGAAACTTCTATGAAATAAGGAATACTGGACGAAATGATACAAACTTAGAAATGGTGTAAATGGATTTGATTTGCTGCAAAATCGTCTTTACGTTCGAAGTTATTAGCAAGGAAAATAGCACCTTTTTCCAGATTAATTGTGATTATTTTTGTTTGCTGAATGATTCACACCTCGCAAATGAACAACAGTAAAGATTTTGGCAGCATGAATAATTGAGTAAGAAATTTCCATATTAATGATTTTCGTGGACCAATCTTAGAAATCATTTATTCTTAGAAAGCCGATTTTTAGTAAAGATTTTGGCAGTATAAGCAATAGAGCAAGAAATTTCCACGTTAATAATTTTCGTCGACTAATCTTAGAAATCATGATATCTTAGAAAGTACAATTTTTATGCATGATTTTTATTCCACCTCATATTACTTTAAAGTTTTACAGATGACAAGGATATTGATTGCATTTTCCCATTAAAAGTCCATTTTGGTCACCAAATCTTCCCATATAACTTTCGCTTTGGGGATATTTCAAAAGCACCTTTTTTGTGATAATATTACCAATTTTTCATAACTCAAAGATTTGATTTACCAACTTATTCGGAACATCTTGGGTGATATGCTTCCAGTTACAATAGAGTACTTGAATACCACCCTACTATGAGACCTGGAGAAAATGGTGGATAGCATATTGGACATGTACTACTATGAACGTTTTTAATGTGTTTAAAAATAAATTTTTGTTTGTAAGATATGCAATGTAAAGAATTAAAAAACAGATAAATAAACTTTTGCCTAATTTTATTTGATAATTGTTAACTAAAAATTGTTTTATTGTATTTTAAGATTTTATATATTATTTCACTATCTACTAATTGTACTTCTTAAACAAAGTAAGTTTTATTTTTCCTTTTGGTTTATTTGGTGTTATGAATAAATTATATTTTTTTGGCACTGTTAGGCCACATCTGGCTCTTATGTCATTGAAAAATGACTACTTACCTTTCCTCAGGTATTAACTTTTGGAAATAAAATTCTTTGCAGCTCATAAAATTCCACTAATGACCTTTATACCATTTCCTATTTTGGACTGATTTGACCTAGTTTTCCTCTTTTTGCAAGTAAATAAATCGATAAAGTAATATACAGTCTTGACAAAAAGTGAGACAACAAATTTATTTCTGAATAATTTTTAAATAAACTAAAATAAGGTTTTGAATGTTAATTATAGGGAACGATAAACAGATGTTTAATATTTGATAATACCGCCCTTAGCTTCTATAGCAACATCAACTATTTGAGCATAATAAGTATTTATTTGTAATACCCTTCAACATTTATAACATTCCATACTCTTAGAAGTTACTAGATTTTGAATTATCTTGGATTTTAAAAAAATTTCCTAAGTGCTATATAATATTAGAGGTTGTGGTGCCTAGTTTAAAATGCCAATGTCATTATTCTAAATCTACCTTCTTGAAAACTGATGTATGGTCTTGTATTAAGTGATGAAGTTTAAGGCCTCCCGTGTTGATATTATCAAATATTTCACTAATTAACTAATAATTTGCAAGTATCCAGTATACAAACGATCTATCAGCGAGGAGCTTCGAAAAACAGTCAATATTTTTGATTTTCCTATTTTAAAATTTAATGAGTGCATTAAAGGGTTAAAGGGTGTAGAAGAGATTTTTCTTAGCTGCGTGCCATCAACAATAAAACACTCTTTGATTGCTGAAAGGATATCTCTGTCGGAAAATTTAGCAGAGTCATGGTGTAGAGTATAGAAGAAGCAAGAATAACTACATTTAATTAACTTAGGAAAGCAAATTTTTATTACATATGTAAAACTTACAAAAACCATATTTTGGTTTTAACTTATATATGATTAAACCATGTTGCCTGCAACCAGCCAGACAGCCTCCTCTCCTTTCTATAAAGCCTACACTCTTCATGGACTTATAAAACCGTACCCGATGTCACAATCAATCATATGCCTCCAAAATATTACGTCGGAATCGGATGTAAACGAAAAATTATAAAAATTTCCATGAATAATAGATTGAATTAACTTGACAACACTCTCCTTGTGATAGACGGGGCAAATATTTGAATAGCGTAGTGTAAAATCTGAAATGAGCAGTGCCACTCATGAACACATTAGAAGTTTTCCTCTTCACGTATCCCATTACAGTACAAAGAAAATGCAATATTTGAGTTCAGACCTTGATATTAAATCGTTGCCCTGTGCCAAATATCCTGAACTGGTTAGCTTTGTAAAATATGAATTCTTCCTTAGCATCAACTAGTCGTTTCAGAAAATACACCAATACTTATCTGTTCATGATCATTCTTCTTCCAGTGTGACAGGAACTTTGGCAATACAAAAAAGAAAATAAGGAGGAAGGACAAACAATACTTACCAGAGTAATATAATGAACTGATTAGAATAGTAAAAAATTCTGATTACAGTATAAAAAATGTTTCGCTCGAAAACATATTGGACTTTAAGAATTGATGACACAAATATTAAAAAAATTATCGAAATTCGTTGATATGATTCGTCTTTCCCTTTCGAAGCATTGATATGTGCAGTATGCTTTTCCATCGAAAAGTTGCGTAAGTGCTTACGAATTTATTAGTGACTTTGCAAAAAAATAAATAAATAAATAAAATTTTAAAAAACATTTAGAACTGTTGTGACACTCCTACTGATCAAGCCTACAATTTAAAACTACACATCAATGAGAAAAAATTTAAAGATCTTTAAAAGTTTTTCCTTAGTTTATTAAAAGTTTTACCTATAAAAAGTTCCTCCTCAAAACAATAGAAAACCATTCTACGACACCATGATGACTTGCTCTAATCACAATGAAGATCAGTCAGTGGACGAATGACTGTTTTTGATCTAATTTCATTGTATTTTAAAAGAAAATTGTGTTTTGATTATGAAAATTTAATTTATTTTTTATTGTAGAATTTATTTATTAATGCTAAACCCAGCAGATACTTCATAAGTTTTAAGATGGAAATAAATCCAACAAATTTTTTCAATTAAAATTCTTGGATGATATATATTTTTTCAAGTATTATTTTATACCTCACAGGGTTTTGCAGTTGCTGTAAAAATTAGACGGTTATTGAATGAAAACTCTACCCCATTTACAGTTTGATTTTTTTTTTTTTTCAATTTTTCAAGAATTTGATTTCTGGACTTACTTCATTCTTGAACCTGTTGGCTCAATGGTTCGCATATTACTATAGAATAGGTCTCACAAATACTTTAACGTTGGTTTTAAATTTCATTTATTTTAGAAATAGTATCAAAAACGCTTAAAAGAGTTATTTCATGACATTTAGTCTCTTTAGCTTAATAGACATTTTTGCAAAATTTACAAAGCATCCATTGTTTGCATTAGGAAGTAGGAATAACAGCTTGTAATGTGAACAAAAAATAGTATGTAGCAAAGTATAATGCCACCTTACAAATTAAGCTCATTTAAGAGTGCTAAATGCAGTAAAACTTGGTAAAAAACAACATTTTGTTTAGTATTAGTTGCCTTTTGATACTATACAAAATAATAAATCAAACGAACTTAAAATGCAAGATCAGCATATCTACCGTTCCAAAATGGGTAATTTCAAATCAAACTAAAGTATTCATTCATTTGTTTTAGAAAGCGAAAAATAGTAGTAATTCATAAAAAAATAAACATATCTAATATTCGATTCTATTTTCCCTTGTACATTTGATTATTTTTAGAATCAAATGCATAAGCCAAATTTGAAATAGTTTTTTTACTTGATATAAAGATGAAATTTTTAGTTGTTTTTTTATTAATTATTGAATTTTTTATTCAGGAATTTATTGAATTCATCTCATGTATGTTTTAAGAAAAACAAATAAAATAGGATTTCAAAATATTTTTGATCATTATTTAACCAGTATAGCCTTATATTTATATTCATGTTTTTAGATCATTGTCTTATTGTATCACCAGTTTTTTTTTAAAATTCTAATTTACTGATACTTTCTACAATTTCATTTTAAGATATAATTCTTTGGTTAATAAGTAATAGTAATAACAAATTAAATATTAATAAGTAATAGCAATAACAAACTCAAGTAAAATTCATGCTAACATTGAGTTGTATATGACTACGCCAAACTATTACAAAAACGCAATCATTTCTGTCAACAATTTACAATTCAACAATTACAACAATCATGTTTGTCGAAATTTGATTCGAACTTTCTCCACGCATGGAGCTAATTTAATAACAATAATATTTTTTTGTTCCATTTCTCATTGGATGTGTAAAAAAAGCCAATTATAAAATACAATACACATTTCGTGTTTTCAATGGATAATTTCTGACTAAAAGTTATAGAACCATAATAAAAATAGAATCAACTTTATTTGATGGAAATAATACTCAAAAATGGATAACAGCACTGAAGTACATCATATAACTTTAAGAGTTTAGCAGTTTAGTTGACTTGATTTCATGAATTTTCTTAATTTGTTAAGTAGAAAACAGCTTAAATGTCTCTTAATAAATTCTTTAGTAAATTTTATTATTATATTATTATTATTTTATTACTATTTAAGTAGTACTATATTATTAATCCTTCCATATTGGTAATATCGATTTCTAGGTCAACATTTAATTTGTATTTTCTTCACTAGTTTATTCTAACAAAGAATTAGAAAAATTTTAATAATTAGTCTATTGAGTTCGAGTGCTGTTAAACATAAATCTAAAACTACTTGTATGCATAATAATTCTACATACAAATAGTATTTGCAAGTAGTACTATACCACTAATCCTTCCCTATTGGTAATATCTGTTTCTAGGTCAAGCTTTATTTTGCATTTTCCTGACTAGTTGAACAAAGAATTAGACTAACTAACTCACTAACAAAGAATTAGACTAACTAACTCACTAACAAAGAATTAGAAAAATTTTAATAGTTCATCTATTGAGTTCGAGTGCTTTTAAACATAAATCTAATACTACTTGTATGCATAATAAAAGACTGATCCTATTAAAATCTGAGAAGAAAATAAAAGAAAAAATAGTACAACTGAGATAAAATGGGGACGTTTATTAAACAACCTTAGAAAAAGAAGTAATAATATTGTCAAAGAAATTTGCTGTATAGTAAAAAAAAATATATATATATATATATATATATGCAAAAATACTATATCCATGCTTAATTTTTTTCTCTTAATCCTTGTTGTTTTACAGCTTAAACTTGATGTATAAAGATAGCTGATCATATCTTGTTTATTTTTTCAAATTTCTAAAAAACAAATTTCTTGATTTGTTTAAAAAGCTTTTTAGTTAATCTTTTAAAGTAATTTTTTATTTATTTACTTAATTCGTTTTTTATCATACAACTTCAGGAGCAGTTTAATTTCGGACAGCTGACGTTTTTTCAACAAAATTATTTTTTTTAATTAATGGCGATCGGGCAAGAATGATATTAATCGAATTAGGTGGAATTATTTGTTAGGTGTGAAATTTAATACTCAAACTTTCGGTAATTTTCGGTTAGAGGTGCCGAATGCAATTGGAGCCATTTTAAAATGGCACCAATTTATTGCCAATCATAATGCAATAAGCCAGTTGTTTGCTGAGGCAAAGTGTTTAAATCTTTCAATGATAGTTCACCTTTTGGATAGAACCTCACAAATGAAAAATTACCAATACTTAGGATTTCATATCTTATTTCGTTTTTGTTTCATTATTTCTTTCACTTATAATAAATTTCCATCGTTTTTGTACGTCACTTCCAGGAGTGGAATATAAATTTACAACTTTTTTTCCCGTTGGGATTAATATTTAGGAACTGTGAGTTAGAATTCCAATTAATAAAAGCGAAGTTGATTAAAAAGTGCAATAAAAACCGTTACGCAGCTACTCTAATAAGAATAAAAGCCAGTGAATGATAAGAAATGATAACGAATTAATTTATTCATCATTAATGAAGTTTTTATGACTGAGAAGCATATTACTTACTTATAACATTACTGAGAAGATAAGAGAACAAAAAGAAAAAAGTGGACAACTTGAAAATAGATTAAAAAATTCAAGAAAATATTTTTCAGAAAATTATTAAAAAAAAAAAAATTGGAAAACATTTATAACATCACCATTTATATCACTTTCTATTTAGAATATCGGAAAAAAAAAACATCACTACAATGTTAAAACAGATTAGATAACATAGGTGTAAGAATATCTTAAGGAGAGTTAATGAATTTTGTATCAACTAAAATAATGATTTTTAATAAGCTAAAATAACGATTTTTGTAAGCTAAAATGAAGATTTTGTGTGAGTTAAAATAATAGCGTATGTGTTATCAAAGGGTTTAACACTTACTTTTGGGTTTATAATACAAATTAAATTGGCTAGATGAAATACATAAAAATGGACTTACCGTCAGTTTGAAAAGACTGGTAAAGAATCCACTAATGTGAGCTAAACTAATACTTTGTGTGAGCTAAAATAATAACTTAGGTGTTGGACTTAATACTTACCATTGGGTTTATAATACAAATTAAATTGGCTAGATGAAATATATAAAAATGGACTTACCGTTAATTTGAAAAGACTTTGGTAAAGAGAACTTGCCCATTATTCAGCCAAAATCAATGCAATTTCCTAAAAAAATAAATTTGAAAGACGGGTGTTTCTGTCTTGTGCTGCAATAGTATACTTAGTAATAGTTTTCTACCTTACGACACGCAAATGCGGGACAGATAACCCTAAGAGTCCTCTCAGAAGGCACTGTCCTTCTCTCGTCATTCATCAATAAGCTATTCACAGGAGACACAGTGGTATATGAGGCCCACCGATGTTCAACAAAGAAGAAATATATTACGTGTTGTTTTTGTTTTGAAGAGAACAATGTAGTGAAACTAACTTTATAAAGTTCGATAACAAAATCTTTTTAAAACATTTCAGTAAAATATTTACCCTTTTTTATATTAATTATTTTTTAGTAGAAGATTGATGCACGTTTTAGCATTGTGCTAGGGTTAAAGATTTACATGCCCTCACGAAATACAAAAATCACATTATTTCCTTCAGAAGTCCTACAGCGAAAACTTTTTTTCTGTTTAATTGTCGAAAAAGCTATTCATTTAAAATTTGTTTGTTGAAATGAATAATTAATTCATAAATTAATTAAATAATAATAATTAATTAGTTAATTAATTAGCAATACCCTTATTGTTTATTTTCTCCTCATGAGGTCAACTACTTATAATTGTTATTTCTTATCAGATATTTCCTATTATGATTGCCATTTCCTATTTACACACCATTTTTTTTTTTTAGAAATTGATTTTTAATAATTTTTTTTCTATTTAGAAAACAAAACTCTTTGAGCAAGGACGTAAATGATTACTTCTTACAGTGCAGCATAAATTAAATATACCTAAAAGTTCCGGTTTTATTTTTAAAAGTAATAGCTAATCCAATGCACGAAAATTTCATAAGTATATACAGATTTAAATATCAAAACTTACGCAAACAATACTACTATAAAAACAAGCAATAAGTTACATGCCGTTCATTATAAAACTGTTAATAATTCATTCCTTTTCAATTTTTAATAATTGAATCGCATTAATTTTTTACGAAATGTTGCAGAAATTTTTTCAAAGGGACTATAAAGTGCTAAAAATTAAACTATTAAAACTTGACTAAAAATAAATAAAAAAATACATATAATTCTCCTGTTTTCACAATTACAAAACTATACGTCAATATTAAGCTTTTAAGAAAATCGAAAAATACATTGCATTTAGATAAACGCAAATCAGTGCACTATTTTTTACAAGTGCGACAGATTTCCGAGTTGCTAAAATCCCTTACTATGAGATGATTCAATTTTCCGAATTGCATATCATTACTTCGATGACACTCCCGTAAAAGATCCTGATTTCCTGTTGCGCCCTTCCTGATTACTCTATCAATAGACATGCAAAAAAGTCCTCCGCACTGAGCTGCTGTCTATTTTTGATCGAAACTGTGGATACAGAGAAGGCCGGTGCAAAATACTTCTCAGAAAGCAAGGGCTGCTCGGCGGTATAAAACATGTCGCATTCTGTGGCTGAAGGCAGTCCCAACACATACAGGCTTGCTTGTGCGATTCGTTGAGTCCATCCATCATGACTATCAAGGAGAAGCAAGATCAACTCTTGCCTTTGTTCGAGAAGTTGACCACTCTCACAAGGCAGCAAATTCCCCCCGAACAGAGGGATCCCCGATTGGTCGGAGTTGGAGTTTTGCCCAGAGGAACTCTGTTCTCCTGTTTCCATGAGAGACATCTCAAGGAAGCCACGAAGCTGTTTGAAATCCTTTTCAGTAAGTTTTTCACAGTTTGCTTGAAATAATGCTTACAATTTATATTTCTAACATCTATGATATAATCTCATAACATGCAGTACATCGATCATATGAGGTAGCTATCTATAATATGAGGTCAAAGCCTATGCTGTTAATATCTATACTTATGCTAAAAAAGTATTTTAAAGACGAAATTATGCAAATTATTAAAGATCAAAGTATTTTAAAGATCAAATTATGCAAATCATTAAAGATCAAAGTATTTTAAAGATCAAATTATGCAAATTATTAAAGACCAAAGTATTTTTAAAGATTAAATTATGCAAATTATTAAAGATCAAAGTATTTTAAATATCAAATTATGCCAATTATTAAAGATCAAATTATGCAAATTATTGCAGATTAAAGTATTTTAAAGATGAAATTATGCAAATTATTTTAAAGATCAAATTATGCAAATTATTACATTTCAAAGTATTTTAAAGATCAAATTATGCAAATTATTAAAGATCAAAGTATTTTAAAGATCAAATTATTCAAATTATTAAAGATCAAATTATGTAAATTATTAAAGATCAAAGTATTTTAAAGATCAAATTATGCAAATTATTAAAGATCAAATATAATCAAGTTAATCCAGTTGGGGATGAACAAAAATATATTACGAAATAAAGCTAGTTCATAGTAATTAAATTTGAATGGAGCCTTTGTTTAAAGAAAATGTAAAAATAAATTGTGCTTTGGCATAAATTTTATTGTTATAGCTTTTTATTTAATTGAAGTAATTGTGTCAATAGTTTTATCTCGAGTAATCTAGTTTGAAATGAGTGGATTAAATAAAATTTCTTTGGATTTAATTTTATGAGCGATGAAAATATCGTTGAAACTAAATCCCTAATATATTGCTCTACTTTATCAGTTTTTACGGTTACTGAACAAAAACCGTCTATCTTCAATAAAAAGGTTGTTTTTCTATGGCATCAATATAGTTAAAAATTTTTTATGCAAATTATGCCATCCCTTGAAATAAACGTAATCAATGAACAAATTTATAATCATTTCAAAAGGAAAAATATATGAATTTCACTATAAGTTTGCATTCTTTGCATGTGTGTCACATGTGTACCCAAATAAGATTGGAAATTAATAGTAATAATTTAAATTAATAATAATGATATGGACCAGAATTTTTTCATTAATATAAGAAATAATTTTATTATCAAAAAGTATTATGTTAATGTATTGTTTGCTAATGGTTATTCAAAACATCACATTATTATTAAATCAAAATTCAACTTTTCATTAGTAAAAAGTAATGAAACAAAGGTTTCACAGATTGAAGTAGATGGCATGTATCTTAAATAATAAAACATGTCTGCAGAAACTGTTAAATGATAATAATTAGTCTTAACATAGACATGATTTTCCTTTTTATAATCAGACTATTTTTTCCTATTAGATAATCAATGATCAAGGAGTTTGCTTTAGAAATTAGCTATAGAATTGACTAATTAAAACAGCGGAGTATGAAGGAAAAACTAAGAAAAAAAAAAGGGGAATTTTGGAGAAATGGAACAATGCGTCCAATAACAACCAGCTTTGCTTCGAAAATTGTGATAATTAAAAAGCCATTACTAGATATTAATTGTTTATTGCAATATATTTCAGCGGACTGTTCTAATTAATTGGATTTATTTCTTATAAGTCGAGATATGACGTTAACTAAAATTTATAGGTTCCAACATCATATTTAATAAAAAAAAATCCTTTTAGAATCTTCCTAAAGATTAAGAGTTGTTTAATTGTGATAGTTTTTCTTTTTTTATTAGAGGTAATTTATAAGATCTGATTTCTTTAAAAGCATTTTAAAAAAGAGCAATTGATCTTTCTTCCTTCAGCATGAACCATAACTCATAAAATTAATCTTAAACCACACTAATCTATATTGTTATCTCAACTGCATTAACATATAACACACAAATATAATGTTTATTACACGCAATTATACGTTTTATATAACACACATATATACACAAGTATAATGTTTATTGTTTGTAAATAAATAATGTTTTCCTGTTTTCAGCTGCCGCCGATTTCGCTGACTTCCTGAAACTCGCTCAGCAAGCCCGAGATGTTGTAAATGAGGGACTCTTCGTCTACGCTCTGTCTGTGGCTATCGCTCACAGGGATGATTGCCGTGGTGTCACTTTGCCACCCATCCAGGAAGTCTTCCCCGACAGGTTCATTCCTGCTGAAACCATCAACTTGGCATCTAAGGAAGCTAAGAACAAGCCCACCGAGGTAAGTCTACTATGAATAACAGCTAATTTGATGAATTTTTCAATAACCTCTCATTATGAGTCTGATTGTGGCTTATCCCAATATACTATGCAAGCAAAATTAGTTAAAAAGATCATCCCTTTTAGACAAGTCAAAAATTTATGCAGATTTTCACATGGATTACTCATGATAGGATGGAGGGTTAAAGATACTTAAAGAAATTCCAGGGGCATTGATTTTAGTTTTATTATATTTTACGCACAAAAGTAAAAATATTAATCTTCAAAATAGTTTTATGCTTTAGAAGTTTCTCTTTTTCATTATAAAGTTAGTAAGTAATTTTGTCAACCGCTGAATTTTATAAACGTCCTTTATGGGTAACTGACCTGTGCACTAATCTGACTTCTGCTACATGATGAAGGATCAACAAAAAAGTTATTGGGATTGACATTCAATTGATATTAATTGCTTTGGGTAACTATATTTAATAAGAATATAAATCCATATCTTTGTTACTAGAAGGAATCTACTTCAAACAATTGTAGTAGTTTGAAAAATTTATTTCATTTAACAAATTATACATTTTGTCTCACCTGAATATACTTCAGATATTTCAGAATCTATAGTAATCCTGTACTGCGATTTCTTTTATTTTTATTTTCTCATTTTTCTAAGATATATATCAAGATTCTAACCTTTCTCATTGGATGATTTAAAATAACAGTAAATGAAATAAAAAAAAATATTGTAATACCAAATGATTTTATGATTCTTCCATTCTTTCCAATTACTTCAAGATAAGTATAATTTTTGTTACTTAAAGCTATACTAAATGTCATTTAAGATATTATTTAGTCCATGACTTGTTTTCTTTCAGATGTAAAATTTATGATATAATTTCTAAATACCTTCGGATTGATGCAAAAGTTCCGAAATCTCCTGACTTCGTGCAATGAACATTATTTCTTCTGTTTTTAGGATGTTCTTGTTGAGATTGAGGATACTGGTAACATCTTGGAGCCTGAATATAAATTGGCTTACTTCCGTGAAGACATTGGCATCAATGCTCACCATTGGCACTGGCACGTTGTTTACCCAGCTAACTGGAGCGTAGAACTTACCGGAAAGCTAAAAGATAGGAAGGGAGAACTCTTCTATTACATGCATCAACAGATGTGTGCCAGGTAATAAATTAGTTTCGATATAAATCTATAATGAACAGCACTATTTCTTTTCTTGGAGCAGAAAATTATTGATTTTATAAAAATAAATAGTTATGAATATATTACATATACTATTTGCACATTTCACTTCCTTTTTATTTAACTTAGAATATAGAACAGCTAAAGACTAACACTTTAACAATAGTATTTTTAATGCATAGTGCTGTAAAAATCATTGCTTGAAAATATAAAAATTATGCTGCTAAATATGCCCATTTTTATTATTTATTAATTATAATTTTAAAAAAATTTAAATAATTTTGTGTGATATTGTAAAGTTAATTTTAAAATTAATATAAAGCTACTTAAAAATGCTTCTTGAAGTTTTGATAATTGTTGAGAATTACAATAACTGAATACTTGAAGTAAAAGAATTATATTTACGAAATTTTAAATTTCACATTCTGAAATAATCTAAGACTAAAGTACATTCAGCTCATATGTGAAAAATGGTTTAAAAAAATATACATATCGCCTCACCTGTGATTTTTTTTCCCAAAACTTTTGCATATCAGCCAATATTCTTCTTTCCAAATTAGAAGCAAATAATGTTGAAGGAGTTAAACTAAATCTGAATAAATTTTTCTTTTCACAAAATATTGTTCTCTATATGACACTTCTTTCTTCTAAAAGGTACGATTGCGAACGATTGTCCAATGGTCTGAACCGTATGGTGGCCTTCCACAACTTTGAAGAGAAACTTGAAGGCTATGCTCCTCATTTGACTTCCCTTGTGAGTGGTTTGCACTACGCCTCCAGGCCTCAAGGCTTCAGCATGAGGGATCTCACCGAAGTCGATGTCCAAGACATGGAAAGATGGAGAGACAGGATCCTGGAAGCCATTGACTTGAAGCATGTCCATGATTCTCAAGGCAACGAACTTGCTCTGGATGAAGCAAATGGTGCCAACATTTTGGGATCCATCATTGAAGCTAGTTCAAATTCCCCCAACAAAAAATTCTACGGATCTCTCCATAACTGGGGACATGTCATGATGGCACGTATGCATGATCCTGATGGCAGATTCCAAGTAAGCAAAAATTAGTGATACAATAGAATGTAGTTAATGAATAACATCTTTAACAATAGTACTCTAATATTTTAATTTTCTGTATTTTTATAGGAAAATCCCGGTGTTATGAGTGATACTTCAACCTCTCTTCGTGATCCCATTTTCTACCGTTGGCACAGATTTGTTGACAACATTTTCCAACAATACAAGGCAACTCTGCAGCCCTATACTTGGGAGCAGGTAATGAATACATTTTTATTGACAAAAATTAAATATCCACTTTGAAATTAATATTCGTTTCAAATATTAGATATTTGTTTGGGGTATGGTAAAATACATTTGTAAAATATTTTGCAGCAATTTTTGATTAAATATATTACAGTAAGAAGTAATTCACCGAAGTCAAGCATCATTGGGCGCGGTCAGTACTTCGGTGGGTGACCATCTGGGAACACCGCGTGCCGTTGGCATTCACAAATTAGGGACCTGAATGGCCGAGTGTCTAGCGCTCTGGCGCTCGGTGCCGCAGGTTTCGGGTTTGAATCCCGGCGGTGCCATGGATGTTTGTAGTGGTTCGGAATCCACTTTAAGCCGTAGGTCCCAGTCTCCTATGACTGTAAGAGCGTCACGGAGCCAAAGTCAGACTTCTACCTAAGGGTGCTCCATCACAACAGAAGCTGCTTCCTTCCCTTCAATCATTCGTACGTATGGGCAGCCAAGTGGGATAAGAAACAACAACAACATTATATAATTTTATAATTTATGCAACTTATGTTCTAATCGATTTTATAAAAAGAATTAATTAGGGTACATTTTCTTTTAAGTTCTCTAAGATAAAAATAAAATTATTTGAGGAAATTCAATGCTTTATTTTATTGCTTAGTTCATATGAATCTAAATATCAGAAAATATAATATGCTGTTCACGTTTTCAGTTGTCATTCCCCGGTGTAAAAGTAGTTAGCTGTGAAGTCAAGGGAAAGAGCTCAAACGTCATTACAACATTCATGAAAGACGATGAGCTCAATCTCGCTCATGGAATCAACTTTGGAACTGACCACAAAGTGAAGGTAACAAAAAAAAACCTTCAGAAAATGCTTCGAAACTACTCATATTTAAATCTGATTTACTTTGTTATACTTTGTATTATATTATTTCAAAAGCCATCCTTATTGAATTGAATATTTTTAATGATATGTTAATATCACTGCTTGTATAAAAAAATATAGTAAACTAATCTAGTCTTTGGTATATAACTCCTTTGGTTTATAATTTAATTTTGGGTTAATTTCTCCTTTATAAGAAAAATTCGCTTCAATATATTAAGACAATGATAAGTTCAAATTGATGTTATATACATAATTTTCTGTTAGATGTTTAATTAAAAAAAATAATGTAGCGCATTATTGATACCTTAATGTGTAACAATTCTGTGTTGAATAAATAAAAAAAAGAAAATTTGAAATAGACAGAAAAATCAATCCATTAAGAATAAATATAATAATAATAAGTAATAATAGTAATTTAAATAATTATCAGTATTACCATAAAATTTCAGTCTTAAAAGCATTTACATATAAGTTGAAAGATTCTTAAAGCAATGCACACTAACCAGATACTTGTAATAGTATAACATGTTAAAAGTTAAGAATTTCTCCATGTGTGTAATAATAAGTAATAATAATAATTTAAAGAATTATCGTTATTACTGTAAAATTTCAATCTTTAAAGCATTTACATGTAAATTAAAAAATTTGTAAGGCAATAAATATTAATCAGATACTTGTAATGATTAATAATTTCTTGCATGTAAAAGTTAATAAGTTGTATGTAAAAGTTAATAAATTGCATGCAAAAGTTAATAAGATGCATGTAAAAGTGAATAAGTTGCATGTAAAAGTGAATAAGTTGCATGTAAAAGGGAATAAGATGCATGTAAAAGTTAATAAGTTGCATGTAAAAGTGAATAAGAGGCATGTAAAAGTTAATAAGATGCATGTAAAAATTAATAAGTTGCATGTAAAAGTTAATAAGATGCATGCAACAGTTAATAAGTTGCATGTAAAGTGAATAAGTTGCATGTAAAAGTTAATAAATTGCATGTAAAAGTGAATAAGTTGCATGTAAAAGCTAATAATTTCTCCAGGTCAAGTATCACCATCTGGACCACGAACCTTTCTCCGTCGTCGCTAATGTTGAAAACAACAGTGGAGCTCCCCAACATGCAACTGTTCGAGTTTTCTTGGCCCCCAAATACGATGAACTTGGAAACCGACTCACCCCTGACGATCAGAGGCCTCTCTTTATCGAAATCGACAAGTTCCACAAGCAATGTAAGTGAATTTCAATGTAAAATCTTTTACTGAACAAGTCTTCTAGAATAATAACGTAGAAATACTTCCTTTCTTATTTTATTTTAAGATATTACACGTTAAGATAAAACTATGCAATTTAAAGAATTAAAAAATAATTTCGCTTTTACTGTGATTATGAGACTTGAATTATATTATGCTACATTTATATGAATGAGAGTGGCAACAACTTAATATTGATAGATTACTTTTATAAAAGAAAAATATTTTCATTAATTAATTAAAATATCTTAAAGTAATCGACTGATGGTTAACTGCAAAAACATGTATAATGTAATATGATAACTTTTTATAATGATTCAATCCCTAAATGTAAATGATGGCCAATTGGCTAGCGCTCTGGCCTTTGGTGCTTCAGGTTCTAATCCTGTTTTGGATGTTTATTAGTGGTTAGGAATCCACATTTAAGCGTAAGTCCCGGTTTAATTAGCCTAAAGTGTGCACAAAATGACAGTAGAGCAACAAACCAAACCAAACCTAATTGAAAATGAGATTGAATCAAAATTATATTATCATAAAACATTTATATGATTTAAACGTTGGTAGTTTGTGGTATCTTTTATGTTAAATATAATTTTATATTATGTATTGTTTATAGTTCCAAAATTTCATTGAAGAACACAATTACTGGCATATTATAAAACCATGAACTTTGTATAAATTGCTGCAAAATGATTTATTATGTAATCAGAAATTCGCAGATAGTTTTCGCTCGCTTCATAAATCCTTCTTTTCATTTGCTTCAGTGGCACCAGGAGCCAATACCATCAGCCGCAATGCTATCGATTCCACTGTCACTCTGTCCCATACTTACACTTTCGAAGAGTTGAAGGCCGGCCAGAGCGCTTCCGCTGACGCCAGCGAATTCTGCAGCTGCGGATGGCCAGAACACATGCTTGTACCCAGAGGAACACACAAGGGAATGGACTTCCAACTCTTTGTCATGCTCACTGACAACACACAGGATAACGTAAGTACAAAATGTAATTCTCTTACCTGAAATTCGAATTGCTTCAAAATTCCATCTCCATACTATTAATTTTTCAAGTTTGTAATTCATATTTACTTTACATATCGTGAGATACCAACTAGGAGACAAATTATTTTAGTTTGTAATGCAACTGCTTATTGATCGCTAAGTTTATTTCCTTGTTAATTAGGCTTATATAGAAATAAGTACATCTTCTCATTAACCAACTTATTTCATTTTGCTTTACATTCATTCGATTAATAAATTTCAATTTTGCTTATCAGATACCTTAAAAACGGTTTGAATCCTGGAGGGGCCATGGATGTTTGTTAGTGGTTCGGAATCCACGTTAAACTGTAGGTCGCTGCTTAATTAGCCTAAAGTGTGCTAAAAATGACCGTAGAGAGACAAACCAAACTATTAAAAATAGTTTAAATTTTTATTCATCTTGGGATTAAGCTTCAATTAAGTCAATTTCCAATTTAAGTTTCAACAAATATTACTAAATTACTAAAAGACATGCCCCTCACCTTTGTAACTGCATCTATAAAAATATATATATATTTCTTTGAATTTTAATCAGAGTGTTTTGGCAAATGTTAAGAACAATTAAAATAATTTGTGGCAAATCTTAGTGGCATACTTGCAATAAAAAACATTAAGATAATTTCAAAAATCTTTTTAATTCTTGTTACTAATATATCTATATATTATATAAAAAAATATTTAAAAAATTACTGTCAAATGATTCAAATAATTATTACTGCGATAAATTATTGCACTAAATGTTCATAAAAACCAATGGTCATTTCGTTTATTTTATCTATCAAAGATTTCTTTTTTCTTTTTTCAAAGATGGCGTCACATCTTTACAAAAAATCTTTTTTGTAAGTAGGAAAAAGTTGCCAAACTGAAAGAGATTTTTGTTTTTTAAAAATAAAATCTGCAACTAAGCGATTAACTTACTATAATAATTCAGCAAGTCACAGTTTGATAATTATAGTATAGTCTCGCATTAAATTTAAATGTCTTTAAACTTCATATTGTTGATTTATCCCCCTTTACTTTTCCTATTAAAGAAACTTTTTACCTATTTAAAGAATAAACTGAACTTGTCATTTAAATTCCTTCTTTTTGTTATTTAGCCTGAGGGAGCTAATGTGAAGACCATCTGTAACGATGCTGTGAGCTACTGTGGTGCCAAGGACCAAAGTATCCTGACAAGAAGCCCATGGGTTTCCCCTTCGACAGGCCTCTGTCTCCAAGTGTTGCTAGAAGGATCCCAACTGAAAACACATGCATCCAGGACATCAAGATCAAATTCCTGGGTTAATTTACAGACTTGACGGACACTGAAAATAGGACCATACTTCAAAAATGATATCCATATACAAATTGTAATATTTTTTTTTTGAAATTTACTTTTTCATTTACTGAAATGTTAATAAAACCGATGATTATTTCAAAATTGTTTTATTTGATGAGGTTTTGCAAATAAAGTTGTTTATTTCCAATAATCTCTAATTTCTTTCAATGTTAAAACCATTTGTTGAAATACATGGAAAAAAAAGGACACCCAGAACATCAAGGTCAAATTCCTGGGTTAATTTACAGACTTGACGGACACTGAAAATAGGACCATACTTCAAAAATGATATCCATATACAAATTGTAATATTTTTTTTTTGAAATTTACTTTTTCATTTACTGAAATGTTAATAAAACCGATGATTATTTCAAAATTGTTTTATTTGATGAGGTTTTGCAAATAAAGTTGTTTATTTCCAATGATCTCTAATTTCTTTCAATGTTAAAACCATTTGTTGAAATACATGGAGAAAAAAAGGACACCCAGAACATCAAGGTCAAATTCCTGGGTTAATTTACAGACTTGACGGACACTGAAAATAGGACCATACTTCAAAAATGATATCCATATACAAATTGTAATATTTTTTTTTTTTGAAATTTACTTTTTTTCATTTACTGAAATGTTAATAAAACCGATGATTATTTCAAAATTGTTTTATTTGATGAGGTTTTGCAAATAAAGTTGTTTATTTCCAATAATCTCTAATTTTTTCAATGTTAAAACCATTTGTTGAAATACATGGAAAAAAAAAGGACACCCAGAACATCAAGGTCAAATTCCTGGGTTAATTTACAGACTTGACGGACACTGAAAATAGGACCATACTTCAAAAATGATATCCATATACAAATTGTAATATTTTTTTTTTTTTGAAATTTACTTTTCATTTACTGAAATGTTAATAAAACCGATGATTATTTCAAAATTGTTTTATTTGATGAGGTTTTGCAAATAAAGTTGTTTATTTCCCAATATCTCTAATTTCTTTCAATGTTAAAACCATTTGTTGAAATACATGAAATAAAAAGGACACCCAGAACATCAAGATCAAATTCCTGGGTTAATTTACAGACTTGACGGACACTGAAAATAGGACCATACTTCAAAAATGATATCCATATACAAATTGTAATATTTTTTTTTTTTTGAAATTTACTTTTTCATTTACTGAAATGTTAATAAAACCGATGATTATTTCAAAATTGTTTTATTTGATGAGGTTTTGCAAATAAAGTTGTTTATTTCCAATAATCTCTAATTTCTTTCAATGTTAAAACCATTTGTTGAAATACATGGAGAAAAAGGACACCCAGAACATCAAGGTCAAATTCCTGGGTTAATTTACAAACTTGACGGACACTGAAAATCGAATCATACTTCAAAAATGATATCCATATACAAATTGCAATATTTTTTTTTTTTGAAATTTACTTTTTTCGTTTATTGAAATGTTTATAAAACCGATGATTATTTCAAAATTGTTTTATTTGATGAGGCAAGTTGATTAAGAAATGAAGTTGTTTAGTTCCAATGATTTTTAATTTCTTTCAATGTTAAAAACATTTGTTGAAATACGAAAAAAAAAAAAAAAAGAAAGAAAGAAAGAAAGAAAAACTTCTATTGTGTAAAACTCACTTTTTTGTCAAGGGCTATCAGAATTTAAGAGTGATTAATCCAGATTAATATAAATTAAAATTTTTAATTAAAAGTTTTATTTTATATTAAAAGAATTACATAATTCACATTTATAGATTTGTCTAAAAATTTTTATTACATTTTTTTAAGTGAATGATACATTTCTTTATGCAAAATCGAAGAGAAGTCTGATGATCAATATGCAAAATAATTTTAATTAGAAAAACTTATATATTTTTTTTAGAAATCATACCAGCAAGACAAACAATTTAATTCTTGAAAATTAAACGAATTAATACCTGAATTTCGATGTTTTACTCTTAATTTGTAGGGAACTTCCTGTTATAATACAAAATTGTGCGACTCAAGCAAATAATAATATACTTGACTTTAAAAAACTTCCACAAGAATTATTTAAAGAAAATATCCAACAAATTTTATAATTTCACCCCATTTGAGCATTTGTATTATTCATAGATGGCGCCCTTATACGAATAGCAACTAATGAATATTTAATTTGTTTAAAAGAAAAAAAAATGTTCAAAATTAACTTTTAGATTAATTCTTTTTAATTTTAATAAACTTTATCGGAGCAAACCTTCATAACTAAATGGTTCATAAAAATCTTTTTAATAATATTTGGTTGTATAACTTTGTAATACAATCAAATTGTTACAACCTTTGTGTTATTTGGCTTGTAACTTTCATTAGACAATGACAATTACAACGCCAATTCAATTGATTTAAAAAAAATACATGTTTATTTGTTTGAATTTTTAGAGTTAAAAAATAATAGGAACGCTCTAATAAAATACTTTTTATAAATGAAATTTATTTTATTCATTAAATGAAATTTATTTAATTTTATTAAAAAATTTTCAGCTATTAATTTGTAATTCATATTTAATTAATAAAATAATTTAATTTAGAATTTGTAGTAATTTAGAATTGAGTTACGGAAGAAATGTTATTAGTAAACCATGAAAAAAAATATTGTTAAGTAGTAAGCATAGCATATTCTCTTGAATTATTAAGAAGGGTAGAGTAATCTTAATAAGCATTGAAATCAAGTCAGCTTTCTTTGCTTTATTTTAGACATAAGTAAAATTTTGAATTAATTGTGGTAAAACAAGTTTCAAATGCGTATTACAAGTATCTCTAAAGGACGCTGTAAAAAATATCAAATTAATTATTTCTATGGCAACCAAAAAAAACGGTATTCAATTAAAAAATACATTTTAGAAAAAGGGTGTAAATATAATTTTAGAATATGTTAGTTTAATAGATATAGATTTTGTTTTCATATTTATTAAACAATGGTACATAATATACTCTTAAATCTTTTAGTTTGTGAAAAACATTTTGTTGATTCCAATGTAAAATATAAGCTTAAATATCCCAATTAAAGAATAAATGAGCTTATACTTTTTCAATACATAATAGCAATGTCATTTTTGAAGGAAAAGTTATTCATTTTTTTAATATGAATTTCAGTGATAAATATTAAAATGTCAAGTTCTTTGATGAAATGTAATTATGTACAAAAGTTCTAAAAAAATAGCACGAAAGTTTAATTTGAAAAGAAAAAAAAAATACCAAAATCTTTCTATTTAAATATAAATGACGTATATTACAAGTATCTCTTCCTATTTAAATATAAATACGTATGTAAATGACTTTCAATTTATCAGTGACAGCCTTACGTCAATGCCATTCAGTATGAAAGCTTCACTGCATAGCTTATGAATTGCTATTATCAAAACTATCTTTATAAGATTAGGCAAATGACAGTTGATAAAGTGATATATATTTGAATATCTTTAACAGTCATATACATAAGTGCTAAAAGTAAATTATTTTTTAGCTGGATGACATAAACTGAATGAAAGGACTTTCAAAAGACTTTATTTTTCACATTCAGTATTTTCATCCTATTTTATTAATAAAAATGACTTCGAGTTTTACTCAAAATAAACATTATATTTTTGACGAATATTGCTTTTTTTTTTCCTCTCTTGAATGGTGTTATCTTTCGAAACATCATTCATCATTTTGATAGTGAATGACCAATATAATAAATTATACAGGGTGTTTGTAATTTAAGTCTTGACTACTCTGAATCCTCTGCAGAAATTATTAACATTAATTAACAGAATAATTAACTAATCTAATTAGCAGAATAATTAACTAATCTAATTAACAGAATAATTAACTAATCTAATTAACAGAATAATTAACTAATCTAATTAGCAGAATAATTAACTAATCTAATTAACAGAATATTACCAAACTTAGTAGGGAAGTTAATGATGACATGGCAGAAAAGATTCCGCTTGAAAAACTGTAGTTTTAGATGTTGAAGAAAGTGTCGATAGATAGATAAATATGGCGATGTGCAGTGTAAGAAGGAGTTACAGACAAACGAATAACCAAGATATGTTACGTTATCTATGGTATTCCTAATCTCATGAGTAGTCGGACGAAAGAGCAAAAATAATTTCAAATAAAACATTATTAATTTATAAAAAAAAATTAATTTCAAATAAAATATTATTCAATTATTGTTTTTTATTTCAAACTACTTTAATAAAGGCAATGAAAAAAATTTTCCAGTGGTAATACTTAAAATGTTTTAATCAGAAAATACATCACATTGAAAATGATAATCAGAAAATATAATTTAATTTTAATTTTAAAGTTGTATAAATTTTTTTTTTATTTATTTGTTTGCTGTTTTCTGTTAAGTTTTGTGTCATACTTACTGGTGCACAAGTATTCCTTGTAATTTTTCAATAAAATAAAAAAATAATTAGATGTTTTTTTTATGTAATGATGATCGATTGAAAAAAATATGAAAACATAACAATACAAAGCAGAAACTAGATCATTCCTTCTGTATAAATTGTGGCGACTTTTTTATGAAATATCTTTATGTAACAAGATTAGTCTGATGATTTTGATTAAATTCAATGATGATTTTTTTAATAAAACATTTATTGTATTGCTAATTTGTACAGTATAACCATTTTCGTAGCTAATCCATATTTAAGCAAAATATTAATGACATTTTAAAAATAATCATATGTACTTTCTAAAATAAGTTCAGGATTTTTTTACTTAAAATCCTTTAATACATACATTGAGAACTTCTAAGATAATTTTGGATACATATTTTCTATTACTAAATACGGCAAAAAAGTTTTAAAGAAGGCAACCATAGTGTCTTTCAATGGAGAGTAAGTTTTTAATGTATAACTCATAGTAGAATTCAAGTAATATAAATAAATATATATGACTTTGAGAATATTCATAAGTTCATTTTTGTTATATTTCTTATAACATTATAAGATTCATAGTGAACTGACATACTTTTGAATTACTTTATTAAATTATTTAAAATTACTTTAGAATTAGAATATTATGACTACGTTCATAAATAATGTAGTTACAAACTTATGTATGTTTCTAATCTTTAAAAGAGCAGAAATTTATTACAGAAATTTTTAAATTTTTAAAAATTTCTCTGTCATTGATATAAGTAGCAATGATAGCCATAAAACAATTGAAAAGTATAAATTAACAACAAATGATTTTTATTAGCAAAAAGTTATATTATTGCCGCAATTAAAATTACATTTCATATGTTGGGATATCACAAAACATTTGCTTTCATTTTGTTTGTATAGGATTTTTTGCCCTTTGATTTTGAGATCTTTATAGGAAAGTTTTTTATAATTATATATTTTCTTAATAATAACTAGGCTATTTAAATAATGCCGTTTAACTTCACAATTATATTTTTTTTTTCTTTATATTTTCAATTTTAAATCTTTAGATTTTCTTTATTATAGCTAATATTTACCAAAATGGGAAATTAAAAGATACTTTTAAATTGATTTACGATGTTTTTGAAACCAACAACACATCCCATAACTATAATAATAATAATAATAATAAAAATTTACAAATGCTATTCATTACAACATTTCTGAATATAGTAAAAAATATTAATATTTTTTACTATACTCTGCAATTTACTTTTTAATGTCAGTGAGACATATGTACAACTAACATGAGAAGTGATATGAGACGTATGTACAGCTCATGAGAAAGAATGAGAAAGAATGTATTCACAAAACCGTTTCAACTGCAGCTGATTTCATTAAATAGAGATAAATTTCATTAATCGAATATGTTCTGAAAAACCAGATATGTTTATTAAATTTATCCATCATTTAAAAGTTTAAACAATTTTCAAGCCTACACAATCAAAAAAAAATTTAATTGAGAAAACTTTTAATTGAACCGAAGTCCATTAAACAGAGATAAATTTTTAAAATGTATATTTTTTCCACTACTTTAGATTTTTCTAAAAATAGAACTAGAAAAATATAAAGAGTTATTGAAAAATAAATAATATTCTTTACTATACTCTGCAATTCATTTTTTAATCTCAGTGAGTAATATGTATAACTAACATGACAAGTAAGATAACACATACGTACAACGAACTCATCATAAGAAAGAATGTATTCACTAAAACGTTTCAACTACAGCTGATTTCATTAAAAAGAGATAAATTTCATTAATCGAGTACTTTCTGAAAAACCAGATATGTTTATTAAACTTATCCATCATTTAAATTTTGAAACAATTTTCAACCGAAAGAAACATTTCATCTTTGAAAATTCAATTACGAAAAATTTTAATTGAAGCGTAGTCCCTTAAATAGAGATAAATTTTAAAAATATATCATTTTTCTACTACTTTAGATTTTGATAAAAATAGAACTAGAAAAATATAAAGATATATTGAAAAATAAATAATATTCTTTTCTATACTCTGCAATTCATTTTTTAATATCAGTGAGACATATGTTTAACTAACATGAGAAGTAAGATGACACATACGTACAACGAACTCATCATGAGAAAGATAGAAAGAATGTATTCTCTAAAATGTTTCAACTGCAGCTGATTTCATTAAATAGAGATAAATTTCATTAATCGAGTATGTTCTGAAAAACCAGACATGTTTATTAAACTTATCCATCCTTTAAACTTTGAAACAATTTTCAACAGAAAAAAAAACATTTCATCTTTGAAAATTCAATTACGAAAAATTTTAATTGAAGCGTAGTCCCTTAAATAGAGATAAATTTTAAAAATATATAATTTTTTTCTACTACTTTAGATTTTGATAAAAATAGAACTAGAAAAATATAAAGATATATTGAAAAATAAATAATATTCTTTTCTATACTCTGCAATTCATTTTTAATATCAGTGAGACATATGTTTAACTAACATGAGAAGTAAGATGACACATACGTACAACGAACTCATCATGAGAAAGATAGAAAGAATGTATTCTCTAAAATGTTTCAACTGCAGCTGATTTCATTAAATAGAGATAAATTTCATTAATCGAGTATGTTCTGAAAAACCAGACATGTTTATTAAACTTATCCATCCTTTAAACTTTGAAACAATTTTCAACAGAAAAAAAAAACATTTCATCTTTGAAAATTCAATTACGAAAAATTTTAATTGAAGCGTAGTCCCTTAAATAGAGATAAATTTTAAAAATATATAATTTTTCTACTACTTTAGATTTTGATAAAAATAGAACTAGAAAAATATAAAGATATATTGAAAAATAAATAATATTCTTTTCTATACTCTGCAATTCATTTTTTAATATCAGTGAGACATATGTTTAACTAACATGAGAAGTAAGATGACACATACGTACAACGAACTCATCATGAGAAAGATAGAAAGAATGTATTCTCTAAAATGTTTCAACTGCAGCTGATTTCATTAAATAGAGATAAATTTCATTAATCGAGTATGTTCTGAAAAACCAGACATGTTTATTAAACTTATCCATCCTTTAAACTTTTTTTGAAACAATTTTCAACAGAAAAAAAAACATTTCATCTTTGAAAATTCAATTACGAAAATTTTAATTGAAGCGTAGTCCCTTAAATAGAGATAAATTTTAAAAATATATAATTTTTCTACTACTTTAGATTTTGATAAAAATAGAACTAGAAAAATATAAAGATATATTGAAAAATAAATAATATTCTTTTCTATACTCTGCAATTCATTTTTTAATATCAGTGAGACATATGTTTAACTAACATGAGAAGTAAGATGACACATACGTACAACGAACTCATCATGAGAAAGATAGAAAGAATGTATTCTCTAAAATGTTTCAACTGCAGCTGATTTCATTAAATAGAGATAAATTTCATTAATCGAGTATGTTCTGAAAAACCATACATGTTTATTAAACTTATCCATCCTTTAAACTTTGAAACAATTTTCAACAGAAAAAAAAAACATTTCATCTTTGAAAATTCAATTACGAAAAATTTTAATTGAAGCGTAGTCCCTTAAATAGAGATAAATTTTAAAAATATATAATTTTTCTACTACTTTAGATTTTGATAAAAATAGAACTAGAAAAATATAAAGATATATTGAAAAATAAATAATATTCTTTTCTATACTCTGCAATTCATTTTTTAATATCAGTGAGACATATGTTTAACTAACATGAGAAGTAAGATACACATACGTACAACGAACTCATCATGAGAAAGATAGAAAGAATGTATTCTCTAAAATGTTTCAACTGCAGCTGATTTCATTAAATAGAGATAAATTTCATTAATCGAGTATGTTCTGAAAACCAGACATGTTTATTAAACTTATCCATCCTTTAAACTTTGAAACAATTTTCAACAGAAAAAAAAAAACATTTCATCTTTGAAAATTCAATTACGAAAAATTTTAATTGAAGCGTAGTCCCTTAAATAGAGATAAATTTTAAAAATATATAATTTTTCTACTACTTTAGATTTTGATAAAAATAGAACTAGAAAAATATAAAGATATATTGAAAAATAAATAATATTCTTTTCTATACTCTGCAATTCATTTTTTAATATCAGTGAGACATATGTTTAACTAACATGAGAAGTAAGATGACACATACGTACAACGAACTCATCATGAGAAAGATAGAAAGAATGTATTCTCTAAAATGTTTCAACTGCAGCTGATTTCATTAAATAGAGATAAATTTCATTAATCGAGTATGTTCTGAAAAACCAGACATGTTTATTAAACTTATCCATCCTTTAAACTTTGAAACAATTTTCAACAGAAAAAAAAAACATTTCATCTTTGAAAATTCAATTACGAAAATTTATTAAGCGAAGTCCATTAAACAGAGATAAATTTCAAAAATATATTCCTTTTTCCACGACTTCTTCGTCCTTCTAGAAGCTATTATTAAGTCATTGACTTTCCATCAGAAGATTATTTGGAACTGGTGACCTTCATACACAACATCGTATTTGAATTCTTACGTTAGAAAACTTTCACCGTTTAGGTCACATATTATCATTCAGACGTAACTGTTTGTGTATTGCAATGTTTATATAGTTTAAAACAAAATTCTTGTGGTAGTAAAAGCACTTCTGATTCTTTGATAGCTTCCAAGATGAAGTCAAGGATTTGGCTTACTGCCCATAAAATGAGAGGTTAGCAAATATCGGGAGTGAACGACACCTCCAAGGACATGAGATGGTAATCAAAAACATTCATCAATTAGTTTCTATGAGGGGAAATGGAAGATAAGGTGCTGATGAATGAGTGTAGCCAACACTGTAACATTCTGTTTTTTTATTCATTTCTAGAAAACACTTTATCGATATCTTGGGAAAAAAAGGGAAATTTACTGTGATCTTTTAAAAACATGTTCTTGTAAGCACTCAGAAGAAAAAAACATGAAATAATAGCTCATTTACCTGACTGTAGTCAATACACTAACATCCTGTTTTTTTATTCGTTTCTAGAAAACACTTTATCGATATCTTGGGGGAAAAAAAGGGAATTTACTTTGATCTTTTGAAAACACTTTCGTGTAAGCACTCGGAAAAAAATGAAACTGTAGCTAATTTACCGAACAGCTGAAGTAAAGAGTTCAAATAATAATAAATTCATTTCAAAATTTATCACAAATGTTTAACAAATTTTTTTTTTCTAAAAAAACCCTATTTCACGAATTTAATTCTGTTTATTAGATTTACAGAAAGTTTGTAAACGAAACACAAATGCATGAATTGTATAATTATTAAATTCCCAAATTATTCATTATAAATTTCAAAATTCTCCAATGCATTTATAAATTTTAAAATTAGTTTTAAGTTTATTTTAATAGAAAGGCAAGCTAAAAAATTTTTTTTCTGCTTCGTATAAAAAAAATTTAAAATTAACTCCAATTGTGTTGCTCTAGCAGTTTTTCTGTCATTTTTTTTGTAATAAATATTTTTGATTTAGGTGCTGATGAATGACTGTAGCCAACACAGTAATATGCTGTTTTTTTATTCGTTTCTAGAAAACACTTTATCGATATACTGGGAGAAAAAAGGGAAATTTACTTTGATCTTTTAAAATGATATTCGAATCAGTACTCTGAAAAAAACCTGAAATAATAGCTCGTTTACCAAACAGCTAAGTAACGAGATCAAATAATAAGAAATTCATCTCATTTATCATAGTTGTTTAACAATATTTTTTTTTTGTAAAATAATCCTATTTCAAGAATTTAATTCTGTTTATTAGATTTCCAGAAAGCTTGCAAAAGAAAATACAAATACTTATATTGTGTAATTATTGAATCCCCGAATTCTTTATTATAAATTTCAAAATTACCAATGCATTTATAAATTTTAAAATTAGTTGTAAGTTTACTTTAATAGAAAGGCAAGCTAACATTTTTATTCTGTTGTATATAAAAAAATAATTTTAAATAATTTTAAAAAATTAACTCCAAAACTTATATCACTCTAGCAGTTTTTTCTCATTTGTTTTGTAAAAAAGAATTTTTATCGAGTGATCACGGATTTAGGATTAAACATTCGGTTTGAGGATTAAACTCTTTAATAAGATTGAGGATTAAACATTCGGTTTGAGGATTAAACTCTTTAATAAGATTGAGGATTAAACTTCGGATTCCTATAAAAGAAGGATGTGTGTCAATATCTAAAAAAAAGAAACTTTTAATACAATTTTCAACTTCATATTTATATGAATTAGGATTTTCTACCCTCATTACAATTTAGAGTAAAGAGTGAGGGAATTTTCAACGTATTGACGAAAAAAGGAGAGTTTGCCTTTCAAATATATGCTCAAACTTTGAAGAAATCTCTAGGACACATCAGGTTCATGTTTCTGATAAATTCAAGAATTAATAAACTTGGGGTGATTTTATTTTATTTTTTATTGCATTATTTTTTCTGTAATATTTGACTTACTTATTGTAACATATTTCACAGAAATGTGTATAGAATACCCCTACAGTACTAATTTTAAATGCACACGACATCAAAAAGTTGGAGAACTTCTTGTTTAAAGAGTGTTGGATAATAACGAAACGAATTGCCACCATTCGTTGCCGAAACTATTGACAATATTTGTATAGTGATAAGGTATTTGGTTCGTGAATATGGCGAATTGTGCTTTATATACGGTTAGTAAAGTGTATTACAATCTGTGAGAGTATATAACTCTTTATGACCATCACGCCGTTGATGTTAACGAAAGATTGGATAACAGAGTACCATTATGTCAAGCCATCTCTACATCTGAAGGAATTGGTATATCAAATCCCAGTTACAACTGAATGAGTTGCCCGTCTGTACAGTGCCTTCACTTTGTGGGTACTACGCTGTTGATTGTGTGTAATCAGCCATTGTATGGTTTTCTTATGAATGCATCGTTAAACATTGGTCGTTTTAACCAGCTTTTTTTCCTGCGTCAGGAAGGACGCCATATCGGCCATGAGCCTCTGGCAGCCCAATAAAAACCAACTTTGTTATAAAAGTTGTCTAGAAAACAGTTCATAAAAGAGAGAGCAGGGCAACTTGTCAAATGTGTAAAATCCATAAAAGGCAATACGACAAAGGTGTCATTTTGACCAACTTCCTATATAAACATTATGTCATATACAATTATCGTATTTTCTATTCCTCTTAAGTTTTATTTTCTGAACACCGGAGGAGATGTCATATTTTTTCTTTTGTCCTTTTCTCGAAAACTATACATCGTGGAAGTAGGACTTAAGGCAACTTTTATGTCCTCACAACGAGGATTATTTTATTTATTTAGTTGATCGAGCACCCCGTGTGTTACTGAATGTTTTGAGTTAATCAAAAAATAGTTTTCTTTTAATTAATCTTACGAACTCAGATTTAAAATGATTTCATTCATAATATATTTCATTTTATCTTTAAAATTTTTTGATGCCTAAACATATTTTAATCATTATTAGTTATTTAAACTCATCTTTTTAATTTTCGGTGTATAAAGAGTTCTTTTACAAGTGAAATATTCTGAAAGAATTGTTCAATTTAATTATTTTCGTTAAATTCGATAAAACTATTAAGGAGAAAAAATTTCCTCTCAGATTTTTTAAGAAACAGATGAATATTACATCCAGGGCCGGATTTAGATGAAAAGAGGCCCTAGGCTATTCCACTTATGAGGCCCTTTCACCTCCCATTTTTAAATTTCTAAATTATTTATTATGTTTATTATTCATGTGTAGAATTTCTCCTTATTTTTGATTCAGTGTTTTAGTGTTTACTGTTTTTAGAATAGTGTAATTCTGATTTTGCTAACAACTTGAATGTAGTCCCCTCTTGATCTTGAGGCCCTAGGCTGAAGCCTAGTTAACCTATAGGAAAATCCGGCCCTGATTACATGCGAGTAAAGTTTCAGCTCCGATATCTATCCCAAATAAGTTTTTAAATTTAGAAAAGGAAATCACGCCACACAAGAAGTTAGATATCCGTTGTAGATTATCATTGTTTGTATAATAAATAATGGCTGGACTCCAAGAATTAAAGTCCTTGAAATTTGTTGAGAATGAGTACCATTTGGGAGAGGGCATTCACTTTGTATTTCAATCGCAGTTCGTAGCGTACTATATTTGTGACCTAGTTCGGATAAAGAAATGCAAACAGATTTATATGATAATATCACTTAACTGTTGAATGACAAAAGGTAAATATGGCTATCATCCTTTCATGTTTAAATGAAAGATTTAATTGGCTTTCGGTATAAAAAACGAGCTATATAAAAAAAAAGGAAATAATTAAATACCTTTTGTATTTTTATTGTACCATTATAAAAACGATATCATCGGAAATAAATCAAAGGAGTTGATAAGCAGTTTTTTATTAACATAGTTAATTATTTCTTATTTTAAAATCTTCTGTTAAGAAAATTGCGATTTATTAACTTAATGAAACAATCCTACTTTATTTCATCTTATTACCATATTTCGTTTTAAAATTGCAGTTGGTTTCAGAATTTTAATTATTTAATTAATTTGATTTTTATAGATAATTTATTAATTAGTGGGATGTTTTGGAAATAACTTTTTAATTAATTTTTGTCAACTTTTATAATACTTACTAAATAATGCAAAAATTATGTTACATTTTTTTGTTGGTTTCAGAGTTTTAATAATTTGATTAATTGGGATTTTTAGAAATAATTAATTAATTAACTGGATTTTTTGGAGATAATTTTTTAATTAATTTTTTTTGTCAACTTTTATAACACTTACTAAATAATGCAAAAAATATGATAAAGTTTTTAATACAATTTTAAAGTAAAGAAATAATTGAAATGAACGTTTTAAATTCAGTTAGTACTAAATAATAAATTATTAATCTTAAAATTTTATCGTAAATTATTTTAATACAATGATTTCTTTTAAACTTGGAAATAATCAGAGGTAATTTCCTTCCATGCCATTAGCCAAACAGAAAACGGTTAACAAAAATTTCAAAATTAATAATATTTAAATGATTAACATGTGCTAAAAATTTTTAAATTTTTTTAAAATTGAAACCTTTGTTAATGCTAACTAAATATTTTTTATTTATAAAAATTGAATAAAAAATTAATTAAAATTATATTTCATTTTATTCTTTGAATGAAATTAAATAATATTTATTTAAATTTATTTACAGCTTCAAAACTGAAGAAAATTATGAATTATGCAAACTGACTATATAAAAATAACAAATAGCATCTAACAAAATATATTGGAGAAATCTTTATTATTATAATATTATTAATAACACAATAAAATTTAATAGATGTAACGCTTAAGTACGATTTATAGACAGTCAATCTATTAAATTATTGTCATTTTAAGTAGTATTATCATTTTACAAAAAATTCTAAATTATTATATTATTTAAAAATTTTATATTTTTAAAACAATTATATATATATATATATATATATATATATTATTGAAAAAAAATAAATTACAATATTGTTATAAAATTTAGAGGATTTTATAACTTGAAATAACTGATTAAATTTAGAATTTTTAGTAAAACGATAATGATAAAATAATAATATAATATATATATATATATATATATATATATGTGTGTGTGTGTGTGTGTGTGTGTATGGTGTGCGTACGAAAAAATGGTTAATACTTCGCAAATATTGACTGATGTAAACAAATTTTTTTAAGTATTTTGTAAAAATTTGTGATTGTACTACTGTGCCCAAAAATAAATAAATAAGTCCAATTTTTTTTTTTTTTCAAAAACTCTTTATTTATTCTTCCAAATTTATTTCATCGTCTTCAAAGTACTCCGGACACAATGCCCTTATGCCAACTTTTTTCCCCGGAGTGGTCTTTTGAGTTTAGGGAATAGCCAGAAGTCGCCCGGTGTGAATACGGTAATTGTGGAACGACATAGGTTTCATTTTTGGCGAAAACATCACGAAGAATCAATGCAGTGTGAGCTGGCGCATTCAGTGTTTTAGGTTCAATCAAGATTTGACGCGTTTGAGGCCCAAAATGAAATTGACCGATCCTTTTGAAATTCCAACATCATCTCTAATTGTAAATCTACGGTTTGCAAGCACCTATTCTGTAATTTCTTGGACGTGAGCTTCGTCGGTTGAGGTTGATGGTCGATCAGAGGGCTCTTCGTCTTCAACGCGTTCTCTGCCTTCTTTGAACTGTTTATACCACTTCTAAACATTTCTTTTCGATATAGGAATGCCCACCGAATGCCTTATGCAGTATTCTATACGTTTCCATAAACAAAATTTAATGCAAGTTCTTTGCTCAATTAATTGAGACATTTCAAAAATCGCCGGAATCAGTTTTAGCGTCTCACAAAGCCAAGCGTAACTCAAACACTAATGAATATTTTGATCTGAAATATCACACAGATGTCAAGGACAGTGCCAGCAACATAAAAAGAAAACAAAATTGAAATCCCATAAGCCCCGGGAATTTTAAATTGAAAATTGGTTTTACTTTTTGGACATAGTAGTATTCCTGGGTTTAAATTCCTACGTAATGTAAGGACCAGACTATCATAATTATCATATCTGTTTTTACAAATAAGGATTCAAGGCCCTCATCCAACATCTTTTTATACTGGATAGGTATTATTTATTTCTTATGTTTATTATTTTACATGTTATTGCTATGTGCTTATTTTTTATGTTCATAGGAGTTTCGCATCCGAAGGAATTACGTAGAAGGCTTTGATAACATAGTGCTGGACTATTTAAATCCCGACGCTGAGGCCATAGACTATACCGGTGTGCCAAGATGTCCCGGCAAAATTTAGATGGGGAAATGGACGAAACAACAACATTCCTGCAGTGGTGGGAACAATAGTGGGAGCTACTGGAGGAAGGCTTGCCTGTGACAAATCCGAAATTCTGGCTGAACCTGATAGAGACAGTCCAAATTTCAATGGAAGATGTGAGCTCGACACCGAATTCGACTAGAGAAGCACTGAAAACTGCTTTGACGAATATTTGCGATTATTGAACCAAGAAGTGCAGCGAATGGCAAGTAAAGTGTTTTGATCAGTTGGCTTCTCGAATCTCATTCCTTCTCGATGGTACGTGTCGGATGTTGAACACCAACATCTTACATCAATAAACGAATGCATAGCTGGATTACAGAGTGCGGGGCTTTTCATCCTCGTCATCATCGTCGTCAACTACATGTTGACCACGACTGTTCCTACTCCAACACCTTATGTAGATGCAAGTTCATCAAAAATGCAGAGGAGCAAGTTCATCAAAAAAGCAAAGGTGTTGGAGTACCTTTACAGAAATATTCAGAAATCCAAATACGTACGAAACCTCACAAGAGACGACTGGCGAAATATATTAATTTATTTCTTCATGAGAAATTGGGCGTGCAATGTAAGAAAAAAATGCATAACAGGAAATCTTAAAAAATAAAAACTACAGAATTCAAAACAATTTTCTTTTCTTGAAAAATCTCATTTTCACTTTGAAGTAAAATTATTTGCTTTCGCCTAACGTTTTTTCAACACATTTTCACATTCATTTTTCTTCTGAATAAATTTTTTTAGTGAATTATATAATAATTACTCAATTATTTTATAAATAAATATTATGTATAAAAAGCTCGTAAAAGAAATTTAAAAAAAAACCACCAGTGAAAGAACTGTAAACAAAATTGAAGCGATCTAGGGCACGAAAATATAATAATATCAATAATCGGGCTCAAATGAATGATGACTACGTTGGAAAATTATTTAATTTATTCCTATAGTTATTACTATCTAGCAATTATCTTATATTTAGTAGATAATTATCTTATAATTATCTTGTGTAGAATTATCGATGAAATTTTGCTTTTATTCTTTTGTTTATTTTATAACCAACCGGCCATTTTTCCAAATGTTCCTCGTAGAGTACTACTGGGAAACTTCATAAATCAAATAATAAAACTGTTGTTGCAAAGCAAATTAAAAATAGGAATCTATAATTTTTATTTCAGAGGATTTTCGATTTAAAGTTGAGAGTGAACATTTTTAAAACAAAATACAACGGACATTCTTTTTTTTGTAGAAAATCACTCATTAAAATATCAGATAGATGGAACAAATTGTGTATCAAGATGTAGATGTAGGTTAATCGTATTAGGAACATTTATTATCGCGATTTGGGTTTTTCCTTTAAAAAAAAACCTATCTTTTTTGGGCTCTGAAATTATATTGATTTCATTCTTATTTACCCAATATTTCTTTGAGAAAAGCAGTGTGGTAGATTATATTTTCTAATGTTAAAGAAATTTGCTTTCCTCTTATTCGGATATATTGAATGATCCAAACGCTCATAATATTTCAATGAAATTTCATTACATTATTGATAATTTTTCTTTGAATAGGAAAGAAAAAGTGTAATATTTTACAGCAATAAAATGTTTATTGTTTTACATCAAGAAAAAATGTAATGTTTCACAACAATAAAATGCTTAATGTTTTATACCAAGAAAAGATTTAATTTTTTACAGTAATAAAATGCTTCATAAAAGTTTTTATATATCATATATGAAATAAAATTGCATTTAAATTGTAAACTGTGAAAAACACCTAATACTTAAACCTAAAACCCATAATTCTAACACCTTTATATCTACAAAGTAATTTTTAGATACAAAGAAATTTGTTAGTTACAGAAATCAAGAATTTCTTTTTAGAAAAGTTTTTAATGGGATCACTATTAAAATCGTAAAATTTAAGTTAAAGGAGTATAACAAAAAAATTAATTAACTATATTCCACTCATAAAAAATATTAAAATAAATTGTAAAAAAAAATTACATTATACACATAAATTTAGACATTTTAATATTAGAAACAAGACAACTTTATCATATCAGCAGAAAATGAATCAAATATAGACATTTAACATATAATTATATGATGTCATAATTTTTTTATATCCCAATTTAAAAGGACGGCACAGTTTCTCGTATTTCCCATAGAATTAAATGTTTTGATCATTACTCTGTATTTTTAACGTTACAAGTTAACTTTTAATTGTGTCATGTTAACTGCATTATTTAAACTACAAATAAATAAGTGTAAAATTTCAAATTATGTTACATCCATCTGAAAGAACTGGTGTCTCTATACGTAAACCTAGAAGACACAGTAAAGCAATTGCAAAAAAATTAAAGATTTTTTTTTAAATATTTATATTTTTTTTATAATCAAAAGAGTTCAAATCAAAATATTAGTTTCTACAAGCTAAGGCGATTATTTGAAATGATTTTTTTTTTCACAGAGGAAACCTACATTTATTACGTTAATTAATACTTGTTTACTTTATTAATTATTTCTTTAACCTGTTTAATTTTGAATTTATCAATAATCTAATGATTTCATTTTCAATATTTTTTCATTTTTGTTATAGCAGTTTTTCATTTTTGTTAAAGTAGTTTTTCATTTTCGTTCATTTTCGTTTCGTTTCATTTTTTGGAGTAGTTCCATTGATACTTTGTTTCCTCGTTATCTCTAAACTATGCTTTATTACTTCGTACCTCGTGACTGCAGTGAACAGATATATTTTATAAATGTATCATGGTCATATGTATTTTACAGTACCCAGCCCAATTTCATCAGTGTATTTTGGATATTCTAATCAATGTAAAAATCTAGTATTACTTCGAACATTTCAAAACTTTTTTTAATTTCAATAATTCATTAACTTTTTAAATAATTCTTAATTTTTAAACTTTCCTTCATGCAATCAATTATTTCATTAAAAATATTTTTTCCCAAGAAAAAAAAATCAAAAACTAACTTCCATAAAGAAAACTTTTGTTTGTATTAAAAGTAAATATTCATAAAACCATAAAACCACACTTATACAATGAAACGGTTCCAATTTCAAAGCTGTAAGAAACAGCAAAGGATATCAGCTGCACAATGAATGATATAATCATCAATTGGAGAATTATTCCCTGTTTTAATAAATGGCTAAGTAAGGAATAATATTGAGTCCTTATATGAACAGTGAAAGGTGCCACAGATGGTATGAAAAAAAATGCAGCATGTTGTATGGAGACAGTGATGCCATTTGGACAATCTTATTTCAGATTCTGGCACTTAGGCCTTATAAAGCCATCATTTCACGGATGTATACCTTGTAATAACTATTGCTACCAGCATACATGTACCTGTCCATATGGCTCAAGTAACACCATGTTGTTGAATATAGCCAGCTTGCTTTAAGTGCCTCATCTATTTGACTCTGTTTAAAATCGTCCAATTTCCTGTAAGATCTTCGAGGTGTGTCGCAATTTGATTATTAGTAGTGTCTTCAGGGAACTGTAATTACAACAATGTATACAAATTATAACAATCCGCAATAGTTAGATGTTTTACAAGATGCCAATTGAACCAATAAACGAAGTTAACATTATTTGGTCAAGAAAATTGAATCATTTACTGCCGTTCAAGATGATCATATTAGTGTTTCTTCTTCTTTTTTTGCAAAGGAATATTTTAATACCAATTTACATTTCGAGAATTCGAAATTGATTCACCTCATCTATTGCCAAACCTAAATTCCATCATATTTCCCAATTACTTGAATTATTTCCTCTGAACATTGCAGATTAAAGTCTTCCATCAATTAAAATTTGCTTATCATTGTGAAAAGTAAATTTTCTTTCGGTAACAAGCATTACTTTAGGCTCAAAGTCATTATCCCTTCTTCATAAACTTTTAAATATTAATTTTCTTTTAATATAATTACATCCTTATATTTTCCTCTGACACATCACTTATTTTTAAAATAATTTTATAGTAATATTTAAAACTATTTTCTGGGAGTTCAGATGTTAATTTCAAGGAAATTCTAATATGCTATATAATTAAATTAATTTCAAATTCAAACAATAATACTTTCAATAATGAGGTTTACTTCAACCTCAACGTCAGTATCCCTTCTTCACAAACTTTTAATTATTAATTTTTTTAGTATAATTACATCGTAATTTCCTCTGGTATATCTCTTATTTTTAAAATATTTTTATAGTATTATTTAAAACTATTTTCTGTAAATTCAAATGTTAGTTGCAAGGAAATTTTATTATGGTATATGTAATTAAATTAATTTCAAGGTCAAATAATAAATTTAATATGAAGAAATATTAAAAAAATAAAATTAAATACTAAAACTAAATAATAAAATAAAATTTAAAAATTTTAATAATAAAATTAATTTATTAAAGGAAAAATTATTTTTTTTACTCTATCGATTTTCATTTATATTTCTTTGTACTTTGTATTCATAAACTACAAGAAAAGTAATTGCCTGATTAAATTACATTGTCTGAATTGTCATTTCAGTCTTCATAATTTCTTATCACTGTATTATTAATAAAAATGTGTACCTCTGTATTAAAATTGATAAACTCATATCTTAACTGATATATTGAAAGTGGTTTTTCTAGTGTAACTACTTAAAGAACACGTTGTATGGTAGACGGAAGATTGGCTCAGAAGTATGATTATAATATTAATCATTATAGAATGCATAATTTTTTTCTTAATTATACGACATCTAGATCTTTTTTGTATCAAAAACACTTAAAAGATCATAGTCCTTCACCTGCATAGTTATATCAGTGAAGCAATCGACTTCTACAGCTTGCTGGAGTTGCGTGTGATCAAGATTTCAAGGCAAAGGGGCACATTCATGCAATGGGGATTTCGCAAAGAAAAAAAGAATGGGCTTGGGAAATTTTGTACTGTCTTTTAGAGGAGGCTCAGAGACGAGGCAGAAGTTTCGTGGCCTAAGAGGTGGAAAGACTTGAGAAAGTGAGTGAGAAAATTTTAAAAGGACTTTTATGGTGTTTCCATCAGCATAGATATGGAATACACACTTTGGTAAGTCAAATATGTTTCATTTCAAAATTCTTTTTAAAAAATGCTTTGAATTGACAGAATTTACTGATTTGAAAAATAATTGAAAATGAAATTTTTATTATATGAATCAATATGCTTCAGTTGTTTTGTTGGTTTTGTCACTGGTTTCATTGTTTATGGGTCATTGTTTATTGGTTTCATTGTTTATGTTTCAATGGTTTAAAAATTCTTTAAAAAAAAGGCTTTGAATTGAATTTTGGGAATTGACAGATTTTACGGATATTAAAATTATTGAAAATGAAAATTTTATTTTATGAATTAATGTGTTTCATTGGTTTTGTTGGTTTTTTCATTGGTTTCATTGTTTCATTGGTCAAATATATTTCGTTGGTTTCAGAATTCTTTAGAAAATGCTTTGAATTGAGTTTCGTTAATTGACAGATTTTACGGATATGAAAAATCATTGAAAATTAAATTTTTATTTTAAGAATCAATATGTTTTATTGGTTTTATTGGTTTTTTCATTGGTTTTATTGTTTCATTGGTCAAATATGTTTTATTGGTTTCAAAATTCTTTAAAAAAATCGTTTGAATTGAATTTTGTGAATTGACAGATTTTACAGATATGAAAAATAATTGAAGATGAAATTTTTATTTTATGAATTAATATGTTTTATTGGTTATTTTTTTTTTTTTTCATTGGTTTCATTGTTTTGTTGGTCAAATATGTTTCATTGGTTTCAAAATACTTTTAAAAAATGCTTTGAATTGAATTTTATGAATTGACAGATTTTAAGGATATGAAAAATAATTGAAAATAAAATTTTTATTTAATGAATCAATATGTTTCATTGGTTTTGTTGGTTTCGTCTTTGGTTTCATTGTTTTATTGGTCAAATATGTTTCGTTGGTTTCAAAAACTGTTTTGAATTGAGTTTCATTAATTGACAGATTTTACAGATATGAAAAATCATTGAAAATGAAAATTTTATTTTAAGAATCAATATGTTTCATTGGTTTTGTTGCTTTTTTATTAGTTTCATTGTTGGTCAAATATGTTTTATTGGTTTCAAAATTCTTTAAACAAATGCTTTGAATTGATTTTGCAGATATAAAAAATCCTTGAAAATTAAATTTTTCTTTAAAGAGAAATTTTGTTGTCTAAAAATAGCTTTATCGCAGGTTTTAAATATATTGTTATAGAAAATTAACTTTGTATTATTATTATTATTGTTGTTGTTGTTGTTGTTTTGAAAAGTCAGAAATAGTAATTATTCAGCTTTTCTTCTCCTCAGAAGTAAAATTTCTTTATAATTTTGAAATCTTACATATTTTTCCCTTTTTTTTTTTTTCTAAAAAAGATAATCCTATTCATGAAGCACACGTGGAAAGCTGAGTGTTTTATTTCGTCGATCTTATCGTGTTTTTTCGAAGGAAAAAAAAAGAAATGGAAAGTTAATGTGATTATATTTCCAATATATGATGAAAAGCATTTGAAAAGATTATGTTTTTTTTTTATATATATTTAGTGATCAGAATTAAAACCATTTCAAATTATTCTTTTAAGTTATCTATTTTTAATTACCCTAACATATTTGTAATTTATCCTTAAAATAATTTCTAGTTACATATAATAAATTTGAAGCAGAAAGAAAATTAAAGTAAAAATATATAAATTATCATAAAATAAATTAATTTTTTTTTAATTTTGATAAAATTTAAAATTTTATAATTAAAATCAAAAATTTTAATTTTGATAAAATTAAAAAATTTTGTGTAATATTTTATGATGTTATTACTTATAATGAATTTCAAAAATTACTATCAAAAATCACAACAACAAATGTTATAGTTATAAAACATTTGTTGTAGTATAATTTTTTTCGTATTTAAGTACTCGTTTCTTTTATCTATATTTCATAAATTCGAAATTTTGCATACGTAACAAAAACGAAATAACAATTTTATAAAACATATTTAAAATGCAGTTTTTAAATGTAAAATCTGCAGTAAATAATCTATTATTTATATTAAAATATACGATATAAATTTTAAAATAAAATATAATTTAAGTAAACATTAAGTATTATGCCTCTACTTGTGTTATTTCATAACAGTTTGAGTAAGATTTAGTAATTCAGATATTTTGAAAATTGAACTGTTCTGTATATTTCATAAATGAAAATCAGGCTTTATGTTTAGGATAAATACATCTGAAAACAAACTCCTCTTCCATAAGTTATACATGTTCTTAAATTATATGCATCAAATAGAAGTATTTTCTGGAAATTACATTCTAAACCTTGTAGAATCTATAACTAAAATCTGTTTTTCTAGAAAAAGAAATTTTAAGGACATATTGATCACATGTTATTGGCCAATAAGTGTATATATACTACATATATTTAGGATTTTTTTTCTACTCGTATTTTCGATTATAGCATAAGCCTTCCAAAATTTTGTTTAGAAGTTTCTCGTTCCAAAAGCTCTTCAAAGATCACCCAGAATCCAGAATAGTTCCCTAGTTGATTAAGTAGAAATATTTTGGAATAACTCGTAATTGAATGATATTATGAGAAAGTTATATTAAAATAGATTGGTAAAAATGGATAATGAAATTATGAAAATCATGTAGAGAACTTTTATTATTTTGCTCAATTCTTATTATGTAATATAAATGCTATTAAAACACTGTTTGCTTTAGTAATAGCATATATGTGTTTATTTATAGATTCTACAAGGTTCTAGAATGCATTCCCCAGAAAATACTATCCATTTGTTACATAGATTTTAAGAACATGGAAGAGTTTGGAAGAGCTTTTACACATGGAAGAGTTTACTCTTAGATGCATGTATCCTAAACATAGAGCCTGATTTTCGCTTATAAAATATACCGAACAGTTCAATTATCAAAATATCTGAATTACTAAATCTTACTTAATCAATATTGTGATTAGCATTTTCAGATAACGGCTTTGAATTATTTTGGCTAACGAAAATTAGAATTATGTCAGTGATTCTGAACTAAACATAAACGATAGAGAGTCTCGTCAAATCTTTTGCGCACCTATTTAACATCACCCTCTCAGATTTTGATTATGTGTGTAAATAAGGAGCCTGACTACAGAGTAAAAAAAAATACTAGATTTTACTAACATATATGCAGCCGTTATGAAAATACAGCTATATAAATTCCTAAAAATGATCCAGAATCACTCAAGTAGTGTTGTTTCATATTGTCATAACTACACTTCTAATTAATCTATAAGAAAAGGAAAGGTATATTATTATTTAAATATATTTTAATCATAAACAGCTTATAAAAACATCTATATATTATTTTCAATTTACTGTTGGCTTAATTTATGAAAGCCTTATAATAGACAATTCATAGTTATATTTAATTCAAAAAATTCAAAAGAAATTTACAAAATTAGCTAAAAATCTATTTAATTTTGAGCTGTTTAATTATGAGTAAAAATTATGTAGGGAATTCTTTATAGTTAATACTTTTATTAGATCCAGGCATAGAATTATAACCTTTCAAATGAAATAGTCAGAGTTCAAAAGTCTAAATTCATTTAACTTTAATTTTAAATGCCTTTAAGGCAAAAAAAAAAGGTTCATATAAGGAAAAAAAATCTTCAGTTTTAACCTCCAATGAACCCTTTGTTGTAATGGTCCCTATTTACAATTATATATTGGAAATAAAAAACAAGTCGCTAAGCAAGCACCCTAAAAGGGCCCCTCGAAACACTGGTCGTTTGCCCCTGAGATACATGGGGCAATCAAGGGTCATCGTCCTAGGTTGCCATAAATTTTGATCACCCTTTCTAACCTGGATTTTGAACTTACAAGTTTTTTTTGCGAAAATATCTTGTCCAAATAT
The DNA here is from genome assembly GCA_021605075.1 of Caerostris darwini. Classification (NCBI taxonomy): domain Eukaryota; kingdom Metazoa; phylum Arthropoda; class Arachnida; order Araneae; family Araneidae; genus Caerostris; species Caerostris darwini. The sequence continues at coordinate 330,465 of BPLQ01010352.1, forward strand.
TACAGAGCCAATAAAGTAATTTTCGACACACAACTGCCAGATTTTTTTTAATGGAAGAAGGCATGCATTAAATTTTAATTTCAAAAATATGATATCCATATGCAGTATACATAAAGCCTTAAAATGAAATTCGTCATAAGAACTATTTATGGGCCTCAGAGTCATTGAAACAATACAGAGATATACAAAACAGAGATATACTCATTTAAGATCCGATGTGAGCAATAGCTGCAGATATGAAACTGGATATAGTAAAACATATAAATATATGCATCAAAAAGAAAAAGAAAAGCACTGGCAATAGCAAATTAAAAAAAGTCATGCAAAAAAAACAAGGTAAAACTTAAGTATATTAACAAAAATATAAAATTACTTAACAATTCAAATTACTTTACTTGTTGTTTTAAAATTCTGTTGCAAATTTAAAACAATAAATGATAACAAACAATAGATAATGACAATACAATAATAAAAATACATTAACAAACAATAAATAAGGACATGCACATATTTTTAATTCTTAATCCAGGCATTTTATGTTGTTCTTACAGGACATTGAATTAAACAGCAATTTTTTTTTTTTGGGGGGCTAGGGGGAGCGAAGGGGTTGCATCTATTTTTATTCTGCAACATGATAATTTTTATATTATTTCAAAAATGCTTATATTGTTCATTATGGTTGACTCTAATTGACATCTGATTTTTAATTGGCAATTTTTTTTATAAAAGTTTTATATTTAAACATTCAGAATTTTGTAAAACCCTAGAAATGTGCTCAGTTAATTGATAGATATTAAGACAGATAGATACTAAATAAACTCATACATATGGAAAACTTTATTTAACAATATCGTCTCATTATTAGAATCTGCTATCTACAGTCTTTGATTCTATTTCATATTTTGCAAAAAGATTTGTTTTTAAAGTATATATTCCTGATTGTCTACGACGTGATGCTGTCTGATTATTGTATGACCATTACCGTTTGAGTAAGCATCATTAGTAAATTGGTATTGATGACAACCATATTGATCACTATATCTCATGATAGAACCTATGAATAAAAACCACCTGCATTGTTATAAAGCTTCTCGTGACGACTTCGAGATCTAGTACTGACAAACAAGAGAGCTTTTGATGCAATGATCCCTGTCACTTTACTTATTTATATTACCACTGTCATTATTTGTATTATAGAGATATCTAATTGCTATAAAGTTTTCTTTTCCTTTTTTAATGTTCATTTTCATAGCCATTTGTAAATAAAAAAGTAATAATCAAAGTATTTCTTTCAACATTTTGATTTCCGTTTAAAAAAAAATGTATATTTACGTTGCGAAATCGGCAAAAGTTACTCGAAAATGCATTGAAACTAATTCACGTGGACATGCCAATGAGGCCTGATAATTATCTTTCCATTTTTTATGCGATCTGTTACAAGTGTGAGATTGGAATGGCGAGCGGCATTTAAGTGTTGAAATCGAACTTCATCAAAAGCAAATTTGAAAGCAGCGATCAAGAAAAAAAAATTGTTTCATCATTTGTTTTTTCATGACATTGGGAAGATGAAGTTTTGAATGTAAAGGTCATCTGTGTTAGAGGTCAAAATCAAGAATAAGCGGCAACGTGAGTCGGTAAAGAGACTATACATAAACATTTATGTGGAACACGCGCCGAGGTCATTTAAAAAAAATACTAATTGCAATCTCTACACTATCCTTGAACTTGACATTATCGGCTAAAAACTGCACTAATTGAAGTACGCAATAAATTGTAGCTGAGAATGGAAATCCAAGCAATGTGATTAGAATTCCAGAGAGTTTCTTTATCTAGTAAAATGGAAATGATTTCCCAATGTCCCGTTATTGTAAATTTAGAATACCTTTTAAATATTCTTTGCTCATTCCATTTTTTTTTCATGTATATAGGCAAATGACACTGGAAAGTGAATTTTTTGAATACAAAGATCATCTGTGTTAAAGGTGGAAAGTGAAAGTAATGAATGTCATAAAATTTATGTAGATATAAATAAATATTTATGTAGAACAAGCACAGAAGACATTTAAAAAAAATGCTCATTCTTATCTACACATTTTTCTTGAACTTGACATAAAATCTGGACTAATTAAATTATTCATTTCGGTCTAAATTGCAAGTGGGATTGAAAATTCAAGAAATATAAATAGAATTCCAGAAGGATTCTTTATCTAGTAAAATGGTAATGATTTTGTCATTTTAGGTTATTGTAAATTTAACATATCTTTTGTTCATTCCATTTTTCGCCTATATAGTGAAATTGTAAGTAGGATTGGAAATTTAAGCAATATGAATAGGATTCCAGAAAGTTTCTGTATCTAGTAAAATGGAAATGATTTTGACATTTTAGTTTATTGTAAATTTAACATATCTTTTGTTCATTCCAGTTTTCGCCTATATAGTGAAATTGTAAATAGGATTGGAAATTCAAGCAATATGAATAGGATTACAGAAAGTTTCTGTATCTAGTAAAATGGAAATAATTTTGTCATTTTAGGTTATTGTAAATTTAACATACCTTTTAAATATCATCTAATCATTTTTTTTCATTCATTTAATTTTTTGTTCATTTAATTTTTTCATCTATATAGTCAAATTGCAAAGTAGGATTGGAAATTCAAACAGTACGAATAGGATTCCAGAAGGTTTCTATATCTAATAAAATGGTGATAATTTTGTCATCTTAGGTAATTCTAAACGTAACATATTTTTTAAATATTCTTTTTTCATTCCATTTTTTCATCTATATAGTCAAATTATAAATATCATTAAAAATGTTTTTCTGTCTAATGTCTAAATTTATTTTAACCTATAAAACAAGAAATAAAATAATTGATAAAATCTTCAAACTCGTTTTTTTAAACAATATTGTTCGGTTTTCAAATTTGATACGTTACTAGAGTGTATATTTCTTTGTAAAGGAAATGAAATCATGAATCATCATCAATCATCATCATGGAAGAAACATTCTCATCATGAAAATAATTTTCTTATCGTGAAAGAATTAAGGATCAACAATTTTGTAGTCATTTCTACTCCTGTTCTAAAGACGATACGATTCATTTTGCAGAAATTTTCTATAATTAAATTTTTGGGGATTTGTGAGCAGCATTATTCATAGCGCATTGGATTTCCAAATTGAGGGTGCTTAGTTATAAACTCAACCTAATCAAAAAATTCTGATTCTATGCTTGGAAAGGGCATGATAAATCTTTGGAGCGGATATTTCTTCTGTTCGACTTGATGAATAAAGGAAGATAGCGTCGTAGATGTCACTCAACGGGTTTCGTTCGAAATTGTTTCGTCTGACTTTTCTGTAAAATCGTTCCAAATCGTGGTAATACAATGCTGGTGTAAAGTTTCAGCTCTCCCCCTGCTCTAGTATGCCCTGGATAACACATAATTTGATACACTTCTACCATAAAGTGACGAATGACATCAAATCAAAATATCATGCATTCAATTTACTTTCAACTGGCACATACCTTCAGTTGAACTTTTAACATTTTTGTATTATTCGCATATCACTAGCGTTCGTAAAAATGTCTTAATAAAAGAAAACATTTACAATTACAAGTTGTAGAAAAAATTAACGATCTTGGTTAGTTGGTTGATCCAATAAAGTTGAACCCTTCCAAGACTTTAGTGAGGGAAATGTATGGTATGGCAATATTTTCTTTTATTGCATAAATCTCATATTAGCCAGATTTATTGATTTTTTACAATATTTTTTTATTTTTTCAAAGTTACTAAATTATAAAAATTTGATGCCAATTTTTTGGTTTATTCTTGATAATGAAAAGGAAAATGCTTCTTTACCTTTATAAAATTGCATAACTTGTTTTTTTTTCTTAATTAAATCGTTATTACAATAAAGTTCAGCAATGGATTAATAATTATGAATTTCAAATTACGAATTATGAATATTCATGTGATTTTCCCCATCCACCATGATTCCAAAAATTATGACTATTAACTGTAAATAATTTATGAAGAAGAAAGCTGTCAATATTCTTACACTGTAAGATGCCGAAGACGAGTTCAACCTTGAACCTGTTGCCTTAGGATGGTATTGAAATTTTAAACGAAATACAAATATGATTATTTTAGAAAATCAGTTTCTGTTGGTTTCAGGTAAAAGTTAAAAAAAAATTTAGGATTGCATGTATTCTTTGAGATAATTCCCCTTGACGACAGTAAAAATTAGGATTGCTTTAGCAATACAAATTTTTTTATGTTTTTATTTTTTATTTATTATTATTTTTTGTGGTTTTTTTTTCTGTTACCAACAGTTTTTTTTTTAAACCTACAACCTTGAAATTCTTTCACATATAGTGGTTCTTCATAATATTATATAGCATTCTACAAAACCTAGTGAAAAGCACCATTTTATCATCTTATAGCAATAAATAGGAGAGGGAAAAAAAACATGAAAACATGTCAAAAAAGTATTATTCAAACGGCACGTGTTTAACCTAGTGAAGGTCAATCTTAATAGTTCAAGACATGATTAGGTGATTTATACAATCTTTATAATTTAGATGGCAGACTTGTTGTTACTTTCATATAACTTTCACCACTTTTTCAACACACGTATAATGAGAACATTTTTGAGAGCTTTCCTCGAAATTCTTCTTCCAAAAAAATTGTTGTGAGGTATGCTAATCTGACAGCATTTGAGTTTTCAACACTTAATTGAAATCGATCTTTCATTAAAAGCGAAAACTGCAAAACATTTTTTTTTTCTTCTTTTATCCATGAGCAGATCTATGTAGATTTCAACGTTTGCTAAAATTAGGTTAGGAAGTCTGACATTGCAGTTTTAGCTAGGAATAAAATAACTATTTTTATAGATTTTCGGAATAGCATTTATATGTAGGCAGAAATGAATAATCTGACATTTAACTAACAAGGAAATACATTTTAGCAACTTACAGAAGTAGCAATATAGTAAAATTCTTTTTTTCACAATTTGGAAAATATAAAGTGATATATTTAATAAACAAAGATGCTTGAGTATTTATAATAAATTTATACAACTACATATTTATTAATAAATAAATTAATTAATTTTCAAATGATGTCCTTTTCGATTCTCGCCAATGTACAGTTTCTTTCACCATTCTAGCTCAAATTGCCAGCGATTTGGCAGACGTCTCAAACGCCGTAAAAAATCTCGAAACTGGTGAATGCAACAATTAAGTGAAAATTCTAAAACCCACATATATCAAATATTATCTAAGGGTCATGTAATTTTTGGAATTGAAAGCACAGTGGTTCTAAAATTATTACAAAAAATAAGGTCAACTATTCCACAGACATCAAACACTTTTCAAACTATCCAATTCGTTAATGCCAATAAATTCTCTGATCAAACAACTACTAGAAATTCTACAACCATTAATCTAATGAATCCTTCTCAAATCATAACTTAATTTCTACACATCAATTTCAACTCCCCCAGGATTTTTGCCCATTTTTCTTTACTTCAAAAAATCATGAATGCATTTAACATTCAACACATACATCCAACTGCTTCATACAACCAATTTACACATAAATTGTGTTGGACAAGTTTATTCACTTTATGGGAGACTTTTTTATTTTTTATTTTTTTTAAATTCTCTCTTCCACTGTTTTAATTTCGGCCCAATCCAAAAAAAATTTCAATGTCTATTCCTGCAAATATCCTAGATATGACTCTCTCAGGGCCAGTGGCCTCCGAGAACCAGTCAACTTTTATATTACCATCACTCTTTTAGTACTTCTGCACTTGAACCGGTTTCTTTTAAAGCTTTCTTACCTATCTTCCAATTTTAACGTCTTCTTTTAACCTAGTTTAAGAGATAGGTTGATTAATGCCTCTCTAAAATCTCTGGATCGTTAAATCTATTTTATTATTATTTTAAATGTTGTTGTCATGGTTTTGTACAAGATAAGAGACATTATTTATAATATGTCATCACAGAAACATGAAACATTTTTATACCCTGAAAGCTAATTGTTTCTTGATAAAGCTAACTTCATTTTATTATCTCGAATCTCTTCCATTTTTAGAATGGGCTTAACTCTTCCTTTTTTATTCACTCTTTAAATTTTATTTATTTTAATTGTATTTATTTTAATTTTATTTAATTGTATTGTATTTTATTAATTTATACATTATTTTAGAGCATAGAAATTTATGCATTTTGTACACTCTAAAATAATTCAATAAATTTTCATATACCTTCTCTTCCATTTTTAGAATGGGTTTAACTCTTCCTTTTTTATTCACTCTTTAAATTTTATTTGTTTTAATTGTATTTATTTTAATTTTATTTAATTTAATTGTATTTTATTAATTTATACATTATTTTAGAGTATACAAATTTATGCATTTTGTACACTCTAAAATAATTCAATAAATTTTCATGCACTTTCTAGTGAGTACCATAACATAAATTTATCTAAAACAGAAAAAAGAAGTTTCAAAAAAAAATTCATTCAAGATCCGAAGCTCTAGTGATTCAGCTTATTTTAATGTTGTAAGCTGTAGCGATGAAATTGAAAAAATTGGACATTAATTGATTTCATCTGATCTGCAATTTTTACGAAACATTCTTTGATGTTTGTATGGGGGTACAGCGTGATTCAACAGTCATGAGACAAAGTAAGCTCATTCATGGTAAGCTCATTAAAATATACATTTTTTTTATTGGAATGCAAGGTCTGAAGTGACGCGTAGAGAAACGAATACAAAAAAAAAGGAGACGTGAAAAGAAAAACGTTGCTTTTTCACAACATTATTGTATAGCGCTTATCTGATTCAATGTCTTCAATAAATGTTCAAAATTGCGACCACCAACAGTAATACATTTCCTGGTAGCGTCGAAACAGTCATTGGCGAACTGTTTCAAAGATGCCAAGCATTTCGCGCAATCTTGTAGACGCAATGGATAGTCCTGCAAGGATGTCCTCAAGTGATTCAACTGGAGTCTCGTAAATGAATACACAGTTGCAAACACAAAGTAAGAATAAAACTGACATTAATTTTTTACAAAATAAATGAGATTGTACTTCTGTGACATAAATTTTACATCATCATTTTTCCAATAACATATTTAATAACTTAACCAGATAATAATTACCATAAATGCTACCTACCCTACTACCTATCACCTAAGTGCTCCTATAACCCCAATGCTCTCTCTATTATAATACTACTCTAGGGAGAAAGGAGGAGCTCTCTTTCGGCATATGACTTGTTCTATTCAATATTATAAAAGCTGAGAAAATTTTAGACCGAACACGATTACCAAATAGTATCTCGTGTAACCTTGCTCCAAAACCTCCTGTGCCCATTCACAGAAAAGTGACCATGACCAAAGGTGAGAAACCATGACCATATATCCCCAAAAAGAAGTTTTTTACTAAAACTGTCAACAAGTCAATAAATTTTAGCACCAAAATTGTTCTCCTAAATGCTTTTATACTGTGTAAAACAGCAACTAATAGCAATGATAAATTCATTATTGTTATTTGGACTTTTGATTTTTCAAAAATTAGATTAGTTAACCTTGAATTTAAATAATTGTTTTAAACACCAATAATTTAGCTTCGCATTTCGGAATGGGGAAGCTTAATATATCTAAAGAACAATTCTTTAGATAACAATGATTATATATAAAAAATTATCTGAAACTTACAATATTTTTTACCCAAGTAATCCTCTAAATAAATTTCATAAAAAGTGTTTGTGTTAGTGTACATTAGTGTTTGTTCATAAATCTAGATAGATATCATAAATTCCTCCATTTTAATAAATTTTGCTTCTGTGGTTATTGAATAATTAGAAAATCATCGTACAGATATTTTTAAAACACTTTTTAGTATTAAATGGATTTCTCAAAAGGGATTATTAATTAATACAAGTTCGGCAGTTCAAATTCCCCTTTTTGAAAATCAAATTCCCTTTTTGTAAATAAAATTCATCGTTCACAAAATTATTCCTCTCATTTTTATTTATATGCTAGTGTAACCATGCTTCCTTTGAAACACAGTAAAGAGCCCCCCCTGTGGCGTTCAGGACAAATGATTAGTAGGCCTCGAGACTCTCCCCCGAGAGGAAGTAAAGCGCAACTATGCGCACCAGCTGAGAAACGTTTAGTTGGTCCACGGTCTCTCCCTCGTGAAGAAGTATATTTAGTGCAATCCTACACTTCTTTGCCCATAGCCGAGTTTCAGTTTTTCGACTCGAAGTAGAGTCCTCCCTCAAAGCTACAGTTAACTGTCTTTTACTTTGAATGCATTAAATATTCTAATTGTCTAACTGTATGTATGTGGTGTTTGTGAGTGGGTTAATAAAACTGTGAGTTCTCAAACCCGTGCTTCAAGTATGTCAATTCAACCACATCTATTTACAATCTGGGCCGGAACGTGGGGTCCGTACCCAGACCACTAAATTAGTACTTAAACACATGTATGTTTATAAAGACATGTATATGTACATCTAATACAATACAATGTCTAATACATTCTATACATTTTCTATAAATAGTGATAACACATGCGTGTTTAAATATTCATGAAGATGTGTTTTATTTAATCGCTTTTTTTTTCAATTAGCATGATTATGTGGGAACCCTTAGCTACATGTCTGTATTTACTAACTTACGTAAACAGATACATTTGCAAGTGTGATCGGATATATACGAATATAGTAGTATATATGCAAATGTGTAGGCGTGTTTATAAATATGTGAATTTTTGTGCGTGTATATGTGTGTCAGACAGTGTATATGAATGTGCATGTTCAGCGTGCATGTGTGTATATATGCGAATGTAAATTACGTATATAGGAATGCGTGTATTTATGTGTGTGTGCATATTTATTTGAGTGCATGCATGCATTGTATATGCTTGTGTAGGTATATATATATGTATGTATATATGTATGTATGTATGTATATATGTATATATGTATGTATGTATGTATGTATGTATGTATGTATGTATGTATGTATGTATGTATGTATGTATATGCATACTTATGCGTTTATGAAAGTATGCCTGTATATTTGTGTGTTTGTATGCATGAAAATTTGTGTAATTGTTTGTGGATGTGTATGCTCATTTAAGCATACATTTTTGCCCATACCAATACATTATTAGAGAAATACATATTTAGAAGTGCATAAGTATATATTTCTTTTTAAGCACGCATATGACAAGTGCTATCTTATAAATAAAACTCTAATTTCGAGAGGGCGAATTTGATTTGCAAAAAGATAAATTCGGTTTGCAAAACCTGTATGAACAATATTAGATTATTTTAATTAAGTTTTAAATATTTGTGGATGAGTTATTTAAATAAGTATTGGTTTGTATCTTTGAAATTTTATATCAGCAAAGAAGAAGAAAAATTCTGCTTAAAACAATTCTCCGATTTATAAGAGTAACCAAAAAATGTGTTTTAATAAACGATGAAATAAATAAATAATTATTATAACTTAAATTATTAATTAAAAGGTTATATTTCCAAAAAATAAAAAGTTTGTAGTTTCTGTTTCTTATAAAATGTCAAATCCTAAGAAAGCAATCCTCATTTAAAGGCGAAATTAAATCTTTCAGATATTAATTAATATAAAAAAAAATCTATGCATTATTGAAAAATAATGAATTAAAATAAAAAAAAATTTTATTTTTAATCTACTTAAATTTAATAATTATTAATAATCAATCATTTTTAATTAATAATCAATTCACAAAATAAAGCATACAAAATTGAGATCGAAATCACCAAACAAAACAAAAAAAAAATTGATTCTTAAAAGTTTGAATCGCTTTTTATGAAAGAAAATAATTATTTAAACTTGACTTCTAAATATTTCAAGGCTAAAAAAAAGTTACAGAGAAAAAGAAAACTAAATATATCCCATCAATTTTCAGAGAGTTTTATTTATAGGAGAGTTCAATACACTTTTCTAGAATTCCTAAAGATATCGAAAGTATTCTGTAGCATATAACTCATTTCTTGATAATAAAATAACTACGAATAACAGTAAGAATGTTACAAGTATTGATGAACCTACGAAACTTTGATCTTTGAGTTCTGTCTACTGAAAATAATGCTATCTGTTTGCTTAATCTTAAGTCTTTTTGACGGATCCTTCCCAGAAAGCTTCATGACCGATAGGCCCTGCGTTAAAAAAAAGGTGGAGAAATTAAATTGAATTTCTTAGTACAAAAATGATACAATTCATCAACTTTCATCTTCACTTAAAAAAAAAAAAATTTCGTAAGGGTATTGGCTTTCTCAGACTTTGAGTTACATGAAGGCACAAAGTTGATTTTTGTGAAGAAAGCTTAACGTCATTTTTTACTTATCGGTATTTTTGTTTAGTAGCATTTTAAAATTCCCGTTGGGGATAATATTAAAAAATATAAAATGATAAAAAAAATATAAAATGGTACAAAGTGATGGCTACAAACTTAACAAATTAAATATAAAATGATAATTAAAAAAGCAGGTAATTAATAAAAAACAAATACGCGATAGTCAAAAGTCTCAAAAGGAAATTATTCTTCTTTCATCTTCATTTAAAAAAAAAAAAAAATTTCAGGAAAATATTGGCTCTCTAATTGTGAGTTATTTGGAGATAAAAAGTTGATTTTTGTGTAGAATGTTTAACATCAACGTCATTTCTTACTCATCGGTATTTTTGTTTAGTAGCATTTTAAAATTCCCGTTGGGGATAATATTAAAAAATATAAAATGATAAAAAAAAATATATAAAATGGTATAAAGTGATGGCTACAAACTTAAAAAATAAAATATAAAGTGATAATTAAAAAAGCAGGTAATTAATAAAAAACAAATAAGCGATAGTCAAAAGTCTCAAAAGGAAATTATTCTTCTTTCATCTTCATTTAAAAAAAAAAAATTTCAGGAAAGTATTGGCTCTCTAATTGTGAGTTATTTGGAGATACAAAGTTGATTTTTGTGAAAAATGTTTAACGTCAACGTCATTTGTTACTCATCGGTATTTTTGTTTAGTAGCATTTTAAAATTCCCGTTGGGGATAATATTAAAAAATATAAAATGATGAAAAAAATATAAAATGGTACAAAGTGATGGCTACAAACTTAACAAATTAAATATAAAGTAATAATTAAAAAAGCAGGTAATTAATAAAAAACAAATACGCGATAGTCAAAAGTCTCAAAAGGAAATTCTTCTTCTTTCATCTTCATTTAAAAAAAAAAATTTTCAGGAAAGTATTGGCTCTCTAATTGTGAGTTATTTGGAGATACAAAGTTGATTTTCGTGAAGAATGTTTAACGTCAACGTCATTTCTTACTCATCGGTATTTTTGTTTAGTAGCATTTTATTTCCGTTGATGATAGTATTAATATTGCAACAGACTTACAAAATAAAATATAAAAGTAATTAAAAAAGGAGGTAATTAAAACAAAACAAATAAACTATAGTCAAAAATCTCGAAGCCAAATTCTTCGTCTTTCATCTTCACTTAAAAATATTTTCAGGGAGGTATTGGCTTTCTCAGACTTTGTGTTATGTGGAGACTCAAAGTTGATTTTTGTGAAGAATGTTTAACGTCATTTCTTACTCATCGGTATTTTTTCTTACTAGCATTTTAAAATTCCCATTGATGATAATATTAATACGGCAACAAATTTAAAAAAATAAAATATTGTTATTAAAAAAGCAGGTAATTAAAACAAAACAAATAAATCGTAATCAAAAATCTCAAAGCAATATTCTACTTTCATCTTCCCTTAAAAAGTTTTTCAAGAGGGTATTGGTTTCTCGGACTGAGTTGTATAGAGACACAAAGTTGATTTTTGTGAATAATGTTTGTCATTTTTTACTCATCGGTATTTTTGTTTAGTAGTTATTTTAAAATCACCATTGCTGATAATATTAATACTGCAACAAACTTATAAAACGAAATATAAAGATTACTAAAAAATCAGGGAATTAAAGCAAAACAAATAAGCGATAGTCAAAAATCTTTAAACAAAATTCTTCTTTCCCAAAAACAACTTTATTTTTTGTGTGATTCATATGTAATGTATGAAACCAATAGTTAAGTCCTTTTGTTACGTAGAATATTTTTATCAATATTATAAAGAATATTATTCATCAATATTATAAAGAATTATTATCATTTATAAATAACCGTCAATAAAATAAAAAATAAAAATTTCTAAATGAATTTTACTATAAAACAAAAAGAGAAACAAAGAGACAGAGAAACAAAAAGGCACAAATGTTTAGTTTATTCCGTTATCACAAAACAAAAACATAAATGGGAATATAAAAAATTAATTAAAAAGAATAATCTAAATCTAAATATATATAATGGCACATCAATTGAAATGAACAAAAAAGATGTTAACAGAACAAATACTTACCATTGTAACGATTTTTTGCTGGAAACATAAAAAAGCAATTCTTAATCTCATTTAAATACAAATTTATAAAAGAACTTTTAAAAATTATATATTTGATTTTATATATATATAAATCTAACATATAATTTTTAAAAATACATTTATAAATTTGTATTTATATGTATTTGTATTTATATTTATATTGTATTTGTATTTATAAATTGTATATATATAAACTTAACATTTTTGAAACTCCAAGGGTTTAAAAATTGCTTGTTTTGTTTATTTAAATCTAACATATAATTTGTAAAAGTTTATTTGTAAATTTGTGCTTAAATGATGTATATATATATATACAGTATTTCTTACACCATACAGAATTATATATTTAAAAAAGAAATAATTTGAGAGTTTTCATGTTTTTCAGCTGTGCACTAAATAAAAAAAATATTAGTCATGAGGAAACAAGTCGGAATTTTCAGTATTTTAGTTTTTAAATTATGAACGCACCAATTAAAAAAGCTAATATCTTAATTGTTTTTATTTATTTTTGTCCATATAAAGGAAATGCTGATATATATGCATACATTATGAACATAATATATGCATACATTATGAACATAATATATGCATACATTATGAACATAATATATGCATGTTGAATAAGATATAATAAAAAGTATACCATGTTTAAAAATTTATAATATTGTCGTTAATTATTTATTAATTAAATTAATAAATTTTCTTTTCCTATTGTTCAGAAATTTACTTATTTTAAACTTATTTTATTTTAATTTTGCAATAATTAAAATTTTGGAAAATAAATTTATGAATGACTGGAAACAAATGTCCTTCTCTAATTAATATACAAAATAATAGAGATTTTCATTAAAAGAAAATGAACTTTATAAAATATTAAATTCTACTTACTTCATTTGAAGCATAGCTACTAAAAGTTTAAAAAATATTAATTATATATTCGGAATACTCAAGTTTCTTGCAGTGGAAAATATAATCACATTTGATTTTATTGCTTGAGCTCTTTTTAAATTCTTATATTGTTTAAAATTTATTTGGATTTTTTTTCAGTTATGATAGCAGTCAAAATAAAAATTATAAACAAAACCCATTCTAATATATAAATGTAAAAATTTACAAAATTTTTCAAGAAAAAAATACATTTAATAATATATTTTTCTAAAATTTAAACGTTTACATTTTTATTAAGATAAAACTGGATCATGCGTATTGTTTTAGATTTTTTTCCTTTTTACAAAATAATTATCAATTTTACATTTTAAGTGAAATGGATATATTATGAGGTGGGTAAGAAAGAAATATATATATGTATAAGAAAAAAATATATAATTGTAGTTATTGTTGGTATATATTTTTAATAAAACTAACTATAAATTAATTATATAAATAATTTATAAGAAAATAAGAAAATATATGTATAAATAATTGGCTGGGACAATATACAGGATACCCACAATTTAGAATTTAATGCAAGAACAAAACAACAATCTTACCAGTAATTTTAAAAAAATATAAAAACTATAGAATTCCAAACAATTTTCTTGAAAAATCTCATTTTCACTTTGAAATAAAATTGTCTTTGCTTTCACCAGGCAATCTTTTAGAACAATTTTACATTATTTAATCACATAATTATTAGCTCGTGAAAAGAATTTAAATAAATATTATGCATAAAAACGTCAAAGAAATTGAAATAAACATTATGTATAAAAATACTCGTAAAAGAAAAAGAAAAAGAAAGAAATTTTAAAGTGGCCAAGGAAATGAAAAAGCAATCAAGAATCCAAAAAAAGTGATGAAGAAGACGGAAAACCCCTCCATCAAAAACAATTTCCATAATTTTATGGGTAATACTTGCAGAGTAAACAGATATCTTAGCTCGTCTTTTTCTTTTTGATTTTTCTTTTTAATTTTTTATGGAAGATTACATGCATTGCGCCATGTTTATACTTATTGCCGTCATTCAAAGATAAGGTTTGTTGCAGCAAAGCCCTTCGTCGCCAGAAACGAAGCTTAGTTTTCTTACTAGAACTTTAAAGTTTATTAATCATTTTAATATAAGAATATTAAGAGGAGGGGGGGGGAGATCTTTTGATTTGTTTATGAAATTAATTATTTATCAGAAATTTTTTAAAAAAATAGAAATTTGGCAGAAATTAATTTTTATAACCTTTTAATGTAAAAACTGTTTTTAAATTAACTTCTAAAATGGAATATCTCTCATAAAAATATAACATACATAATCAAGCAACATTAACATTGAGAAATAATAATACATAAATTAAAATATTAATGCCTTTACGGTTTTTATAATTTAAAACCAATTATAATAAATTAATTACATTTTTAAAACGAATTACAACGAGGAATCCAATTTTTTATTTTAATTCTGTAGTTCTGTTTGATGAATTCCTGTTCGGATTCGTTTTTCTGTTTCAATGCCATTTAATTACTCTATTTTTAGAAAATTTCTGATAATACCCTTTTACATGCTTTAAAAAATTTAAATTATTTATACTATGCATTAATTTTTTCGAAATTACAGAAATATTCCTTTTTTTTTTCAGATATTTCATTTTAGACGTCAATTAAAAAAAATAATAATTTCTAGTAAACATAATTCTAGATTAACAAATTTTATTTTTGCCTGCATTTGTTACAATTGTGAAAATTTATTTAAAAATGTAGTTTTTCAAATATTTGATTTTACTTTTACCCTGAAGCCAAAAATTTTGAATTTTATTTATATTTACATTATCAAAGACAAATTAAATAAACAAACTATATTAAAAGATAACAACAGCATTACAACATTACTTAGTCTAAATTTCTTATTTGTACAGCCAATATTGTAAATTATGGAGAAAATATTAATGCTAAAGAATTTATATATTACTTCAATTTTAAGAATACACACATTAATAGCCTGATGTTTTATCAAAAAAATTTAGTTTTATGCATGTGGATGTACAGCGTAGGCATAAAATGTTTTAAAATTTGCAATTGATTAAGCAATTTAATTCTAAGAATGCTCACATTTTGTAACAGTAATCAATGCTAAACAATTTATTTATTACTTCACACGCATGTAACAGGAATTAATGACTTGATGCTTTATTTAAAAAAATTAGTTGTATGCATGTGAATGTAGATATAAATTGTTTTAAAATTTGCATTTCAGCGAAAGCAATTTGATTTTAAGAATACGCACATATTGTGACAAGGATTAATGACAAGAATACACACCATTTTTTGACAGGAATTAATAACTTGTTACTTTATTAAAAAGATTTAGTTGTATCCATGTGGAAGTACAATGTTGTTTAAAATTTTTTTTAAATTGGCATTTCAATGAAAGCAATTTAACTTTAAGAATACACATATTTTGTGACAGGAATTAATTATTACTTCGATTTTAAGAATACACACCTTTTTTGACTGGAATTAATAACTTGTCGCTTTATTAAAATATTTAGTTGCATGCGTGTGGACATACAGTGTAGGAAAAAGATGTTTTAAAATTTCGGCGAAAAGCGAAATTTCAGCGGAAAGTAATGTTATACATTGTTAAAAAATAATTTTTTTAGATAAGCTGAAACAAGTTAATGAATATTAAATAACTATTTTCGCCAAATTGTGATAAATTACGTTTTCTGGTACAATACACACTTTTGTGAAAAAATTGAGCCTTGTGGTTGGTTGATTTCTCTTTCTAATCTGCAATCCCTGCCCATCAGACAGCGAATGAAATGGAGCAGTATGCTCCGTCTGAATGAGTGGGCGGGGAAAAGAGAAGGGGGGATGATTGCTTCACCTGACGGATTCATTATCAGGTCAGTGACAGCATCTTTTAATCATTGATCACGTGTTGTGGGAAGCCGGCTGAAGCGTGTATAAAATGATGCTCCTTGAACTGTCAACCATCCAGTTCTAACTCTGCTCTAGTTAGAAAAGTCAGCTGCTTTCTGCTCTCTCGTCTTTCTCATTAACTACCGCATGCTTCGAGGTAAGATGGAAACTATTTTCGTAATTCTGACTTCGATTATTATCCTTGCTGATGCAACTTCAACTGGGGACCTGCGTGTTCCCACTACATCCGGAACTCTGTTAGGCAAAGAAAGTTCTCTGAAAGAGAAAAAGTTGCGATTGTTCCTTGGAGTGCCATATGCACATCCACCAACTGGTCTTCGTAGGTTTAAGCCCCCTGTAGAATTCACTTCCCCAGAAACTGTGATTGAAACAACTCGTTTCTCACCGAGTTGTTTGCAACCATCACATGTGAAATCAGTAATAAGTCCCCTTCTGCATCCTAACCGGGCCGAAGTCAATGAAGATTGCCTGTATTTGAATATCTATGTCCCAGACCGCAACAAATCTGATCCTCGTCTCCCTGTCATGGTATGGCTTGCCGGTGAAGGCTATGATTTTGCTGATCCCCAGCAATACGACTTGCGCTATTTGGCTTTAGAAGGAAAAGCTATTGTTGTTTCTTTAAATTACCGTTTGTCAGTGTTCGGCTTCTTAACGTCTCTTTCTGATGATGCTCCAGGGAACGTTGGTCTTTTAGATCAACGTTTAGCACTGAAATGGGTTAGGAAAAATATCGAACGATTCGGAGGCCAATCATCAAACGTGACACTGTTTGGTCGTCTTACTGGAGCAATGAGTGCAGCTATTCACGCTTTCTCTCCCTTAAGCCAGGAAGAAAAATTGTTTGAAAACGTTATTTTACAGAGTGGTGTACCAGATGGCAATTGGGCTTATGATAGAAATCCGTTGAAAACCACCTATGACTTTGCAAGAGCGGTAAACTGTTACTTCCCCGAGCTTCAAAAGATAGTTGATTGCTTGAGAAACCAACCAGCTGAAACATTGTTAAATACAGCAATGAAACTTCCAGCAAGATTTCGCCCAACGTATGACTTCAACCTCATTCACGAAAATGCACTCAAAGCAGCAGCAGGTTCAAACTATGCTCCCATCAATATTATGATCGGTTTCAATTCGGATGAAGGGTCTCTTTGTACTATAGCTTTAAAGGCTATGAATTCTCCTTTCTATGATAAATTAATACATAAAACTTTGACATCAACTGATTTTTCTACGTTAGTGGAAACGAACATGTTTGAGCATTACAGAGAACACAACAATGTCCAGAATATGCTTGCTGAATATAATTACAAGAATGATAACGAGCAGCTGAGAAAGAGTTTTATTCAATTTTGTGGCGATCTCTTCATCAAGTCAAAGATTCAGAAGCTTGCAGATGTTTTAGCGCAAAAGGACTTGAGCGTCTTCTTTTATGAATTTGCGCACCGTCCTTCTTTCTCCAAGCATCCCGATTTCCTTACGGCGGCCCACGGAGATGATGTCCTCTTTGCTTTGGCTCTTCCTTTACAATTGAAAGATCTTCCTGAAGACGAGGCCAAGCTGTCTAAAAGAATAGCCCAAGCATTCACCACCTTTTCTCGTACTGGGTAAGTGAAAATTTTTTTGACTGAAATAAAGAAGATTAACTAAATATTTTTTTGAAAATTTGTAACTTAAAATATCTAAAAAAGAACTAGCCATAAAGAATTGAAAAACATTATTATAATTTGTAAAATTAACAAAATAGATAAAATAAAAGAATTGTTAAAAAGATGAAAAATAGAGCTAGTAGTAAATCATTCTTAATTAAATTAGAAATGAATTTAATTTCGTTAAATAAATGTGCATTGCATTACTTGTATGTTAAGAATTAAAAAGCATTTGAGAAATATATATGAATTAAGGAATTTGAAATTATTATTAGTTTATACTTTAAATTATCTAAAAAAATAATTTTAATAAAAATTTTCATAATATCTAATCATAACAGATTAAATTGTGAATATTTGAATGCTATTTATGAACTAATAATGTATTAAAATATTAATTATTTTAATAGAAACACTAAAACTGATTTGAGTGTGACAAATGAGTGTTATACAAAACAATATCAATTAAAAAAATTTAAATATCATATTTTTTAGTAATGAAAGATTTGTATGATTTACATTCCCTATTAATCTGTTTCAATCAATGCTAAAATATTTTTTGTACTTTTAACTATACGTTTATTGAAGTTTTGTTAACCATGTTAAAAAGGTTATTGGAGTTTTGGGTTATGTATTAGCGATTTTCTGATAATTTTATATCTAGATAGTTATTAAAAAATTAATTGTAATCTTTTACATTAGTATCTTAACATACGAAACATAGTTATAACTAAAATAAAAAAAAGTTTTTATCTTTCTGAACTTAAAACTTATTTTGAAAAAATTTCTATCACTCAAGTTTATAACTTTAATAAAAACTTAGTACAGGCAATATTTTAAATGGTGACATGGAACTGCCTTTATTATAATGTTTATTATATTTGAGTTGCTCCTTATTGCATCAAGAAATAAATATTTTCATCTTATTTTGTTATTTTCTACCAAAAACCAAACTTTTAAAATTTTGAGTCAGAATTACAATTTTTTTTTTTTTTTTTTTGGATGTTGAGGCTCTTTTTGTGACTTTTTTTAAGTTAAGTAGTGGTTTACAAAATTAATTCAAACCAAGCTCTTAACTCGTGTGAATCTTTATACGAAATTGTAAATTGGATTTTATTTCAAGAGCCTCATTATTTAAATATCTATTTTAAAATTCAAAAAATGCTGTTCATTATAATATAATTTCATTAAAGTCATTTACATTATACTTTAAAATATTATCTCTTTTCTCTTAGAATAAATGCATTTATAGTAAAGATATATTCATTTAAATTTAATTGGTAAATTAGGCGGAATATAATTGAATTATTTAAACATACTACCATACTTGGGAGAGACTAATTTATTTATATTTGTTCTGGATACTAAGAATCATTTTGTATTTAAATAAACATTACTTTCCTCTTCATCCTTTGCTTTAAAGTGGTTAGGTTAGTTAAAATATTTTTAATCTTCCTCGTGGAAATAGAAAAGTGTGGACTTAATATTTGGAAAAAATGTATCTTTCTGTTATTTTTATTGCTAGTATATTTCGGGAATTCTTTCACGATTTGATGAATTGACCATGAACTTTTTTTTCATACAGAAATCCTAACACTGAAGATTCTCATTCCGTATGGCCCAGATATACTTCAGAGAAGCAAGAAATGATGCTCTTCAAGACATTCAGGGACAACAAAGGTGAACCAATACAAAAGAGCTGTTATGGAAAGACCTCTGAGTTCTGGAATGTAATTATTCCTGCTGTCAAAAATCAGGACTGCCCTCCCAGCTTTGCTGGACTTGTAAATGAGGAGAATCTCTCAAATTCCTCATTTTTAGGTTCCGATTTATATCTCCCATCATCCAAATTAATGGTGGTTGGACTTATAGGAATTTCTGGACTTTTACTCTTAATTGTTATTGTCACAGTTGGTGTTCTCATGAAAAACAGAGCAAATCCAACTTTTCGTCGTCTACCGTAATCACGGTGCTGTACATTAACTATTTCTACATTAGTTTTTTGTATTGTATAGTTTTGAAAAAATTTTAAAAAAAACTTCTTACTTATAATTTCTTTTTTCTTTACTGTAATTAAAATTTTTGTGAAAGTCAAAAAAACCTTAATTATTAGGATCAATTTTTAATTTTTTTTTATTTTTATGTTTTGTAATTTGAAATTTTAATATTTGTAAAGAGTTTTAATCAATTTTGAATTGAAGGTTTAGAAACTTTTAATTTTCTTGGTTCAATTTTTAATTATTGATAATTTCTTTTTTTTTTTTACTTCAATTTCAATACTAAAACTTTCAATTTCAATATTAAAACTTTTTTAACGATTTTCAGTCAGAAAAATTGAATAGTAAGATTTTCTTATTTACTCTTAGTTATTCAGGAGTTACAATATGTACTTTTAAAAGCTGGTATCCAACTTTACGTACTAAAAATTGTATTTGTATTATTGTAGGATAGTAATTATTATTATTATTTTATTATTTCTCTTATTTATTACTTACTTTGTAATTATTACTATAATTATTGTAAAAGAGTAGCACTTTTTAGTTCATAGGAATTGTTCGCACATTATTCATTTATGCCATCATCTACTATATGTATATATTCATTAATTTGGAAATGGATAATTATCTTATGTTGCCCTGTTATTTATAAAGGCATATTAGTTATTTTGTTGAAGGTTTGTGTGCATATATTTGAAGACTATTTTCAAAATTTAAAGAAGGAGAGGATTATGCACAGATCTCAGTTATGCAATAGTGGATAAAATATTCTCATAATAGAATATTTTATGAAAAATAAATTGATTTATGTTTTAGCAAAATAAATAAAAGCTCATTTGATTTTTTTTTTTTTAAATAAGATTATTATTGTTCTTAAAATTCTTTAATTCTTAACAAAGTAATAATGCCTTTTAAACAATTACATATTATATTTATCTCTACTTTTTCATACCGCATTTAATATAACTTAGTGATTCTTTGACATCTTCTTCGATTCTTTTTAATCTTAGTTGCAAGTCAAGTATTTCGACTAGTCATGTTTTTCCTTGTAAGTGATGATTTTTATATATTTTTTTTTTCCTTCTTTTTTTTTTTAACATTGATGTGTTCTGGCTGAATTTATAGCTTCATGTTTCGTTTTAAACTTGTAAATAAACTTTCTACTAGAAATTAAAAAAACGTACCGTCTTTTTTAATTCTAATTCTTAAATGCATTAGATGACAATGTAATATTTATATTGTTTTATAAAATGTTTGTAGTATTTTTCTGATTGTTAAGATGTAAATGACTTTGTTTAAGATAAAATACTTGCTTTTATATAAGTTTTTTATCGAATCATTTTTACAATGTGTTTCAAATAATATTGCAGTAATAAACTATGTACACTGCGCCATACGGGATATATTTTTGTTGTAAAGGAATGAATGTACCTGTTGTAAAGAAATGAATATAATCTGTTGTAAAGGTTGAATATAATCTGTATATCATGAATTGTATGAGTCAATAAAATATTTAAATACCAAACTGTCATTTATCATTATTTATTATTAAATTATTTCAATACATCTGATGGTTTTATTTCCATTTTCATATGTTAAAAAATCAATTAATAAATTTGAAATTTAAAATATTACTTATTATAAACTATTTATAGCAGTTAAATAGTTTATCTTAAAGCTTTCTACATCGAAAATATATTCAGCTTATTTTAGCTATTAATGTCTTATTACTTAATATTAATTTGTTTATAATATTGATTGATATGAATATAATTTTGACATCTTTATAACTGCATAACATCTGGTAATCGTTAACTTAACGGGCTTTAATATTACGCGAACTGATTTGGCAAACTTATTTTAAACAAAGATTACATGTTAAGCAAGTATGTAAATTGGATTTTTTTAATTAATATGTGCTGTTATAAAATCAATATTAAAATCTCATATATGGAGCTAAAATTTCATTAATTAAATAATATAATTAATAATTAATAATATAATAATAAATAATATTTATTTAAAAATTACAATAATTTAACACAGCATTTATTAAAGTCCCACTTGAATCATAAATTATAATATCCTGTACTGCAAATATTTTATTCTAAAATGGTCTGTACTGCAACATTTTTTAACATTTCAATATCAGGACAGGATTTCACAGCTTAGTGTTATCTAAAATTTCACTAATTAAACAATAATAATTTATTATAAAATTATAATAATTTAACACAGCATTTATTAAAGTCACATTAGAATCATAAATTATAATATCCTTTACTGCTAATATTTTATTCTAAAATAGTCCGTACTATAACATTTTTTAACATTTCACTATTATGACATGATTTCACAACATAGTATCAAAATCTCTAATTTTTTATTCCATTTTAAAAAAATTGAAAAATTCTTAAATTTACTTAAAAATTAAATATTGATAAATGCTTTAAAATTATGTAATCATGTTCTTAGTTTAACATTAAAATTTTTAAAATTTTATTTTTTTTAAATATTAAATTTTACATTTTGGGTATATAATATGCAATTTTTCTGGGCCTTTAATTTATTATGTATGCTTCTAAAATTTAATTCGATCTTCGAGAAATTTTACTTAATATCTTGGAATTCTTATTCCAGTTATATAACATTTTAGAATACGTGTGAATAACTAAACAAAAAAATGTATTTAATTTACATTTTTGGTTAATTTCTTTAAGATATAAAGTTTAATACGATTTTTTCAAGATAAATTAAATTCATTTCAAGAAATTTTAGCAAACACATTTATTAAAGTATTTTTGAAAATTCTTTTATATTTCAAGAAAATCTAAAATAAAAGGTTTAACTATATAAATATTTTATAATAGTGAATAAAAGATATTAAAGTAAAGTCTTTTTATTAATGTTTTTTCTAAATATTGTCTGGCTTACCTTAACATTAAACGGTAGATTAAATTGAATTTCTTTATTATGTCTGTACAAATACAGCAAATCACAATTATATATTTTAAAGGAAGATAAATAAAATATATTATTTAATAAAAACTTATATAGTAAACATTAATAAATTCATCATATTCATTATTTTATTTCATCATATTCATTATTAATTAATTATTTTTTTTTTTAAATTTCAGAATAATGAAATGTAAATATTTTTTTAAAAAAATGAAACTTTAAAACATGTACTTCAGCAAATGAAATGTAAGAAAGAAAATAAAATGAAAATCTTCTTTGCATTTTAAAATCAAAATTTAAAAAAATTCAGTTGAATTTGTATTAATCTTTCCAACATAAAATTTTACGAAGAAGAAATAAATTGCAGTTGAAATTGTAAGTTATTTAAAATGCAAATAAAAAAGCATTAATTAGTAAAATTCATTTAGAGAACTAACTATATTCTCAACATAACTAATAACATAAATTATTTTTATGATTACTGAACCTTTTATTTATGATCAATTTTTAAAAATCTCAGTATTCAGTCAATGACAGTAAAATCATTTTTGTTCTGTAAGAATTGGTATCCAAACGTACAATTTGAAATATGAAATTCCGTGATTTTATTTCAAATGCAGCTAGAAGATATAAAGTTTATCAGCCTATATGTTGCTTCTAATTTTAAAAAATTATATTAGTAAAAATAATCTTAATTGAGAAATTAAAAATAAAAAAGTAGATTAAATACACAAATTTGTAGTAAATGCGTTCATTGAAAAGAAAACTGTTAGCTTTCAAAAATAAATTCATCTAAAACAGCATTTTTTTTTATCTTTCAATCATCATGAGAAACCTACATGAAATAGAAATTTACTTTTTATTCAAATGTTTCTTTTGTTATTAAATTTTATATTCTCTTTTCTACTTTTTTCTGTTTGCACTATGCGGTTTTGAAAAAAACCTTAATATAATTTCAAGTTCACTTTAAATTGAACGATTAATATAATGAACTCAAAAAATCATGTTCATTAACATATTTGATCGATTCATTTCATTTACCATGGATTCTGAATGCTAGTTACAAAGTCTGAATGCTAGTTTCGATAATATTAACAATCCCTTAATCAATTTTAAATCCTACTAGTCCTATTAGTCCTACAAAGCGTTTTAATACCAGTTTTCAGAAAGATTCTCCAAAATGTGAATAAATCTATGGATTATTTATTATTATTTAACAAAATTAAATAACAAATCTGTATGAAACAGATTCAATACGTTACTGTTTTTAATATGAATAATATTATAAACTACTTATATCAGCTAAATAGTTTATCTTAAAGCTTTCTATATTGAAAATACATTCAGCTTATTTTTGCATCTTATTATTTGGTATTAATTTGTTTATAATATTGATTGAAAAAATTATAATTTTGACATCTTTATAACTGCATAACATCGGGAAATCCTTAACTTAAAGGTCTTTCGGCTTTTAATATTACACGAACTGATTTGGCAAAGTTTACCTTAAAAAATTACATGCTAACCAAGGATATAAATACAATTTCATTTGTCAGTTAAATTGGGTTTTATTAATTAATATGCATATATAAAAATAATACTAAAATCCCTTATATGGAGCTAAAATTTTCAAAGAATGACGGAAAGCATTAAAAACATTTTTAGAAATACCATGTATTCTGAATGCTAATTCCAAATTTATTTTCGATATTATTATCTACCCCTTAAAAAATTTTGAGCAATTCATAAAATTACTATTCGTCCTACAAAGCGTTTTAATGCCAGTTTCAAAAAGATTCTCTAACATATGAATAAATTTATGGATTATTTAACAGAATTAAATAAGAAATCTTTATGAAACAGATTGCATACGTGACTGCTTTTAATATGAATAAAAAATTGTATATTAAAAAAATAATTTTGAAATAAATAAATAGAAATTATTAACAGATATTTCGTTAAAAAATAAATCTCTCGAGTAGCTTTTACATGGCTAATGAATTAAAAGCATCAAATTCAACCTTCAGAAGTGCTTATGATAGATTTTTAGTAAATGGGTTGCTTCCATATTAAAAATTGGAATTACATTGGCTAATAATTGCATTTATAACAAAAAGAACATTTTTGATTAGATATTTTAATTTTTGAATTATTAAAAAATATATAAAAAATAAAATTTATGATTAAAAGTAACTATTGCAAAAGTTGATTTATTTTAATTACAAGCTTAATTTATGCTTTAATTAAGCTTAAACTAAGCTTGTATTGAACAGGCTTAATTTAAGCTTTTTAACGAGCTATTAATTACAAGTTTTATTTATATATTAATGAATTGAAACAAACGTTTAAAACAAAAATCGAAATAAATAAAATTATTTTCTTTATTTGGCATTATGAAATGTGTCGAATTTTCTTGGTTCGTAACATACGAGTTTGTAAATTATTATATATGTGTGTGTGTGTGTGTGTGTGTGTGTGTGTGTGTGTGTGTGTGTATGTGTGTGTGTGTGTGTGTGCGTATTATATATTTAAATTTAAATATAAATTATATACATATATATATTTGTATATATAGATATGTATATAATATTATATTGTAGTTAAATATATAATATTATTTTCAATTTAAATTCCCCGAGCATATGGTATTTGAATTTTTCTCACAAAACCAAGCGTAACTCAAACACTAATGAATATTTTGAAGTAAAATTTCACACAGATGTGAAGGACAGTGCCAACACCCTAAAAAAGAAATAAAATTGAAATACCATACTCCCAGGACATTTAAATTGAAAATTGGTCTTACTTTTTGGACACAGTAGTATATATATATCTTTTTTTATTAGTAATAACTATTCCTCTTTAAGTTCTTTGAGAACTTCAACTATGGAATAAATTGATAATAGTAACTAATTCATTTGAATATTTTAGTAATAGTTATTATGAAGAAAAAAAATACTCTTTTTTTTATACAGACATAATTTATTTTACAAGAAAAACTACAAAAATTCGATATTGCAAGGAAATTTCACATCATTTGTTTTTATTACATTTCAAATTAACGATCCTTTAAATTCATTATATTTGACAAACATGACAGGAAAACATAGGCAAGGGATTTTGAAAATAAATAACATACAAAGTGCAAAAGTGAAGATGAAGCATACAAATTAGAATTAATATAAAATTATCATCCCATTTTCTATAATAAGCATTCAATATTTAAATAGCATTTTAAGTTCCAATAAATATATTTCACTTTTTTCTGTTCCAATATTTTTACTTCTTGTTTTAATAATCGCATTTCTTATCAAAATTTATGTTTTGTAAAAAAAATTTAATATTAAAAAAAATGTTGTGAATTGTTACTAACAAAATTTATGGGGCTTTTTTTTCGAAATAAGAGTATTATCAAAATATTTAGTAATACTCTTTAGAAAATGTAAACTTAATTCATCCTTGTACATGGTCTTTCAATTTTATTGTACAATAATCAATAGGATTTAAGTATACCTATTTAATATGAGTCTATGATGAAAGTCACATCTGTTACCCATTTAATTGAATAATAATAATATTATAAAATATTATTATTACAATCTAGTGTATCATATGTTTGTCCGTTTATCCGAAAATAATTTCGAATTATTAAAAAAGACATCTCTTTTTCTTCTTCTTGTATCCTTAAAAGAAACGAGATAGAATTCTGGAAAAAAAAGATTTAAAGTAAATTTTAATCAAAAGAAACAAATATATAACAATTATATGAATTTTTAGTATTAAAAATATTTTTATTATTTCTTAGAAACCAGTTTCAGTAAAAAACTTTCATTCCTTCTACCAAATGTTCATTAAGAAAAATTATCATTATTTAAAGAAATTTTTCTCCAAATTAAATATAAATCTTCTAAGAAGTTAATTATATTTAATAAGAAGTCAATTATATTTAATAAGAAGGTAATTATTAAATATAATTAACTTCTTTGAAATTAGATTAGTAAAGTTTGTTTTACGACTATTGACATTAGTTTAATTGTTTAATAACTTCCAAATATTTTCTCCGTATAAAACATTTTAAGTAAATCAATTCAAAAAGTACTGTTTATTTTTATAAAATTCTGATTTTAAATATAACAATGTTCCAGAATATTCTTGCTCAAAGTCAAAACTCAACTGAGTTTCAAAATAATGAGGCAAAAAAGGTTAAACTGTTTAAAAGAATTATTGTTAAAAAAAATTTTTTATCTTTTTTCTTCTTCCTTTTTTTTTATTTATTTATTAAATGTATGAAGAAGAGCTTTCTGTTCTAGAAAGAGTGTAGGTATCGTTTCCAAGCAAAATTCTTGAAGTCAAATCGTCAAATCAAGTTCTGAATCCTCAAATTCTCAAAATTAAAGCTAAACTGAGTTTCCAAATAATGGTGCAAAACAGGTTAAACTGTCTAAAGGTAATATAATTTTTTTTAATTTTCATTTATTAAAAATTAGAAGAAGAGTTTTCTGTTCTAGAATGAGTGTAGGTATCGTTTACAAGTAAAATTCTTGAATTGCAAGTTATTCTTAAAAGTTGAGTTTAAAAGAAATAATTTCGTTTGCATGAAAGCAAAAATTATTTTCTAATAAATATATCCGCATTGATTGATTTGCTTATGTTAATTTCCCACCGACTCCCAAATTAAATATTCTGTTTACGTAAGGAGAGAAAAGTTGTATAGTTTGTTGTTGTTTATGTGCCAACGATGTTAAATGCAAAACATAATAAAATACTGAAATTAAAGGGTAATACATTTAATTAAGTAAGTACAGTACACTTTCAGAAATACCTAAGCTGAAAACAAAAACGTTTTTAAAAGATTTTAAAGCCAATATTATCTAATAAATATCAAGTTTAGGTGTTGAATTAAGCAATTAATTTTACATAAAAATATTTAAAAGAGTTTATTTGAATTTTTTTAAGTATTAATTTTGTTTAATTACGCAAAAAATATAAGGAACTGAAATATTAATGTTAGATTATTTGTAATATTTATATGATTATTGTTATTATTTGTAACATTTATATAATTATTGTTATTATTTGTAACATTCATATGATTATTGTTATTATTTGTAACATTTATACGATTATCGTTATTATGTGTAACATTTACACTGTAATCCTCATACTTACTTCAACTGCTGATTCAAATAGTCACGTATGCTAGCAATGAGAATGATCTGAAAATAAAAATAAAATACTTTCAAATAGACTGACTTTTTTTCTCTCAAAAAGAATAACATTAAATGCTGCTTCTTAAACAAAATATGCATAATACATTAATATACATTCTTATAAAAATGCTCAAATGCATAAAAAAGTATAAATAAGCAATATTTTAAATTATTTTAATGCTACTATTATAATAATATAATATTTTTAATATTATTTATGATATTAATTTTAGATTATTTTTTGTTCATTCATATAACTATTATAGCTTTTTAAATGTTACCTACATTCATAATTATTATTACTGGCTTACCTAAATATTTTCGTTTAGAAAAGTCATTTTAAATAGTTTATTTAACTTGAAGTTTTAATATGTTGAATTTAATTTTCTCTTGTGTAATAAAAATGTGAATGTCCTTTCTCCATATGTATAAATAAATTTCCAAGTGATAAATTGTACACACACTTTTATTGTTTGATGATAATAATTACTAAAATTATTTATAAAATTAATTTTTTTATCTCCTTTCTTGTGCATGAAATACAGTTTAAAAATAAATATTTATCTTTGTTTGTTAATCAACATGTTGATTAAATTTATTTTATAATTCATGAATACACAGCGTGAAAGCCATTGAATTTTAAAATATTCTTAATGTTTAAAATTTTCTGAAAGTATTTATAATAATCAATTGAAGTTTTTAAAATAATAAAAAAGTATGTTGGCTAATTTTCTTGAATGTTCTGGTTTTGTTTACTTAGCTAAAAATTTTGTTAGTGAATCAGTAATTTCGAATATTGTTGTACAAGAAAATTAAGAAAATCTTTCTTTTTTCTATTACTATGTAAAAAAGATGAAAAATATGAAACTCACTTTTTATTGGCCTAGCTAATTTGATTATTCAAAAACATATCACGCAAAAACTTGTTTAATTATAAGTTCTTCTAGGTTTGGCATTGTGCAACTTTACATTAAGAATTAAGTTATTGTTTACAATGAAATCATGATTTTAACTTTAAAAATCGGTTTTTTGAAGCGATATAAACTATCGTGCAAGAAAAAAGAACTGAGAATTAAATAGATCATTCGAAATCTATACATGAAACGTAAATGACGTTTTCAACTTGAAGAAAATTCTTTTTACTTGACAAACAATTTTTTGAGCAAATGCGATATGTAAAGTGTATTAAACAATCTACAAAATTATTAATAAAAAAGATTAACTTCAATAAAATGTGTGTATAGCGATACTCTGTTGCTGTACAAAATGGCGCTCCAATAAATAAGTAGCATATTGACATCAATTATTCAAATTTTAATTTTCATTTAAATAGGTGTTCATCAGCAAGATTATAAATCTGATTCTAATTAATATCATTATTAAAGTCGAAATACATAGTATTACATGAAGTACACAATATTAATATTATGATATTTGTCACTTTATTGCATATTTTACATGAAAACATTTGTCAAAAACTATACGAAGTTAATAGTAATCTTTAAAAAAAAAAAATTTCAAATGTCAGATAAATCCCATATAAAACATATAATAAAACACTGACATTAACTTTTTCAAAATCTAGTAATAAATATGTTTAAAGTAACTGAGGTACATAACTTGAGTAGTAGTTATATTTCTGTATAAATAAAATTTAAATATGTATCTGTGTATGTTCTAGCATAATTTAAAAGCTATAAAACTTAGGAGTTCAATCTTTGAATTTATTAGTTTTTCAGTTATTTGTAGCCAAATTTATGTCAAACTTTTTATTTATTATTTTTTAATTAAATAAAATTCTTATTTTTTTTATTTTCGACGGGTTTTCACGCCACCAGATGGCGTCAGTCTATAAAACCTGACTGGTGTAATAGTTAAATTGCACAAAAAATTAGATAGAAAATTTAAGAGTATTTGTTTTCTTTTATTCTTCAAACAAACACTATAATATTTTTTATTAAAAGAAATGCCCTCAGATTAAAAATGAAAAAAAGGGGAAGGGTAGAATCCTCGAATAAGAATGGTTGTTTTATTTAACTAATTTATAGATTGACTTTTAAGTTTTTTTTCTGACTTCTTAAGTTAAATATCTTAAATCTCAAATCTTTAATATTGTACATATATTTTTTTTCTTAATAAAATTTACCAAAATTAAAAATGTTTTATTTTCTGTAATCAGGCAACGACAGAATCATATGGGCTAGTTAGATATAAGCTAACTTCATACAAGGACATAATAATTATTTCATTTATTCTAATATTTATTTTAGTCTTTATTTCCATCAACGACTAAAATGAATATTTTGAACATCAAAAATAAATAAGCGTAAGAAAAATTCAAAAATCTGAAACATTTAATAGAAATATTTGTAAAATCAAGTTGATTGATCAGACAAAGTGTGAATGATATCGCTTTAAATATTACCGCTTTAAATAATTATGTTTTTAAATAAGAGAAATAACACATACACATAAAAATAAATAATTAAACACGAAGTATATAAAAAGAAAAGCAATTAAACACAGCTAATATATTTTCTTAGAATAATTTTTTACTTTAAATTCAAAGCACATTTATGATATTGGTCTCATAATCGCTATACAAACGTGTGGCTTTAAATATAAAGTGATTTAAAAAATTAGTATTAAATCTAAATTTGATTTCATTACTTAAAATTACTTTAATATTTTGCAATATCGACCAAAAATATTATTAATTAAATTAAGAAAATCAAAGACTTAAATGTACAAACAGTTCTAACATTGGACGCTAGTGCATTAAGAAACTTCAGAAAGTAGAATTGTTTTAATGTAGTTAAAATCAAGCAAGATAGCGTAGTAAAATCAAGGACTTTATCCTTTTAATGAAGATCACAATTTTTTTTATATCAAATGATGCATTTTCCTCAAGTTATTTCATTTTCCTTTTTCATTACTGTATCAAAGACAATTTAATTGAAGTTATTACAAAATATGTGGAGTGTTGAAATGATTTTTAAAAATATAAAATTTTAATTCAATTTAATGAAAAGTTTTCTGGAACTGTAAATACACCATACAATAACATTAACCCCAATAACCATCCTGAACCTTAAACCTCCGGTTACCACGCGTGCAATGTTTACTTTTCGAAGTAGGTTAGTGTATAAAACACGAGTTTGGTTTGACTCGTTCCTTCCGACAAACATTGAAATACTTTCTCCAGATCAGAGTCAAAGGTGAGTTTGGACAATTAGGTCACTTGACGTCTTCCCCAATCGACTCTCTTTTTGCGGTCACAGCTTTTTCTCCTGACCTCAAAAGGAATCGTTTATCAATATCTGACGAAATATTATTCAACAATCTGGAATCTTGTAGAAGACATTTCTCTCAATTCTTTCAAGACATTTTTTTTCTCTTTTTCTCACCACTTTTTTTTTTTTTTTTTTTTTGTTAAATGAAGAATTAAACCATTTATTTATCTTGGGTTAGAATTTCATACTTATTCATTAAAAAAATAATAATTCGTAATAGTAATACTAGGTGATGTAAAAAAATTCCTGCTACAATGATGATTAAATTCTTACTACAATGCTAATTCCTACCACAAATTGATAGTATTCCTACTGCAAAATGATTGAAAATGAAGTCCTATTACAATACGCATTCCTACTACAAAATGATAGATTTTTTACTACAATACGCATTCCTACTACAAAATGATTGAATTCTTACTACAATAATGATTTAATTCCTATTACAATAATGATTGAATTTCTATTACAATAATGATTGGAACCAATACCTAGATATAGTATTATTCTTCACTACATCAAATGAACCTTCTAGTGTTGGTTAGCTTTGCCATTGTATGTAACAGTATTGTAGACGATTTATAACTATTGAATGGATTGTAGTTTACTAAGGTTATATAAAATGCAAAACGAGGGAGACTGAATGACCAACTGAGCAGTGGCAAAGTTGATCTATTAAATCTTTATCCATTGATCTTATTTAAATCTTAATTCAAAATCTTAATCATTTTGAATCTGAATTAAAAACATTTTTTAATCATTAAATTTTAAATAATGAAACTTTTAAATACGTTTATATTTCGTAATATCAACAAAAATTATTGTTAATTAAACAGAAGACTTAAATGTACAAACTGTTCTAATATTAGACGCATATGCATTAAAAAACTTCAGAAAGTAGAATTGTTTTAATGTAGTTAAAATCAAACAAGACAGCGTAGTAAAATCAAGGACTTTATATTTTTAATGAAGATCAGAATTTTTAATTTCAAATGATGCATTTTCCACAAGTCTGAGAGCTTTATCCGTTGTCTTTGCCACTCTTAAATCAAATTTTTAACAGATTCGGGATTACCCAGAATCGCACAATAGATAATATGAAGATATTAAAATTTAGTCGAGTGCATATTTTTACCAAATGTATGCAATTTTTTCCGTTGTCTTTTTCCTTCTAGCAAAAGATTGCAAGTTGCATGATCAATTAATGAGATAAGAAGTACAATAATAGAAAGAGATAACTAACTATACGCTTAAAAAGAAAGTAGGGAAAGAGCAGAAATATGAATTTGTAAAAGACTTGTAATATGTGAATTACTTATACTAATTGAAACAGGTCAATGATAAAAATAAGTTTTGATCATTGAAACTGAAAAGTCACAGGATAGTTTCATTCTAGATTCCAGCATGTAATTAAATCCACATTTTTAAATGAAAGTTATTTAGACTATTACATGAACCAAGGTTACATACGTAGAATGAAACTGCTTCATACAATTGAACAGCAATCTTTTATTAGAATTCGGAGAAAGAATTCCTGTAATTTCACCTCCAACAGCAATCAAACATTCCTAATTTTTTTTACTGCGTTTCTAAACACATACCATTTCTAAAACGTTGCGGATCTAAATTTAAAATGTACTACCCCAGTAAATATATCGAATTTTTGTTTTGAGAGTGTTTTGATTGTTTTGTTATACAATTGCGTAGCGAATACCGGTAATAGCTTTTGGTATGCAATATGGCCTTGCTCCTAATTCACTCCTTGTTTGTTCTTTGTTTTTGTGTTCATGTTTTAAGTTATATATATATATATCTATATAAATACATATATATCTGTATGTGTATATCTATAAAGTAAAAGATGTGTGCATGTATTTCTTTTAACTTAAAAGATATAATACTTAATACAGTAATTACAATACAATAATACAATAATTTAAACGAAAGTGGGTAATGTTGTGACTGGAATAATAATTGTTATGAAAGGACGTTAGCCTTTGTTCATTACGCTGTTCAACATTCCCCGCTTCATTACAAGGTCATTTCGCAGACACGTGATTCTTCAAACATATCCGTTATGTGTGAATTTGGTTCACGTGTTACTGTGTCAACTTATTACCATTTAAATTAGCATACGCTCCCTTCTGCTCTATCACCTTGTACTACCACTATTTTTTCTTATTTCTAAAGCATGTCTGGAAAAGAAAGTACTTGAACTATCGTTTCTTTCTAAGAAACTTATCCAAAATTTTTCTTTTACTACGTACGTAAATTATTCAAACTTATTTCCTCTTATTTGTTAAGATGCATTGAATGTTAAACATCCTTATGTCTCTATCATATTAATCTATTGGTCTTCCTTAACACTTTTTTTAAAACGTACTTTAAAATAAATTTTTTAAAAGAAAATGTGAAAAATATTCATTTGTTCAATATTTTTAGCTCTACTACATGTATACTTTTAATTTTAAGGTACAACATTAAAAATTATAAAATATTTTTAAGTGATTTTATACAATAGAGCAATATTTGGAAGGAACAAAAATTTATAGAAAAATCACAAACATTAAAACTTCAAACATTTACTATTTTAACACTGAAAATATTTCTAAAAATAAGTAAAAAAATATTTTTAAGCTCAAATGTTTACAGATAATTTATTATATTTTTAAAAATTGAAAGCAAAGGAGTTTTGAATCCTTGAAATATCAAAAGTTGTAATTTTATTTTATCTCTAATTTGTCATCAAAATTATAATTTTTAAATAAGTAGAATTATTAGATTTTTTTCCCACAAATAAACAAATAATATGACAGAACAAAAATTGAACTCCCAGTATTTTTTGTGTTGAAGTTATCACAAAAAAAATTCTAATTTTTTAGATATATATTATTTTTGTGTACTATTATCATTTTGAGAATATTAATTAAATGAATGAATAATTTAAATAAAAATCTTCGGTTTTATTTAAATAATAAATGTTTTTTTTTTTTTTTTTTTTTTCATTATCTGCCTGGTAAAAAATTGCGAGCTCTGTAAAAGAATTTCTGCCTTCTAAGTATTATAATTTTAGATTCTGAGAAAGACATACACACACACAAACCTCTTACATTATGTAAACATATATATATATATATATGAAGAGAAAACAAAAAATCACACACAAAAAAATTATTATTTATTTTTAATTAGATAAAAACAGTAACTTTTTGTTGTAAAATTACGCTTTTAAATTATTCATTCAAAAGTTGTCTGCTTCCATCAGCATTTAATTAATATTCACAAAATAATAACAATAAATGTTAAATAATAAAGATGTTAAAGATATTAAAATTTTTTGGTGATAACTTCAACACTAAAAATACTGAGAATTCAATACTTTTTTGTTCGCTCATATTGTTTATTCGTGAATAACAAATAAATTTAATAAATCTACTTAGTTAAAAAATTTTAATTGTGATAACAATTTAGTAATAAAATAAAATTACTGTTTTGATACTCATAGGATTAAAAATTCATCTACTTTTAGTTTTTAAATATATAATACATTATATGTTAACATTTGTGAGAACGAAATTAAGAATTGCTTTTTTTTACTTGTTTGTAGAAATTTTCTTGGTGTTAAATTGGTAGAGGTTCGAAGTTTTAATAAATTCTTGTTCGTTCCATATATTTCGCTATTGTATAAGATAACTTTAAAAAATATTTTGAAGTTTTTAATGGTATTCATTAAGATTAAAAATATATATACAATAGAACTAAAGAAAATTCAACAAATTAATATTTTTCATATTTACTTCTAGGGCTAAAAAAGTGTATTTTAAAGTACGTTTAAAAAAAATTAAGAAAGACCAATAGATTAATATGACAGATACATAAGATTTTTAACATTCAAAGTATCTAAACGTATAAGAGGAAATCTTGTTTGGATAGCTTACGTACGAAGTAAAAGAAAATTTCTGGATAATTTTAAAAGAAAGAAATAATAGTTAAGTGTTTTATTTTCTGGACATGGTACAGAAACCAGGTAAAACAGGCATTAGAATAAGGCGATCCAGCAAAAGGGGTCGTATACTAATTTAAATGGCAGTAAATTAGCACAGTAACACGTGATGAACCAAATTCATACATAATGGATACGGTTAAAGAACCACGTGTCTAAGAAGTGACCTTGTAATGCAATAGGTAATGATAAAGATTGCATATAAATGAACAAAGGCTAACGGCCTTTTATAACAATCGTTCAAGGCATAGCATTATCCACTTTCGCTTTATTTTAGCATTAGATTAAAGAAGTAAAAAAATACCAGATATGTGTGGGAATTAAGGCAAAAAGAAGACTGTTCGCTTATTTCGGTGTTTTTCATATAAAAATATTTCTGATAAAATGTTACAAAATTTGTCGTTAATTATGAAATTCTTATCACCTCCTACTGTATTTTTTTTTTCAACTGTTGTGAATAAAGACGCATATTTTCTTGGTATCAGTGATATAACGATTTATAGAAGTAAAATATGAATTACGCTATTAAGAGAAGTTTATTGCAAAAATATTTATCGTATAAAAACAATCTGATTTTTTTAAATTTAATAAAATTTTTAAATATATTCAGATTATGTGATGACTTTTATTGTTAACTCAGACCCAGAAAACATTGAAATAATTTAATTTTTTAATTTATTATTAAGATTTGAATAACAAATGATAATGTTAAAATCAAGAACAAATAATTTGGCAACAAAATTTATTCATTATACTTCACCGTTTAATTTAAATTAGAACATTTGCATCATTATACATTCATCAAAGAATTAGAAAGTGGTTAAAAAAGAAATATTTAATGACAACTACTCATTATTATTACATATTTATTGCAACTACTCATTTAAAATTGCTACCACTCATTTAAAATTGCTACTAATTACTACTATTCATTACTACTAACTTACTTTAATTACTACGAAATATTTAATTACTACTACTCATTAATATTAATTACTACTACTCATTAATATTAATTACTACTACTTTTACTATCATTCATTGCTCATACTACAGCTGGCTTTCCAGAGTATTTTTAAACATTTGATTTCTTTAAATGGGAACCTGATGGCCGAGTGACTGTAACTCGACAGATTTCGGGGTCGAGGCCCAGCGGTGCCAGGAATGTTTGCAGTGGTTAGGAATTCCGTTTAAAACGTAGGTTCCTGTCTAATATGATTGTAGAGTGTTGGGCGTAGGTCTGACATCTATACCCCATAAAAAAGCATCTCTTGATTCCGAATCTGGAAGAAGGCCTTGACTCACCATGGGGCTGTCGGACCATTGAAAACTTCTCTAAATAGTCTTATTTTTTTTTTTTTGACAAACGGAAAAGTAAAGCTTGATGCAATGGTGTGTTTTGAAATCACAACAAGAATACTGCTAATTCATCTAATTATCAACGCTAAACGATCTTTGGCTATTTTTAAAGAGCAATACATCATTTACAAAATAGAAATATTTTCATCGTTTGAATGGAAGGGATGCACACATTATAACAAAATAAAATGCGCTTTTTTTTTATCTTTAGCCACTTAGAAAGTATCTACTTCGCTAATTGAACTTTGGATTGATGCCCATCAGGTATAGAAGAAATTATATCTAGTTAAATTTTAAATATGTTGTGATAAAGGTACATATGAAAAGTGAATTACGTGAATTTAAATACGATATATACTTGAGCATTTATATATACAAGATTCATAGCTTATTTATATAAATACGAGATACTTGAGCTTGTTAGGTTGTCTTTCATATTACAAATAAACTTTAAGAAAATTTCAAATTTTAATCCCATTTTAAATAAACAAAATATAAAATAATTTTTATTAAAGAATGAAGAAATATTGCTAAAATTTTATTTAAATATTTATGTAGAAATAAATAATAAAAAGTTCCTATTAAAAAGATTATTAAACTTAAAAATGATTCATTTTTCATTCATTGTTGTGTCCCTCACGGAAAGAGGGGTGCAGCTTCTGTTTTGATGAATCCCCCGTAGGTAGAAGTCTGACTTCTGCTCCGTGATGCTCTTATAGTCACAGGTGACCGGGACCTACGGCTTAAAGTGGATTCCGAACCACTACAAACACCCATGGCACCGCCGGGACTCGAACCCGAAAACTGTGGCACCGAGCGCCAGACACCGGCCATTCAGGCCGCTTAAAAATGATTATTTAGTTAAAAGGATAACAAACAAACGAGTCTTTTTAAATCGATAAACACTTTTAATAGGTAAATTTTGTATAATTCTTCGTTTGGTTTTTTGAATAATATCAGAACATCAACATAGAAATTGAGGATTTTAAAAATTTGTTTCGGTATTTATTTAGAATTTAAGAATTTTCATGAAATAGAAAAGATCCGATGAACTGTGATATGAATACGTAGACGTTTCAGCTATTTTAATACATATTTTAATTCAGTAATTCAATCATTTTAACTTTATCATGAAATTGCATAAATTTCTTTTTCATTATAAGCAAAATAGTAAAGATCTTTAAAATGCAAAAAATAGTTACATAATTATTATTGACAATTTGTGTTATAAATCAAATTATTATTCACCAGCATTCTGTAAAGCTGGTTTTCAATCCAGGAAAAAAAGAATGCCAATTTCTTTTCAGACAGATATATTTTGTTTTTCATTTCAATACGAATCTTTGAAAAAAGTATATGATTAAGATGCTGGTTTCATATGTGTAAAAGCACAAAATATTCAAATTCATAGACATTTAATGTAAAAGAACTGTTTCATTTTTAAACTAAAACTAATTAGAAAATTATCATTATAGTTTACATTTTCATAATCAATGCATAAAAAAAATCAAAACATTTATTTAAACCTAAATAATGTTAGCTAGAAATTATTTTCTAAATGTTTTTTTTTTTTATTTAAGTAATCATTTTGCCAATATATTTCTTTAATTTTTTAAACTTGAAAAGGTGGTTTTGAATTTACTGGAAAATTATTTTTACATGACCTAAATCTGATGCAGATACTTTTGTTTTCAATGAATTTTTTATATTTTTAAAGTCAAGTTTATAACCCAAAAATTCATATCTTAAATTGATTGTAAAAAAATAATTCAAAATTAATTTCTTAGGTTTAATAATTTATTTTATTTGCACCGAAAATGTGGGAAAGTTTATAAGAAAAAGCAGTTACAAACTTATCTCGTTACGATAAGAGAAATGACGTCCTTTTTATGTGTACTCCAATTAATGCATTTGATAC
The DNA here is from genome assembly GCA_021605075.1 of Caerostris darwini. Lineage (NCBI taxonomy): Eukaryota > Metazoa > Arthropoda > Arachnida > Araneae > Araneidae > Caerostris > Caerostris darwini. The sequence continues at coordinate 369,199 of BPLQ01010352.1, forward strand.
CCTAATTTTTAAAAATGCATGTCAAACCGATTGATCTAATATCATTATTTATGTAAACAAGTCGGAAGAAATTAGTAATAACTTTCAAGATCTGTATAAACAAATTCAGCATTAACTAGTTCATATTAAGGGAACAACAAAAAATTCAAAGACGACGATTACAGCCCATTTGATGGCAATTTAATTCATAAAATGATAAAAATATAAAATAAATTGAAAACGACATCGCTTTTTTTTTTCAATAAAGAAGTAGAATAATATTTTGGATTATGTTGTTGTTGTTGTTGTTTCTTATCCCACTTGGCTGGCCAAGCCCACGAGCCCATATGGACTCATGATTGAAGGGGAAGGAAGCAGCTTCTGTTGTGATGGAGCACCCGTAGGTAGAAGCCTGACTTTTGCTCCGTGACGCTCTTACAGTCATAGAAGACCGGGACCTACGGCTTAAAGTGGATTACGAACCACTACAAACATCCATGGCACCGCCGGGATTCGAACCCGAAACCTGTGGCACCGAGCGCCAGAGCGCTAGACACTCGGCCATTCAGGTCCCAAATTTGCCAACGGCACGCAGTGTTCCCAGGTGGTCACCCACCCAAGTACTGACCGCGCCCAATGATGCTTAACTTCGGTGATCTAACGAGAACCGGTATATTCAGCATGGTACGGCCGTTGGCTATTTTGGATTATTCAAGGAATAACACTGTTACAATAAATTTAATTGCAATAAATTTCATTTCTAATTCATGTAACTTTGCTACTGGTGGTTTTTGATTAACTAACTTAACTGTCAATTTAACTTAGCTTTTCTTTTTATATTTGGAAGGGGCCTGAATGACCTAGTGGCTAGCGCTCTGGCGCTCGGTACACTGGCTCGGCTGTAGTGGTTCGGGATCCACTTTAAACTGTAGGTCTCGGTCTGTTTAGCCTAAAGTGTGCACAAGATGACCGTAGAGCGACAAACCAAACCTATTTTTATATTTGGAAAGAGGAGAAAAATCAATAAGAAAGGAAAATATAGCAAAAAGAGAGGAAGTGTGAGACTCATTAAACCGCAATCAATCTATAAAATAACGTTCTCTAGTATAAAATAACGTTCTTTAAAACGATCGTTCATCAATTAATCGGTCCCTTCAAAATACAGACACTTCAGATACGAAACTGAATTACAAAATAATTTGGTAACAAATAACAAACAGAAAAGAGCTAACAGAAGACTTAAATCAACAATATTAAAATTGTCTAAACAAAATATAATAATATAACTGTCTAATATATTCTATAATATAATTGTCTAAACAAAACTATAAAATTGTATTTATTTTATGAAAGTGTTCGTGTCCCCAAGTCATTCCCATCAAAATGGAGAAAAACAGATATATTAATGCAAAGTTTGAAATGCGCATTAAGCTGCAAAGAAAAAATTAACAGTAATCAAATGAAGGGTGAAAAAAAATTATCCAGAAAAATCATTAAAAATATATAAAAATGCAGCTATGATATCCTAACAAGAGCTTTATAAAAGAATATGTATCTTCAGGATATTATAATCACTGTTTATTCTGTTTGTAGATCAGCGATCTCCAAACATTTTTGATCGCATACTTTTAATAAGAAAATAATTAAAAGTTGTATCTTATACAATAATATGTACCTATATATGTGTGTGTGTGTGTGTGTGTGTGGTCCAAAATCAGAGGCATCTTCCCCCATAAGACAAATAACTTAAGTTTCGTTTCCCATAAGTTTTCGTGTGAAAGGATTTTATGATGCTGATCTCCGCAGAGACTACTAAAACCGGACAATGCAGCAACCAATGAGAAAGCCTCGCATATATATATATATAGAGAGAGAGAGAGAGAGAGAGATTATTCACATGAAACTATAAAAAGGTTGAAATTTACTAAACGACTTGTTAAAAAAATTTAGATTTTTCTAAAATGTTCTCTCCAGCAATCGACCTATTTGCCTTTTAAAACCAATATCTATCATTAATTATCTAAAGAATTTTTTTGTTGTTGTTCCAATTTAATTTTCACTATTTAATTCTTACTTTCAACTACTGCGTGTTAGGCTTTTTAACTAAGAAAGTTTTATTCAAAACCCGACAAGTTATGCCAAATCGAAAACGGGGATGGACAAATCTGTAAGTTGAAAATTTCTTGCATAGCATGAGAAGGTGGGGAGGAAGATGTGCAATCCTCACCAACCCAATGCCACTCTGAGTGTGTTCGTTCCAAATATAGTGACAAAATGTAATTTTGTGTACTGTGTAACAAACCCTTCCCCGTCGTGCTGCATTTTGGATAATGCTGTTTCTGCTATGTTGCATACGTTACAATGCTACACACTTGCCATTTGTAGAGGAAAATTATCTCAAGTCAAAATGTCTGACATTGCATGCAGTCTAGCAAGTCTTCCCTATTATGCTGCACCTAAGATAATGCTGTTTCTGCTACCCATCTGCCGTTTGTAATGGCAAATAACCTAAAGTCAAAAAGCCCGGCAATTGGAAAATAATAATTTCAACAAAACTTTTATCCATGTGTGCATTTACCACAGACAAATCGAAGTGGAAAATTAAAAGGAAGATTTCTACATTAAGGTAGGTCCAAAATTATTTGCGACACTTCAATGTTTCGTATATGGCATGAATTATTTGTCGAATCTAATTAATCAATTTGGCTAAAAGTACGCAAGAGGGGAAAGAAGAAAGAAGAGTTTTTCCCGCAGTTTAAGTGATTAATTAAAAATTTTGCATAAAGAAATAAGTGGAAGACAATTGTATCCTTCCACACTCACTCTGACAACTTTATCGTTTTATTTTAGTGAAATAAACAGGACTTTTTATTTGATTATGTAACCAGCCACTCTCTCCGTTTTGATCAGGATTTTCCATTGCAGTAAAAAAAGAATTCTACTTTCTATTTTAAAATTACCTGATCCTTCATCCTTTATTTTGTGATTGAAATGAATCGGATTACCCGCCTCCTCAAGGGTAAATAGGAATTGAATAGTTATCCTTAAAATAAAAAATAATAATTATGCTTTTCATTTTAAAATTACCAGGACGTTCATCTTTTATTTCTTGGTTGTAATGAATAGGATCACCCGCCTTCTCAAAGGTAAATAGGAATTGAATAGTTTCCCGTGAAGTAATAATAGAATTCTAAATGAAGTGGTATATGAAGCAACAAAGACTATAATCCCCTAATCACTATATATATGAACAGTTAGTTTTTCCTTATTTTTAATATGTCACTCTCCACAACGATCTACGATCGTGTTAGACCGGGACCTACGGTTTAAAGTGGATTCCGAACCACTACAAACATCCATACTCGAACCCGAAACCTGTGATACCGAGCGCCAATTCATTCAGGCCCAAAAGAATTCTACTTTTCATTTTAAAAAATACCAACGCATTCCACCTTTACTTATTGATTGAAATGAATAGGATCATATCACTTCATTGGCGGATAAGAATTGAGTAGATTTTCTTGTAGTAACAAAAAAATTCCACTTTCGTTCGTCTTTCATTTCGTGGCTGAAATTAATAGGATCACCCGCCTCCTCAAGGGTAAATATGAATTGAATAGGTTAGCGTGAAGTAACAAAATAATTCTACTTTCCATTTTAAAATTACCAGGACGTTCGTCATCTATTTCCTGGTTGAATTGAATAGGATCACCCACCTCCTCAAAGGGTAATAGGAATTGAATAGGCTCCCGTGAAATAACAAGAGAATTCTACTTTCCGTTTTAAAAAATACCCGGACGTTCAGCCTTTACTTTTTGATTAAAATGAATAGTATCATCAGACACTTCATGGGTGAATAGGAATTCAAAAGGTTCCCTTGAAGTAAAGGAAAAAGAATCACACCTTTCCTTTTAAAAACACAAGGATATCTAGGTTGAAATGAATAGGATCACCTATCTCTTTACAATATGAAGTTATATTTGAAGTGAATTTATGTATTATGTATTATGTAGAAGCAAGAATTATTATAATGTAAGTTTTTTTTATATATTTTAATTGCATATTTTTCAAAACTAAATCCACAATTACGAATTTGGATATTTAAAAAATTATGAACATGATAATAGGAAATGTTATAATCAGAAAAATCGATAAAATAACTATTACTACATTAAATAAAAAAAACCTTCCAGAAAAAAAACTGTAAAACCACTTATATGAATAAAGGTCAATATGAATGATAATATTAACAATTAAGTAACATTATAAAACAGACCATCGCAAATATTATCAATACGATAATGTAAAGTATTTAAAGTTTTTATAATGAAATTCTATAATTATTATGATAATTGCATAATAATATTTATTTAAATGAAACTTACTATTTTCAGTAGCTGTATTTTTTTATATTCAATAATTATTAATATATTCAATTCTTAAAAAAATTTTAAAAAGTTTTTTAGTGTAACAAATTATTAAAATAAAAAAATTTTAATTTAAAAATAAATCTTACTTTCACATTGAAGTTTCATTCCCGGAAAAAAATTCTACAGCCACTTATATGAATGGAGGTTAGTATGAATGATAATAGTAACATTTCTACGAATAATATAAGGACACTGACAAAATTATAAATAAGATAAAGCAACATATCTTATTTAAGGCTTTTATTGCACAATTCTATAATTATTCTAACACATGCATATTATTTATCTAAATTATACTTACTATTTCCATATGATGTTTTCTGTATACTGTTTTTCAATAAATAGCTAAAAAAAGGAAAGTTTTTTTACTCAAACAAATATTTAAAGTAAAAAATAAATATTAGTTTTACATTAAATAAAATATAAAAAAAATTTCATTCCAAAAAAAAAAAAGTTGTGGAGTTACTTACATGAATGGATGTCAGTATGAGGGATAATACTTAATAATTCTACGAATAATATTATGAAATGATTACTATTAAAATTGTGAATATGATATTGTGAAGTAGAGTATTTTTATTTAAATTTTTTATCATGCAGTTCTGTAATTATCATATAATGCTTAATAACATTAACAGTTCTATAATTATTATAACACATGCATACCTAGACTAAATATACGCTGTTTAGTTTAGACTAAACATCTAGACTAAAAGTATTATCGAGATATAATATATTATCTAGACTAAACATGTGCTGTTAGACTATTTATCTAGACTAAAAATATTATCTAGATATAATATATTATCTAGGCTAATCATATGCTATTAGACTATATATCTAGATTAAAAATATTATCCAGATATAATATATTATCTTGACTAAACATGTGCTGTTAGAATATTTATCTAGATTTAAAATATTGTCTAGATATAATATAATTATCTAGACTAAACATATGCTATTAGACTATTTATCTAATCTAAACACATGCTGTTTTTTGTATACTGTTACTCAAATATTTTCTAAAAATATAACAAATTTTTAAAATAAATATATAAATTTAAAATTAAATATTGCTTTTACAAATAAAAAAAATTTAATTTCAGAAAAAAAAATTGCAAAACCACTTACATCAATGGAAGTCTGTATGAATGATAATAATTAACGATTCTACGAGTAACATTACGAAACGGGCCGCTAAGTCTTTTTTTTTTTATTATTATTATTATTTCCTTCTATGCCGTTTCTAACTGGCCAACATAGGATGACCTTCCCAAAGTATATTCACCTCTTAACCGTCCATGGACTCTCAAAACAGGATGTGATTAATTACCCAGTCTTCTTGTCAGAATTTCTGCTGTAGATATCGTAATTGCCACTTTAAAAAAAAAAGTGTTATTCCATAAAAGCTGCAGTATCTTGCACTGTTACTCAACTCATAAATAAATTCAAGGTAAACACCAATACAAAATCCGTTTGATAAATCCAGTTTTCTTTTTTAGCTAGGTTCTTTCGCCTCGCCGAGGCTAATTTTAAATCACTCCACGTTTTCAGATAAGGCATCAAAACCCTGGTCCTGCAGTTCCAACCCCTTTGCCATCGTCAAAAACACGTTCGCCAACTTTTGCTATCTGTGACCTGAGGGAATAGGGTTCGGTACTGGGAAAAAGCATTAAGATGCTTCTGGAAATTGCATTTTTACATAGAATTTCATAAATCTTCCAGATAAAATTTTACTGAATATCATTAGAATTTTTACGCAAGGTGGAAAAATGCATCATTAAAATTTTATAACTAAATCAGTTATTTATGTAGAAATAACGGAAAACAGAAATACAAGCCGACAGGAAAAAATATTAAGAGTAGACAAAAAAAAATTTCTTTTTTAAGACGAAATGAATGCAGACTTTTTAAAATATATTTTGTACTTGATTTTCATATGATTAAGTTTCTTTAATATTTGGACTGATTTGTATTTTTCATTTTATTCTATATTTTTGCAAATATATGATTTTACAGATTCTTCTTCTTCTTCATTGGTACAACAGCCCCATGGTGGGCCAAGGCCGACTGGCTCCTGGCAGATTTCAAAACAGGAGATATTTTCTTTTTACGGGGTAGGGATGTCAACCGTGCACAGTCATATTAGCTCTACAGTCCTATTAGAACTGGGCCTGCGGTTTAAAGTGAATTCCAAACCACTACAATCATCTATGGCCAGGACTGTAGCTAGTCACTCGATCATCAGGCCCTGGCTTTACAGATTGTGCTCAAATATTGTGATTTGTTGCCTATAATTTGTGAACTTGTAAGTTCTCTTTTTATGTGGTACGTAAGTTCAACAGAGCATATAAAAAATTGCATAAAAGAAGGTTATACTTCCCTTGAAAAATTAGAAATACGTTCCGCAGTTTCCTAAAATACCATAAACCAAAAACAACGAGTTAAAATTAGTCTAAAACCATACAAAAGTTTGCAAAAATTAAAAAAATTAAAATTAGGTTGCTCAGTAATTCTTCGATAGTCTGAAAGAAATCCATATAACAACTTGAAATAAACTTGCATTCAAGCTTAATGCATTTTATTTTATCAAAAAGCAATAAAATTTTACGTTTAGTAACCATTATCCCTATCTAATAATGGTTTGTGAACTGATTCTAAATCACTTTTATCATCAGAAAAGACTGTCTCTGCTATAAATCTTGTCGATAAAGGTGATGGATGTTCACATCCTCTCTTTTTCTATGTTAACAACGTAATAATTAATTAAACTTTGTAATGTTGATTTCACTAATTATTATGTAGTTCACGATATCCAAACATATAGTTCTACAGAATCAGGTCATTTATAAGAAAAGGATTTTCAAATTTACTGCCAACTTGAAGACATTCTAGAATCCATTTTACTGTAAAGGAACTGTTTTTTCTTTTACATCAACGTCGCCTTTTGGATCTTCAGTGATATCTTAAGTTAGTTTAATTACATCATAGTTCTTTATGACGGCATCCACAAACATCTCATCTCAATCAGTAGTTCTGAAATTTTTTTTTTTTTGATGGCTCATGGACTTTTTTAAAATTTAAAATTTAAATGAACTATCATTAACATATAGGCTAATGTTAATGAAACAATTTTGCTAATAAAATATTAATAAAGAATTTAATGAAACATTTTCGTTAATAAAATGTTAATGAAACAATTTTGTTAATAAAATGTTAATAAAGCATTTAATAAAACATTTGTGTCAATAAAATGTTAATAAAACATTTTTGTTAATAAAACAATTTTGACTGACATTTATTAATTCAGGAAATGGATAATTTTAATCATCAAATAATAATCTTCAATAGTATATCTTTGGATATTATTTTAATTTAGATGAAAGAGAACTTTTAAAATGTTTTTTTGTTATTATTTTAAACCATACTTTTAAAAATTACGAACTGAGCAAATTGAACCATTCCCTTCTTTTACGTAATTATTATATTTTTTGATTCAATAGTTATCTTTGGATTTTTAGAATATATATTATTTTTAAATTCAATAGTATATCTTTGGATAGTATTTTAATTTGGATGAAAGAGAACTATTAAAATATTTTTTTTATTATTATTTTAAACCATTCTTTTAAAAATTACAAACTGAACAAATTGAACCATTCCCTTCTTTTACATAATTATTATATTTTTTGATTGTTAAGAATTACTGTAAAGATTTTTTTCTACAGTAATTTCTATTTATTGTACTTTTTTTTCTGATCTTATAAGATCTATCAAACTCGTTTTTCAATAATATATGAATTGATATCAAGTGTGAATTAAATTACATGAATCGCAGTACAAAAATCTTATATAATAATTCTTAAAAATTAATTAAGCTTAAAAAAAGCTTTCAGAAATACGCAATATGGAATTTATTGCCTTTAAAATCTGTAAATATTAAGTTTTATTAAATCTTTTATACACTCAAGAGCCAAAACATTATGACCACCTGTCAATAACGAGTTGGCCATATATACATATATATATATATTTGCTTTATATATCTCTCTCCAGCAGCAGTTAAATACAACTTCCACCTGATCACGTGCCTTCCACGTCATCCAAGCGAGTTCATTGCAAAATGAAGGGGTGGTCATAATGTTTTGGCTCTTGAGTGTATATATAATAATTTCATACTTGAAAATTTGCCAAAGTTAAGTTGCTGTATTTCAGCAAACTGTCATTCTAATCTATTGTAGAAAGCTTAATGACTTTTCAAAATCGGGGATTTTAGAAAATAAAATGCCAAATCTTCTTTATTTCTCTAATAATTTTAATAGATTAAATTAAAATGTCAAATCTTCTTTATTTCTAATCTAATAATGGCAATAGATTAAGCATAAAGAAGATTTAACATTTTAATATCTAAAACCCACGATTTTGAAAAGTCACTAAGCTTTCTACAATAATTCTAATGGCTGTTGCTAGAATACAGCAACTTAGCTTTGGCAGATTTTCAAGTTTGAAATTATTATACATATAAAAGATTTATTAAAACTTTATATTAATTATTCTGTCACGTTTATGGTTAAAAAATTTCAGTTGTTAAAGTAATCATAAACCTATTGGGAGTTTTCCATCATTTTATTCGCAAAATGTATCAAGCATATTTTAGTCATAAATAGCAATTTCATATTCTGTGAAGATTAACTGAACAATTCAAAAGAAGCCAGTTTATTAACTTTGAAAGGTTTTTAAAATAAATTATATAACTATTGTAATATTTAAGCAATTAAATAACTTATCATGTACGAATATTAAACATTCTTAAACGAGAAAAGGGATATGAAGCAATCTTCTAAATGAATATTTTTTTCTTTGGATTCAGCTAAACTCCAATTTTATGAAATGAAACATCTGAAAGAACCTTTGCGTACAGAAAATAATAAATACAAAATTACAAAAAAATTTCAAAGGAAAGAATCGTCTCAATAAAATAACTAGTTCAATATGAAGATTTTATTTATTTTTATCAACAAAACTCTCAACTTCATTTGTCCTTCATTTCGCATGATATTAATTAGTGGTGCTATCTAGTGGAGTTAGATAAAAGCTATAATTAATTTCTTTTATTTTTCGACATTTATTATTTATTATCGACATTTATTCTAATTTATTTTTGATATCGTAATTGAAGTCTCGCGTAAATATGATCATTTATAATCTTTTCTATGAAAGTTTATATGAAAATTAAGCTGATTATATTATTCTAAATCATTTATAATTAATTAATTTAAACATTCATTACTTATTAATTTGATTTGGTTTGGTTTGTATCTGTCAATTTGAACACACGAGGACTAAACATACCGGGACTTACAATTTAAAGTGGATTCCGAACCACTGACAAACATCCATGCCACCGCCAGGATTCGAAACTGAAGCCTGTGGTACCAAAGGGCAGAGCGCAGCCAATTGGCCATCAGACTGTTTATTAATGTGAAAGGCATATACGCTGATAAATATGAAATAAAATTTCCCATGGATAAAACATTGTGTTATTTTACAAATTTGGTTTATCGCTCTACGGTCATGCTACGGTCTTGTGTATACTTTAAGCTAATTAGACCGGGACCTACAGTTTAACGTGGATTCCGAACCACTAAGAAACATCCATGCCAGCGCCAAGATTCGAACCTGAAGCCTGTGGTACCAAAGGCCAGAACTCTAGCCAATTGGCATCAGGCCGCGTTATTTTACAGGATACTGAGGTAATAGCACTATTTCAGCAGCTTCTATTTAAAATCAAAAATAGATTTATTTTTTTAAATTGAAAAATAGGAAGAGAGCAGAATTAATTACTGGGGAGTTACTTCCAAAAGAGAAAAAAATTCTAAAAGTGCATTTGATCAAGAACGTTGCAAATGGATGAGATCACAGACAATAATAATGATACCCGTCGTTACATGCGATTCATTTGTTATGTACGATTTATAGATGATAATATCATTGCAGAAAATCTTCTCACCGGACAAGTATCACTGCTGATGCTAAAGTTCAAGACTTTTTTGACATCGTATTATTTTTAAATATGAAAATAATTTAAAGGGAACTAAATGCTTTGGTGTCAGTACTTATCGTGCCAGTTCTATGTCTGGTTGTTATATAGGCACTTATTTAAAGCAGATGATGCCCATAATGCACTATGAACCCGTTACATTATTCCCAGTGAATCATTCCCATACAAATATATGATTGGGTGGTTTTCTAGTGGTACCTACAGGCACTTATTTAAAGCAGATGATTCCCATAATGCACTATGAACCCGTTACATTATTCCCAGTGAATCATTCCATACAAATATATAATTGGGGGTTTTCTAGTGGTACCTACAGGCACTTATTTAAAGCAAATGATGCCCATAACGCACTATGAACCCGTTACATTATCCATAGTGAATCATTCCATACAAATATATGATTGGGTGGTTTTCTAGTGGTACCTACAGGCACTTATTTAAAGCAAATGATGCCCATAACGCACTATGAACCCGTTACATTATCCATAGTGAATCATTCCATACAAATATATGATTGGGGGTTTTCTAGTGGTACCTACAGGCACTTATTTCAGATGCAGATGATTCCCATAATGCACTATTTAAAGAACCCGTAACATTATTCATTATCCAGTGAATCATTCCCATACAAATATATGATTGGGTGGTTTTCTAGTGGTACCTACAGGCACTTATTTAAAGCAGATGATTCCCATAATGCACTATGAACCCGTTACATTATTCCCAGTGAATCATTCCCATACAAATATATGATTGGGTGGTTTTCTAGTGGTACCTACAGGCACTTATTAAAAGCAAATGATGCCCATAACGCACTATGCACCCGTTACATTATCCAGGCACTTATTTAAAGTGAATCATTCCATACAAATATATGATTGGGGGGTTTTCTAGTGGTACCTACAGGCACTTATTTAAAGCAGATGATTCCCATAATGCACTATGAACCCGTTACATTATTCCCAGTGAATCATTCCCATACAAATATATGATTGGGTGGTTTTCTAGTGGTACCTACAGGCACTTATTTAAAGCAGATGATTCCCATAATGCACTATGAACCCGTTACATTATTCCCAGTGAATCATTCCCATACAAATATATGATTGGGTGGTTTTCTAGTGGTACCTACAGGCACTTATTTAAAGCAGATGATTCCCATAATGCACTATGAACCCGTTACATTATTCCCAGTGAATCATTCCCATACAAATATATGATTGGGTGGTTTTCTAGTGGTACCTACAGGCACTTATTTAAAGCAAATGGTGCCCATAATGCACTATGAACTCGCTGCTTTATTCTCTTTGAAACCCTCCATCAAAATATAGGAATCCTACGTTGAGTCGGCTTTTAGAATTTATGGTGAATGAATCGGACACTTATAAAATTTAAAATCTTAAGGCGAGTTTTCAGACAGTTATATGAGGATATGAGTTCCAAACACTTATTTTTATTGTGCTACTGTACTTTGGGGTGGTTTTCTAGAGGTAGTAATTTACCTGATACATTTTAAATACAACAGAATATGTATTTTTTTTCTTAAAAGGACTTTATTTCCTAATTTAACGTAGAGGCTTCTTGTATCCTTACAGTTTGGTATTCAAAGACGTAAATATTAAAAACAATTTTTAATCTTTTACATTCACTAAAAAAATATTAATGCGATAAAAGTTTGACAGCAAGTCATTAAAATAAGCCAAAATCATTATTTTATCTGTCAGCGTTTTATTATAAAATAACAAGCATAATTATTTATAGATATAACAAGCAGTATTATTTTACATATAACAAGCATAATTATTTATACATACAACAGGCAGTATTATTTTTACATATAACAAGCATAATTATTTTTACTAACAACAAGTTTGACTATTTTTACTAATAACAAACGGCATTATTTTAAAAAATAGTAAGCATCATTTCTTTTAAAAATAATAAGTATCATTGCTTTTACAAATAACAAGTAGCATAATTTTTACTGTTACAGTTTTACAGTCACAGAATATTTTTAGCATTGAACACATCGAGAAACACATCAACTAGTTGAACCAGCATCCCCACCATTTGCACTTGGGTGCTAGTGGGGTGCAGCAAATATAGATGAAACCCAACTGGTGGCAGCATTCCCCTTTGCCTATAGAAGAGAACCGTTACAGTTAACAAAAATTATACCTAATAATATAAAAGCATATTTAAAAAAATAATTAATAATGCTACTGCAAGTAATAACGTAAACAGCACGTTAACCACTATTTTGAAATCCAAACGCACGCACACTGAATATATATATTCTGTAATAGCATCAGTTTTCTTTTCCTGACCTACAATTAACAGATTCAGTTGTAGCGCTAACTACTATTCGCCCCTTAACCATTGTCTCGTAACAGCTACTTTAATTTCTATAATTTATCGCTTCTCTCTCTGATTCGTTTACCCAGACTCTGCAAGTTTCTGGCCAGAACACTTTTAGTTATTTGTTCATGGTTTCACTCTTTCTGACTTAAAACTTTCGTGGCTCTTTTCTCTCTCCAGTTGTCTCCCAGATCTGGACACGAACTCTTTAAATTCCTTAAATATCCATGTTAATAAACTAAAGTAAAAAGGCTCATAATTTTTCATCTTCTTGTAAAATCTCTCTCAAAATCTTTTCTTTTAGACTACAAACTTGCAGCACCTTCCAAACAGCTATATTTATATATATATATTATATATATATACACAGTCCAGTCACATTAATATGACCGCCACATACTTTCGACGTCAACGTGATATAACCAATCACAAAAGGCAGGTGGCAGCTCATTGCAGTGGAATGTATATAAAGAATTCCACTTAATACCACATTCCACACTCCACTTAAAGCCAGAATATACAAGAGTGTGCATTCTGTCTTTTGACACGCGGTCACTTTAATGTGACTGGACTGTGTATATATATGCATTAACAAGGTTATATTTTGCTAATATATAATGTATATATATACTAATATATATACATTACACCAGTTAAAGTTGACTACTTACGAGCATAAGTGTGTAGTATTTGTATTAAATTTAATAGGTATTAAGTCTGAAGGAAATAAAGATATTTTAAATCACTGGTTTTCAGAGTCAGCGATACTGCCTCCTAGGAGACATTGAAACCATCAAGAGGGGGTGATAGTAGTTTGGATGCATTTGTGGGCTTTTAATGAACATAAGGAGATAATAAAAACAAAAAGAAGAAAGAGAATATAAAAATAATTGCATTCCTTTCTTCATATTTAGCGGAACGTGGATTTAGAGTCGTCTCAAATTTGTTAACAAAAACAAAATGAAGGAAAAAAGAAATAGACTCCAACAATAATAAAGATATTGTAAATAAGACATTTTAAAGCATAAATTTATAAAATTTATTAAAATCAACAATAGTAACATTCCATTCTTACCTCCAACATTAACATCAATTCAGTGGATTTTCAAATTTTTTTTAAAAAAAGGGAAGAAACTGGTTGCAATTTTGCAAATCGCAATGATTTAAGAATATTGACCACAAAATGATCAATTCATTGATAGGAGCGTCCATTCTTCACATTAGGATAATTTTTAATGTTATGTATAATTTTCCTTTTTATATTACCCTTTATTTTCTGTGTATAATGCGAATGTTACTATAGATTTCAATAAAAAAAAAAACTTTCTAATATTAAGCTTCCACATTTTTTTATTTATAACATTTTTATTTACTGTTTTAAAACGTAGATATATAGACGCATAAAAGAACACGCAATTTTCACTACGTCTTTCTGTTCGTTCACTTAAAAAATATAGATTTCCTGGTGGACTTTGAGGAGTAATTTTTTTGTGAAAAAGGAGAAGCGTAACAAAAAAGTTTGGGAACCACAACAGGTTTTAAATGAACATCACTTTATTAGGATTAATGAATATTTTTCCTGAAAAAAAAACTAGACAATTGTACCTAAGAAAACGTGGTTGGGTGAATCAGCAGCTTTAGTCAGGCAGCAGTCCCACTTGCTATCGTTCTTGCAGCAGTACGCTGTTGCCGGACACAGGTGCAAGTTGTCGGGACAGATCTCAATCCCCATTTCCTTGAGTTTCACGCCCATCATAGTGTTCTTAGGCTGGGACAAATCGGGCAAGCCCTTCCATTCCGTAATCTGCTCATCTAAAAGTCCAGGTCAAAGACATTCATAAAAGTTCTATCATCCAATGCACTTAACTTTTGATTTTGAAGTCCTAATATATATATATTTTTTTTGTTCTACGAAAGGGCAATCAATTTTATGAGCAAGAATGTAAATAGAATTAAATGTCATTAACTAATTTAATAAGTAACAATTTGTCATTTAAATGCCGTTAACTAATTTAATAAGTAACATTTTGTCATTTAAATGTCATGAACTAATTTAATAAGTAACAATTTGTCATTTAAATATCCTTAACTAATTTAATAAGTAAAAATTTTTCATTTAAATGTCGTTAACTAATTTAATAATAACAATTTGTCATTTAAATGTCGTTAATTAATTTAATAAGTAACAGTTTGTCATTTAAATGTCCTTAACTAATTTAATAATAACAATTTGTCATTTAAATGTCCTAAACTAATTTAATAATAACAATTTGCCATTTAAATGTCATTAACTAATTTAATAAGTAACAATTTGTCATTTAAATGTCATTAACTAATTTAATAATAACAATTTGCCATTCATATGTCATTAACTAATTTAATAATAACAATTTGTCATTTAAATGTCATTAACTAATTTAATAAGTAACAATTTGTCATTTAAATGTCATTAACTAAATTAATAAGTAACAATTTGCCATTTAAATGTCATTAACTAATTTAATAAGTGACAATTTGTCATTGAAATGTCATTATCTAATTTAATAAGTAACAATTTGGTGGAATGAGTTTTATTCCGAGTATACTCGTATCTCCGAGTATACTTTTTTGGAACATCACGAATTAACTCATGCGATGATTAATTTTTAATTCTGTATTACAATTAGCATTTTGGGCTACCTTGCCTTATACTAAGAGTTCACTTCTGATATCGTAAGTCTGCCATCAATCATTCTATCTTGGTTTCATGCTGTTTTGAAGACATTTGATTCGATGTTTTTCAACACCCGCAAGGTGGAAAGGTTGTTACTTTTCGCCTTTTCTTTCCATTAATTTTTTTTTTATCAAAACGAGTAAAATGAAGACATTTTTAGTGATAATAGAGGCAATGTATCGTATGATGATCTCGAAAGCTCTAGTGATGAATGAGATGATTGTAGTTCTGATTCTTTCTTATAATAATAATAATAAAAATAAATAGATAAAAATATGATAAACTGTTCTTCATATGTCTGACAATTTATATTGTCTATTTTACTGATTCTTATTTATTTTCTATTAAGTCTAACAATATATATTTTTTAATACTGTATATAAAAAAAATTGATCCATTAAAAGTTAATCATAATTTTTATGTCAAGGAAAATTAATAAAATAAAGATAAATTAACCAAATATTTTTCAGGGTACTTTTATTTTTCAGACATTTAATAACATTCTATCATCCAACAGTACTGATTCTTGTATTTTATTTAAATAAATATCATTATCAAATAACCATTTTAAAATGAAACTTAATTTTTCTAATTTATTGGTAAAAGGCCTACTAAAAGTACTTACCCGATGAAGCAGATGTTATGGAGATGATCAGGAATACTAATGTCAACGATAACCTATGAAAATGGAAAGAACAACTATTTTAAAGTGTCTAATTTTCATTTTTACTATAAAATGATGTTATGAAGATTCAATGCGTAAAAAAGTATTAAATTTTTTTAAAACTTTTCATAAAAGCACAAGTATAGTAAAAAATTCTTCGAAGAAATAAATTATACATTAATTTGTTTCTAAGCTAAAAGAAATATGTATTTATGAAAGTAAAACTCTTAATAATCAAGCAAAATTAAGAAAAAACTTTTTATATCTAAAGAAACATCTCTTTTTAAAAGTAGAACACAATGAAAAATTTAATATGCAATTAATCATTTAATACAATAAACAATAAAATTTCAGAATAATTTTATCCCATAATTATTACTGAAGGAATTAATTTATTTTCAGTAAAAACACAATAAAAATTTATTTAAAAACTGAACTAACTATTCAACAAGTTTTAGTTGACATGGAAGAATAATATGAAAAAGACAGTTATTTTCGATAAAGTTGTAGTATAATTTAGCATCTAAAAAAAATATAATTTTAATTGATACATCTACATTTACTTTTCTACTATTAATAATATAAAATAATACTAACTATATAAAATAGTATGTCATAATAATGTTTTAATTGTCTTATATGTTCGTTGTATGCTTGCTAATATTTTTGAGTTTCTATTAATTATAATTCTTCTTCTTTTTCATTGGCTCAACAGCCCCATGGTGGGCCAAGGCCACCATGGGGCTGTTGCGATACTGCACCTACTGGCAGATTTCGAGACAAGAAATGTTTTCTTTTTACGTTGTAGGGTTGTCAGCCCGTACGCCCAATAGTCATATTAGGTTCTACAGTTATATTAGACACGGACCTACGGCTTAAAGTGGATTCCGAACAAATTAATTCTAATTACAAAGATAATTCAATTAATTTTAAGCAACTAATTAAAAATAACTTTAATTAACTATAGAAGCACAATGAAATTCTGAAATTCAATTTGATTTTTTTTAAAGTTCGTAATTATTTAGAATTATTAAAAAAAATAATAGCATTAATTGCTAAGCTGAAACAGGTTTGGTTTTTCGCTCTACTGTAATTTTTTGCACACTTTAGGTTAATTAGACAGGGACCTATAAGTTAATGTGGATTCCGAGCCACTAACAAATATCCGCGCCACTGCCAAGATTCAAACCTGAAACCTGTGGTACCAAATGCCACAGCGGTGGCCAATTGGACATCAGATCACAACTGATAAAGTAGCATTTCAATAATAATGTCTTATCAAAATAAGAAAACATTACATGATATATTTTATATTTTATGAGGATATATAAATTCTGTTTTTTGTTTTTTCTCCTTTCCCCAGTTTATTAATTATAAAATACACCAAAAAGACATAAAAGAAACTGAAATAAATTGAACAAAGAAATGAACATTTTCATAAAAATACTGAACTTACCCAATGGAATTCATAGTTGAAATTAGGGTATTCTTCTAGAATTGTACTGCTGAAATCTAAGTTAATAATTAATGCTGGAGTAAAGGGCTCACTTATATATGATTTTTTTTATTATTATTACTGATAACCTTTTAATTGCTGATATCTTCAAAAGATAATTTTTTGAAGTGGGGTGCGATAAAAATCGTTTTTTTACCAAAATATGAAGTTCTTTTAAGACTAAGTTCAAGTACTTTGGAAACTCTCATCAGGTCATAGTTTGAAGTAGTCATTTGTAAATTTTTTCTTCCACTTTAAGACGATATTTCAGAATTCCATACGACTTCCATGCAAGTTGTTAATTTAATTTTTTTGATTGCTTATAAGGTTTAGCTTTAAGGTAACGTAATTGACTTTTGATAAATTAATAAAATAATTTTATATAAGGAAGTAATAAATAAATATTTTTTTTTTTTTTTTTTTATTAATGTAACCTTACAATCGCAAAATAAAAAAGGTGTTGAGATAACAAAAAGAATTTATCTTTATGGCGAAACTTGCTTGCTGATATTGACACAATTTAAGAAGTTCGTTCACTTTGTTGATACTTAAAAATAAAAATAATAATAAAAAAAAAAAAAAAAAAACGTAAAATTGTTTCTTATTTATCAGGCGATTTTGAAACGAAAAAAAAAATGTTTTTTTTAGTACATCTTGACAAGTTTTAGTCAATGATAGACAATTATTTTTTAAAAAATAGGAAATTGTAACAACAAACATGTAGAAATATTTTGAAATTTTATACTGAATACGTGAAGACTGAAATGTGTTATTATATAGTAAATAGCACATTTTGTCTCAAAATTATAATAATTCAGAATATAGCAAAAATGTGGATATTATATACTTGAATTATTGACTATTAAATATAGAATTAACTAAGAAATCACAACATAAAAATTTTTATTCCATTTTATTGTTTCAATTTTTATAGTTTGAATTCCATTTTATCTTTTTAAAACAGGCTCGGTGGCAACGTGCGCCGCTGGTGAGCATTAGGGCTGAGGTTCCATTCGCCGCTTGGTGTAGACGATGTTTAAAAAACGAGGAGGCTCGATGGCGTTTGTGATATTCAGCATTTTACCTCGATAGTCTGACTACCTGGTGGGAGTTTTCGGGGTTTTTTCCATACGATACGTATATTGGATAGTTCTTCATAAAAGTTATCCCGGAAGGCACTGCCCTCCTTCTTCAGCGACATGGAGCCAGGTCAGACTTCTACCTACGTGTGTTCCACCTAACAGAAGTTGCCTGTTCAATCTTCCTCCTTCCATGAGGGATACGACAACAACAAAAAAGGTTTTTTTAGTTTCTTGTATAGCCTATTCTCATTAATATTTTTGTTAACAGAACATTTTCCAACTTTTTTTTTATCTGATGGTTGTTTTAAGCATCCTGGTGCAGTGTAGGTTGGACAAGATTCAAAAGAAGAAGTCTTTAACAAAAGATTAGCAGCTTCAATTTGGCTGATGAACCTGTAAACAGGAACAAGATGGATGAAATGATTTATGCATCTTAAGCCGCTCCAGATTTGAGAAATAATGGCAGTCATTTGGTCTGTTATTGAAAATTACAATTTGAAGTAGAAAAATAAATCCAATCATCTCACGTTATAAGCCAGCGACCTGTTGTCATTTGGTCAATCAAATCGACTCAGGCGAAGCGGTATTTTCCAAATGCTAGAGAACATGCATTTCGGGTTTGTCCAGGTTGAAGAAAACCTAATTTTTATGCGTCACTCATTCATTTCGCTCTCACGTCTGGACGAGGGTATAGGAATATTTCTTCTATTTCAACATATCTGAGATCATGAATTTTTTCATATTAAAGGCCGGAACATAATATAAAAGGATATGTTCATAGTTCAGTTTTAAAATGTAGCCCAATTTAAATAAATTTAGTGTATTTAAATTACATGACACATAATCTTGGGTCATTCGTTCTGTCAGATATATAACAAATTTTTTCGTCCAACATGCAAAAGGAGAGGAGAACTAATACTTACTATACCAACATAAGAGATTTTTTTTCCTTTTTCCTCCCCTAATATACACTGAAGTGACAAAAGTCATGGGATAGCAATATGCAAATTTTCAGATGGCAGTAGCATCGCGTAGAACAGGTATAAATGCACAGTGCTTTCGCAGAGCTTTCATTTCTGTTCAAGTTATTCATGTGAAGAGGTTTTGACGTGATGATGACCGCACGACGGGAATTAACAGACTTTGAACGCGGAATGTTAGTTGGAGCTAGACGCATGGGTCATGCCATTTCGGAAATCGTTAGGGAATTCAACATTCCCAGATCCACTGTGTCAAGAGTGTGCCGAGAGTATGAAATTTCAGGCATAACATCCCACCATGGACAGCGCAGTGGTCGACCGCCTGCACTTAACGACTGAGACCGGCGACGTCTGCAAAGAGTCGTAAATTCTAACAGACAAGCAACACTGCGTCAAATAACCGCAGAAATCAATGTGGGACGTACAAGGGACATGTCTGTTAGAACTGTGCGGAGAAATTTGGCTTTCTTGGGCTATTCCAGCAGAAGACCGACTCGAGTGCCTTTACTGACAGAACGACATCGCTTGCAGCGACTCTCGTGGGCACGTGAGCATATCGGTTGGTCCCTAGATGAATGGAAAACCGTGGCCTGGTCCGATGAGTCACGATTTCAGTTGGTAAGAGCTGTTGGTAGGGTTCGAGTGTGGCGCAGACCCCACGAAGCCATGGACCCAAACTGTCAGCAAGGCACTGTTCAAGCTGGTGGTGGCTCCGTAATGGTGTGGGCTGTTTTTTCATGGCATGGACTTGGTCCTCTGGTGCGACTGGACCGAACATTGACTGGAAATGCTTATGTTCAGCTACTTGGAGATCACTTGCAGCCATTCATGGACTTCATGTACCCAAACAACGATGGGATGTTTATGGATGACAATGCGCCATGTCACCGGGCCACAACTGTTCGCGATTGGTTTGAAGAACATTCTGGACAACTCCAACGAGTGATCTGGCCACCTAGATCGCCCGACATGAATCCCATCGAGCATTTATGGGACATCATCGAGAGGTCTGTTCGTGCCCCAAATCCTGCACCATCAACGCTTTCACAATTATGGACGTCTATCGAGACAGCATGGCTCGATATTCCTGCAGAAGACTTCCAACGACTTGTTGAGTCCATGCCACGTCGAGTTGCTGCACTTCGCCGGGCGAAAGGGGGGCCGACACCATATTAAGAGGTATTCCATGACTTTTGTCACTTCAGTGTACATATACATGAAAAGAAAGATTCTCAGGCAACTTATTCGCAGCAAAATATGCAACAAAACATGCATTCATCTTCCATTTTCCAGTGAATCTTGTTAGGCTAGCTGAAATCAAACATGTAACATCTTCCTTAAAAGAAGCACTGTACAACACATATCGTACGTAGTGGTTTCCAAAGTGGAGTACGCTTACTCCAAGTGGTACAAAAAATTAAACATGGAGGTATGTCAAAGATCTAGTCTCATGATCAATGAGCTATGAATCTATTTGCAGAAAATGTAAAAATAGATCTTTCGAATGCATCTCAAGAACAGTTGTCAATTGGCACAGGAGAAAGAATCTGAATTGAAAGAAAAATCTTACATAATGGGTGGTGTGGTATTGAAAGCCGAATGTCCAGATTGAGTACGTACACCAATCTGACCAATGGGTTTTACATACCTGGGTGAAATGGCATTTTTGCAAATCAAACTAAGTACAGAAATAAATGAGTTATCTTCGAATTGCCTTCACAGTGGGCATCCAAACTTGTTTTTCAAATATTACTAAACACATGCAAACACATTAAATTCTAATCAAAAATGTTAATTCTAAATTTATATTAAATGTATGTATAGTGTTTAAAAGAGATACATGATTTAGTTTATGACAACAGACGCACACACACAAGCAGATATATATATATATATATGTTGTTGTTTGTTGTTTCTTATCCCACTTATATATATGGTGATTAGCTTCTGTTGTGATGGAGTAGGTAGAAGCCTGACTTTTTGCTCCGTGATTATTTTAGGAGACCGGGTTTTGGATTCCGAACCACTACAAACATCCATGGCACCGCCGATTCGAAAACAAGCGCCAGAGGAGATAGCTGTTGCAATTAACTTAACCGGTGATAACGAGAACCGGTATATTACGGCCGTTGGCATATATATATATATATATATTATATGTTAATGAACTTTTAATTATTTTCGTTTTAGAAGTAAGCGATCAAACAAGTTTGGAGAGTTGTAATCTCTTGTTGATTTTGAAACCATAAATGGCGCAATAAAATTTAGTACTGTTAAAAATCATTATTTAAGTTAATTTTCTATAAAATAAATAAATAAATGCAAAAGTATGGTCCCCCTTTCTTTTACTTATGATACGTTAGGGCCCAGAAAATTAGATCCGTTTCAGGAAAAGATTTGAAATATAACAATTCTTTCGCTACCCTTATTTTTCAGCATTTTAACCTTTGAATGGTAAAACAGAAGCAAATTGTTGAAACTTAGTTACATTTTCTTCTTAAATACTGCATCAAGTATTCAGTTGATTTAAAGAAAAATTTATTTCATAATAGAAGAAGTCTCAAGTTGGAAAATTTAGTTTTGATTTCCGTGTTTAGGCTCATAATATAGTTATGCTAAATTTGAGAATCTAGAAAACAATACGTAAAAGTCCCAACAGGCAGTTCGACAGCTGAATTTTAAGCACGTTGTCACAATCGCCGCTGAGTCTCTTCCTTTTTGAAAAGTGAGCCAAATGTCGAAAGCCAAAAAGCATGTTCCATTCAATTGCCCTCTTTCTTGGTTAATATGAAATAAATCCTGTAATAAAACTATGACTTGATCCGTTAGTTAATTGGCGACAACATATGCTAATGTGTGTAAGTAGAGAAAACAGATAATTAGAACAGATAATAAAAAATAATTAAAAAGGTTTTCCTCGAAGTCGAATTAATAATTAATTGAAAGATGGATCAAAATCGACTGATTTTTTTTTTTCGAAATTTGTTCCCTTTTGAAACAGATAATTAAAAGTTTGTTCAAAAATTTCAATAAATTTTTTTATTTATATATTAAAACTGATTCTTGCATTCAGTTTTTATTTTAGATTTACTTCTTCCATATTAATGGAACATATGTACTTTGAATTGCTATACATGGTATCCTAATCAACTGAAAGTTCATGCATTGTACAACAAATTGGGGATTATGCACTCCATGAGGTATAGCAGACCTCGCATTAATAACATCAATAAAACTCTTAAAAATTGAAAAATTCTAAATATTGTATTGGAAACGGAATTGCATTGGTAAATAATATCATAGAAAACAAATGAACAATGGTCATTGTCTACGGATTATACCAAATCATTTATATTTCACCGACGAAAAACACCAATGTGCATTATAGGTAGAAAATTGTGGTATCTATCACAAGTTAAATACTCAACATATTTGAACTGTGGCAAAATATATTTATACGTGTATTCTAATTTATGTTGTGCATGGTATCCTTCAATCATACAATGAAGTGAAAGTTCATGTATTATACAAAAAATCCTACAAGTTGGGAGCTATGCACTCAATTATGTGTAGCATACTTAATATGGCGCGCCCTGGAAAATACTGAATGAATAAAAATTTGCAAATTGTTAGTGAGTGATGATTAGTATATTACGTAGAAAAAACATATGACCCAAAACTGTTGATCTGGAGTTGTTTTAGAAGAAATTTTGTGTAAATATTTATGTATTCCACTGTAAAATATACTGGAACAATTGAAATGAAATAATTTTATCTTTGAATTTAAATCAATATACTTAATGTTTTCATTTCAGAAAAATTTTCTCCAACCTGTATGCGCCTGTAAACTAACCATGAATGTTAACATGCTCGTACATAGATCTATTATTTGCAAAGATGGCTTATTCTAAAACAATTTCAATAGCCAACTATTGCTTTTGAAATGCCGTTTTTCATTCAAATCTTTGATAATGAGAAATTAGATACCCTATAGATTTTACAAGATCTATGAGAAATCGATATAAATTTTAAAATACAAAGAGTGGTACTCAAATAGTGGTAATGGATTTAGAGATTGTAAAATGGAGTAAAATGTTAGTTTACAATACATCACCATCATAACCACATTTCCCCAAAGATTATGAACCTTATTTTTCCTTGACATGCACGTGCGCTGATCAGAAAAACGAAGAAATCAATGATCCCATCGTCAATTCGTGGTTTTGGTAGCTATATTAATATTTTTTTAAATTCAAAGTATAAAAAATTAAAAATATATATTTCATTTCCAATCCTTATGCATATGTTTTGCTTTTTTGTTTTTTGACAGAGAGAATGCATTCAACACACAATGTTTCCAGTAAATTAGAATCAAAATCAGTTATCACTGAAAATAATAATTTTTATTGACATTGAAAGCTCATACACACTAATGATGCAAACAGGTTAAGAAATAAACAAGTAAGTTACATTTACAAAATAAACAGTACTGAATTATTTATTTCATATTATGATGAAGTTACAAAGACAATCAGTTAATGAATATAATTTTAACACAATAGTGAAATAAATTTGGCTGCCGTACGCAGATATAAAGGTGTCACTTTTTTTTTTCTTCATTTACTTCCACCAACATCCGAACCAGTGGCATTTGGGAACGCTGGGAGCGCAGCAGGTCCACTTGAATCCTAAGTGATTGCAGCATTCTCCTGGAAAGAGTGAAACATTCATATATAGAGAGAGAGATAGATAGATATTGTAGTCAAATATAATAACAGTGGACAAGCCTGAGTTGTCATAAAAATCAAAGAACCACTACAAACATCCATAATTAAAAAAAAAGCGCTAGACAAAAGGTCCCCAAATTGCTCCCATTCATTGACCGCGCCCAATGATGCTTAACTTTGGTGATCTAACGAGAACCGGTATATTATATTCTAAACTCATACAATAGTTGTAAAAAATCAAAGATAATTAAAAAAAAAACAAATTTACTTTTTTGCCTAGCCGTAACATGGAATTGGAAAAATATTCAACAAAATATTATCTTATTATTAGTATTCAAATCTTGATTACTTATATGAAATGCACCATACATCATACATGCACTTACATCTTAGCACCAATTTATTCGTTCGGAAATAAAAAATATGCTAGTATAATCATCTATGCCGGTCACCGAATTTTCTCACACTACTAGAAACTATTTGGAGAGCACGAGACAGCTATTATTCTATCAGGAACAAAACAAAAGAAACTTCTTGATCATTTATTGAGATTTACGATGAGCTATTTAAGTCTTCCAATGTTTGAAATCGGAATCAGTTAAATCCTTGCTCTCATGCGGCGTAATTGATTTATTTATCTATGCCCCCTCCCCCTTTACTAATTGATTTATGCTATTTTTATGAAATGAAATCACTTTCTACATCTATCTAAATACGTGTTTGCGTGTTTCAACTAAAAAAAATATGACCATCCTAAAACTTCATTTTTATTGTAAGATTTGTACAGAGTCTTGGTTTCTGCCTTTGAATACTATGTTAATAAACTACCAATTCCATGTTTCCCATTGAGGACTTAAAATGCCTCATCTCTAAACTAGACGACGTATTTTTATTTTCTGTTTAGTTTATGTGTAAAATTAAACAAGCGCTTGTCACAATCAGTTTTTATAATAAGGTTAGTTTTAAAGTAGATTTTCTCAAACAGGTTTGTGTGAGACTTTATGACGAATCTTTGGAACTGTTGGACATAAAAGATTAGAAATGACTAAACTCTGTAAGTAAATTCATTTTTATTTTTATATGGTATAAAAATATTAGAACTATCCTGTAAATTTAATACAACTTTATAGCCCAGATTTATTGTTCTATTGTAGCGTACCTAGATATAGCTCAAAGCAACGAAATTCAATTCTTGAAAATAGTTAGTTCGAATTTTGAAACTAGTAACTTACAGCCAAAGTTTTTAAAAAATATAAGATTAAGAAAAAAATATCGCAGTCTTGTATCTATTCAGACATAAGTTGAAGATATCAAAGTTCTTCAAACCTCAAATGCTTAATTGTTTCCCCTTGAAAGTGACCATGAAGATTTTATTTCATGTTAGTTGTCGTAGAAAAACTCATGGACTTGATGTGATTAATATCATGAAGATAAGACACGACAATAACTGAGCAATGTATAGTGTAATGAGGTACCTGAAATTGTATGAGGTCCATCAGCAGTAGTCTTTGGACAGCAATCCCATTTGCCATCATCCTTTTTGCAACAGTCGGCAGTTGCCGGACACAGGTGCAGCTTGTCCGGGCAGATTTCAAAGCCCATTTCCTTCAGATTCTGGCCCATAATTGTGTTCTCTGGTTGCGTGATGTCAACTCCATTTTCCAGGGCTGACAGGGAGAATTGGTTTTCCAAAAGCAACCCATCTGAAAACATAGTTTGTTATTTACAATTCAAATTTATAGGAGTTATTAGTTAGAAGAAATGCTTTTGTTTATTTGTAATCAGTTAACTGTCTTGAAATGAGTTTGCAAATCTTGAGAATAAAGTGATATATATGGGCATGTGGGTAATGTTTATTTAGTTTAATAAGTGAAATAAATATTAGATACTACTATAACGATTCATACTACTAAGCTTAATATTAAAGAAATATTATAAGTACTAAGAAAATATTTCCAAAGAATGATTAAAGTCATGGGACTTTTTTTATCAATTCTCTCAAACTAATACGTCAACAAACAAAGTTTTTTATACTAAGCTTTTAAATAACGTATTAAACGTATAATGTATAACGTATAAACGTATAATAACGTATTTATAATTCCTACTAATAATTTTCAAAGTCACTAAAAATAATTGATTTTCATTACAGATTGTAAAAAAAACGAATTATTATAAAGAATAAATATGTAAAAATACTTTTGGTATATTTATTAGAATTATAAGGAATTTTTAAAAAAATGCTTACTTGGAGAAAATACTTGAGGACGCACTGATGCAAGTCCCACTAAAAACAGAACAGCAGTAAAAGACATTCTAAAAAAATAATAAATAAATAAATAAATTAGGAATCACTTTATTTTGGCTTTTTCATAAAATATTTTCTTCTATTCAATATACTGAAAATAGAATTTTGTCAAAAATGTACGACAAAATTTTTTATTAATCTATATGATCAAACTATGTGAGAAGCGAAATATTAAAAAAAATTTTTAACATGCTACCTACTATGTTTAAAATTCAACATTTTTTTGGAAATTTTTGTTTATAATAAAATTAGAAAGATTTTGTTTAGTTATATAACATATTTTCTAAATTTAGAAATGCTTTTTGTTAATCTTGACGACATGTTGAATTTTAAATATTGACAATTATGGTTTTAAATCCTTGAGGTGTAATGTTTAAAATCTAATAATGTAACGCTGTTTAATAATAATTGTTTTATATCCTTGTATTTATAATAAATTATTTTAATACATTACTTAATTAATTACATTACTTAATAATTACTTGATTAATTCTAAAAATGTAATTAATCGTAAAGAAGAAAATAATATTGGCATCCTGTAATGGACACCTTTAAACCGTTTGGTAGCGATTGAATTCAAATTAACTTATTTAAAATTTTAAAATTAATGCAATTAAATTTACATCAAAATAAGCTCTTTTTGAAAAAAGAAATTATAATCAAGAAAAGGGACATCATTTATCTTCAAGTATTAAAATTCAAGGTTTAATTAGTTTTCCAAAAAAAAATATCTCAGTGATTGTTTAGGGTTATTTCAAGAAATATATAACATTAACATCTTCAGTAACAAAATTCAATAAGAAAAAAATATATATATTTTTATATATTATAATAGGGTATGGATGCAGTTCTTCATTTTGTATATGCACATAATTTATTTATTTTATTAAATACATCTTAATCAACAAAATTATAAAAACATTACTATGTATAAAGACTTCGATAAAAAATACTTACCCAATGGAGTTCATAGTTGAACTGAATATATGCTTCGTCAATCGCTTTGCTGCGAAATAAGTTGATATTTAATGCTGAAGTAAATGCCGTCTTACTTATATACGATTTTTTTTTTCTCTATCTTTCTAATTGCTGATAAGTTGAACAAATAATTTCTTGATATGGAATGTGAAAATAGTTGTTTTGACAATTAATTTGAATACTCAAGACTCAAGTATTTTAAAAAACTTATTCAATTCAGAGTGAAAGTTATCCTTTGTAGATTATTTCAAGTGACTCTCTATTCAAGATAGTTGAATGCCCTTTACTACTTTTTATAGATTTTGTTCGTTTTTATCGTGTTTTGTCATCCACTTTATTTAGCATAAAGGGAATCATCTGATTTTTAATACTAGAAAAAAATTCATTTATTGAAGTAATAAATTAATTTTTGAACATTACTTTTCATCAATAACATTTATAACCCTAAAAACACATTCCAATAATACTTCAAATACTGTTTTGCTAGTGAAGGATTTAGTTTAAGGTTTAAGGTTTTGTTGATCGAATTTGAAGGCATTTAGAAATAATTTTTCATAAAACTATTTTCAATTTCTTTTGAATTTGACTATTTCAAAAGCAAAAAGAATTACCAGCACAAAAAATACTTGCACCAGTTTTTTTTTTAATAAATTGTTACATATTCAAAATATTAATGCAATTTAGTATTAACATGATAACAAATATTTGCCTTTTTTTTTTTTTTTTTTTTTTTTTGATATCTTCATATTCCAAAATCTCCTGCTTATCTTAATATGAGGATTGTGATGATGATGATGATATATCACATTACTTTAATATGAAATATGATTTGTAAAAAGTTATATTAAAAAGAAAAACACGTAGACACAATTTTTAAATAAATTATTTTTTAAAATTTCAAAATGTATAAAAATGTTAAGTTCGAAAATAACCAGAGAGGAAAATTGTCCAGGAACAGTAACACAAATCGTCTCATCACCTTAAACAAAAGTTTAATATGATATCGCCACAAAAGTGTCTATGTGTCTCAGTTCAACAATTATTTGCCCAAAAGGTATTTGTCAGAATTCAATATGGCGTGACCTCAAAGGCCATTGTCACAAAAGATGATAGGAACATAAAAATCAATTTAATGTCATAATCGACGTATGGTGTGACAAAAAGTCACGAAATATCATAATTATATAAATATCACAGTTACACGAGAAAACAATTTTTGACTATGCTGCAACTTTCAAAAACATTAAATTTGAAATAAAAGTAATATAAGAAAATTTAAAAAATAAATATACTAATAAAAACAAAACATATGTAATCGTAAAATATTTACAAAGCGTTGATACAGGGTTACACAAGTTCCCCCACGAGTTCCCCTTCCAGCTCCGTCTCCCAAATAGTCTAAAGCAGGGGTCTCCAAACTTTCCAGCCCTAGGGCCATACTGTTTACTCCAGTAAGTACCAAGGGCCAAAACCATTTTAATTTTTCTGCCATTATCTATGATTTCTAGACTAGTCTCCGAGTACGCGCTCTGAGCGAGCATACGCTTGCAAAATTCGCTGGTTCAATTGCTACAATTACTGTTGTGTTTATCGATACGACCATGACACTTGATGACAAGTGGATATCCCGCGGTTTCATTGGCATTAATTTAGCTTTTCCGTTCCTGAGGGATTTTCAGAATAAAAATCATATGTTTGATTCAGGATATATACATTCCAAACATCGGCATACATACATATGCGATACTCTGTACTCCAACATAACTACCGAGGGTAACCGCGTGATGTTCACTAGTTTATAATGTTAGCGGGATTCATTTCAATTACTTGTTAGTTGTTATGTTTAAGTTAAATTTTCTGCGTATTATGCTTGTCATTAAGCTTTAGCAAGTCAATAAAACCGAGTTATTAACATTCTGTGTTTTTTATCCAACTTATTACAGCAACAATAAGCTATTCGCTGTCGTGGGCCGGATTGATGACACTGGCGGGCCGGATTTGGCCTGCGGGCAGTAGTTTGGAGACCCCTGGTCTAAAGGATCATCTAAAGTCAAAAATTCGTAAAATGTGTTTATAAAGGGATTTAGAATGACAGGAAAAACTAAGCGTGGATGTTGTAGAGCCATTACTTCATCTAAAAGATCAGCCGCCTTATCTCCATATCCATAAAATGAAATCTAAAAGATCAACCCCTTCTTCTCCATATCCATAAAATGAAATCTAAAAGATCAACCCCTTCTTCTCCATATTCATAAAAACAAATGTAAATGACTTCATCTAAAAGATCAGCCTCCTCATCTCCATGTCCTTAAAGAAAAACGTTCAAATTATGAGTAGAAGAGCCTCCTCATCTCCATATCCATAAAAAGAAATATAAATGACTTCATCTAAAAGATCAGCCTCCTCATCTCGATATCCATAAAAGAAAAACGTTCAAATTATGAGTAGAAGTACACGTGCCTTTGTTCCAGTGATCAAGCTGGTTTGGCAATAGACATTGTTGCTCATCTTCTCTCAGTGGTTTACTGATTGTACTATTTAAAATTTTGCAATGAGAATAAAAAGGTTAAAGTGGAAACAGTAACTCCATTGACTGAGTCAAAAGACCTGGACGAAACACCAAAGGAAAGAAAAAATTTCAGTCATTTCGCTTTAAGTAACACGTTTTTTTTTTTTTTTTTTTTTTTTTTAAATATCAGAACCCAGATATAATAAATTGAATAAATTTTTTATCCCACTTCACCGAATCTTAGTAAGGATTTAAGAGATAAAAATGAATTATTGAAGAGATAAAAATGAATGAATTTTGTTACAAAATAGCATTGTTTCTTAGCAACAAATAAAACAGTACTGTTTTTTGTATTGTTGTAACGGAAGATGAGGGCAGGTCATTGCCTTTCGTGAAAACTTTTCGGGATGACTGCCTCATATTGTCGTACCGTACGGGAGAAAAACCCAGAAAACTCCTAACAGACAGCCTAACTGCCAATACGAGATGCTTAATCCCCGTTTCTGAAAGCAGTAGCTGTAATGGAAGCCATCAGAGAGAATTTAAATTTGATTCCTCCTGCACACTAGCTGCCAGGTTACCACTATGCTGCATGTTGTTAACAAATCACATTCTTATTTTCTTAAATGCTAATAATCGTTACGCCTATTTACAGATAAGTCCATATACAAAACAAAACAAAAACAAATTTCTTTATTTAAACAGTAAAAAGACCAACTATTAGTCCCGTGGTACAGGGAAAAGATGGCTGGGAAGCAATTAGAATTTCTTTTTTAAATAGTAGAAATGAGACTTTGAGACTTGAAATCTATAATGGAATTATTTTTTAGATGCGTGATTTTTAACCATGATACGTTTTAATATTAAAGTAATTATTGAAAACAAGACATTTAATAGATTGTAAATTGTATATTATTAAGAGTTCTTTAGATATTTCTAAAAAATAGGATTTTCATCTAAACTTATGCAAAAATCTCATGGTTGTATGAACAAAAAGCTTTTTATGAATATTTCATACATTGAATTCGCGGTTTATGATTTTTTATTTTCTATGCATATAGTATGTTGTTATCGCTGTACAACAGTACAGAAAAAATGAATAATTTTTAACGTTTATTCCGATATCATTTCAAAAATATTTTCTAGCATTCATATTTACCTTCACTTGTGCCCTAGAAATTTTGACCTTTATTCAAGAAATAGCATAAAACCATTTAACCGTGATATATCGTAGAGATTTTATTTTTATCTGCTAAAAACATAAACAAATAAAAAAGTTTTCAAAATTTATCTCGCGATTCCGGGTTGTTATCATTAAGGATTACACCGATAATCCAAAATTATTTGATTTCTTTATTGCAGTTGAATCGATTTTGAGGTGATATTTGTATAAAGGATGTTCAGACATTTTTGTAGAAAATTTGACTTTCTCCGTGAATTAAATTTAAATGATTAAAAAAAAAATTCTCGCCAGCATCATTAAAATCGTTCTTTGTTTTAAAATGCCGTTAAAAAAAGAAAAAAGAATTGGAGATTATATTTTTATCTGTTAGGAAGAGAAAAATTGGTATTCGATTATTGAAAAAAGAAGTGAAAAACATGGTTTTCAGTACTTCAGAATTAAAATAAGTCATATAATTAATAAAGAAGGAAAGGTGAGTAAAAGTTTACATAGTATGACTGGGAAAAAAGTAAAGAATGCACAGCCAACAAATGCACGTAATCCTCTTATTATATGTAAAGTCGCAACTCATTTTTTGAAAGAAGATCCCTCACCCAAAATAACTATGGCAAAATCTTTGAACATCTCTATAGAAAGCGTAAACAAAATTATGAATTCTTATTTAAATTAGGAAATTCGATTATTAGATAATTTCCTTATCTAATAATCAAATTAATTACAAAGCGAATTCTGAAATTAAATATGATCTGGTGTAGGAAAAGATCTACGCTCACGATCAATGGGTCAAGAACCTATTTGCTGAAAATATAATAATAGATCATCTTTCGATTGCAGCTCAAGAATAGTTAATTGACACGAAGCAAGAATCTCTTTATAATGGGTAGACGGGATTAAAAACCGAATATCCAGATTGAATAAGCACGCCAATCTGATCACTGTATTCTGCATACCTGTGCGCAGCATCATCTATTGCAATTCAAACCAAGATCAGAAATAAACTGGAGTTATCTTCGAATTGCATACAAAGAGGACATCCAACCATATTTTTAAGAAGTTAGTATACACTTGCAATCACATTAAATTCTAATCAAAAATGTTAATTTGAAACTTAATTTAAATGTAAGTATAGTGTTTAAAAGAAATGAATATTTTGATTTTTGACTACACACGCACACACACATATACATATTTATTGTATATATATATAGTTTGGAGACCGCTGCCCTAAACTATGACTAGACTAGTACAGTCAGCCAAAAAAAAATTTAGACCACCTTTAATATCTTTTGTAATTATCATTTGATATTATCTTCACATAAGAAAAGCAAAAGCAAAGGAGTACTATAACATTTAGATAGACCTTATAGCGAATAGAGACTTTGTAGTGCAATGCTGTTGATTAACAAAATTAATTTACATGGTTAATAAACTTCTATTTCGAAACTTTTCTATTAAAGAACCCGTTTTTTAGAGCAATCGATCCAGCATGTGAAAAATTGTATACCCACCAATTTTTGTGACAAATTTCCTATACCATTTAAAATTGCAAAAAAGGGTTCGTATCAATATTACAATACTTTAATTCATTAGTTAAATATTATGGTGTCATTTCTTGCTTTGATTACTAAGAAAAAAACAGAAAAATTTGCTTGCTTTCATTGAAAGATTTTTCTAAACTATAAAAAAAAAAAAAAATTTAATTATTTATTAAATTAATAATAATTACTTATTTTTAGTATTTTATCGCAATTATACCATTTAAATTCATTAAAATCACATGATTATTTAAGCTTTGAATTGTTAAAATACTTTACAAGATCACCCGATAAAATTATGTTATTTTTTTTTGTAGACATGTTAAATTTTCTAAACCAATAGCATCAAACAGCTAACAGCGAAGATTGCAATTTGTTTTTTAACTTCACCAAATTAGCTAATAAGCTTTAATTTAAGGCAGCTCTATTAATTATTGGTTTTTAAATTTATGTACTTCTACCAATAGGAGAGTGTCGAGAATAAAAAAGGCGGGGTTTTCTTTTTTCACTGGTTATTTATTGCTAATTGATGGCAGTGAAAGGATTTCTTGTAGTATTTCAGATTAATATAAACTTGCTTTAAATTTATGAGAATTTTGGCTAATTAATTTTTTAAACTTTTTAGAAAGGAATTGAATAAAATATTGATTATTTATTTTATTCTTTTTAGTAAGATAATTTTCAATTTTTATTTAAAAAAATTTAAATAAAAAAACTGTGTTAAGTGGAATTAATAAAAACAATTAAATCGGATTAAAATGAAAGAATTTGACAGTAACGAAGTAATATGTCAAATTATCATATAATTATTAAAGGGTGGTCTTTTTAAAAATTTATGTTTTAAAATTAATTTTAAAATGCTTCACTTTCTATTAATACATTATTTTAATCAAGAATCGCTATTTTTATTTATTTTTACAAATCTCAGAAATATTTTATTATAGTATTTTATAAATAGGCTTTTCCTTTTCCAACAATGATGTAGTTATTTAATTTTTTATTCATTTCAAATATTTGTACTATACTAATGCTTACAGTTTATTCTTAAGAAATATATAATTAGTTCTTATAATTTTAGAAGTTTTCATTCCGTAATTTAATATATATATTCCCTTTTCTTTAATTTTTTTTAATTTTAATTTCTATCTAGGTATTTATTTATTTAAAATTTAATTACTATTCGGGTCAAATACTATTATTGAAAAAAGACTGAATGCTATTATTGAAAAAAAGACTTGTTAGTTAACGAGGTAAACTTCCTAACTGAATAGAAGCTTTATCGAGGCATAACATATCTGAAAGCACAGAATATTCCTACCTTTCTTCTAGGGACAATTACAATAAATCGTAAAACGGAAAGATTGAATATTAGATTTTAGGAAAATGAATTACAAAAAGAGCTCCTCAGAGCTCTGCAGGTATTTGTTCCAAATTGTGAGGGCATCAGAGGCCAAAAGTGGTTCACCAAATGCATAAAAGTATTTTAATTTTAAGCTGATCAATAATCTTCATGCCCAATGAGCTACTCAAAAAGTTATAAATTCGTAATCCTCATAAACGTTTACTGGAAGTCTTTTCAATAAAAATAGAAGTTATAAAATATTCTTCAATTTCGATCATCATAGAATGAGTATTTTACCTTTGTCGAAAATTATTTATTTTTCTTGAAAACGATATCCACTTAAACAAATTGAATACGATGCTTTTTTTTGGCGAATATAAGTTCGAAATTATAACAAAATGTAACATTTTATTTTTCATCGAATGACAAGTAATATTTTAATTACATGAACAGAAAGTCAACAGAAAACAATTAAAACTTTTTGAAAAATAAAATTATTTATTTTAAATTTTTATCGCAATGTATTCATTACCTTGAATTAAAATTAATTTAGTTATTTTGCATAACAGCAGGCAGTAAACAGTATAATATATACAAATATATAGTTCAACAGCATAACCACATTATCCCAAATATTATAAACCCTGTTTTTCCTTGACATGCACGTCGACTGATGAGAAAAAAAAAATCTGTGATACCATCATCAATCCATGATTTTTATAATTATATTTTTTTTTTAGATTAATAGTATGAAAAATTAAAGAAATTATTTCGTTCCCAATCTTCATACATAAGTTTTGTTTTATTTTTACCACAAGAAAGAATGCATTCTACGTACAATGTTTCCAGTAAATTAGAATCAAAGCCAGTTTTCACTGAAAATAATAGTTTTTATCGGCATTGAAAGCTCATACACAGTTATGATGCAAACAGATTAAAAAAATAAACGAGTAAATTATATTTACAAAATAAACAGTACTGATTTATTTATTTCATGTTATGATAAAGTTACAAATGCAATCAGTTAATGATTTTAATTTTAACACAATAATGAAATAAATTTAGCTTCCGTACACATGTAGATATAAAGATGTTATTTTATTCATTTTTTTTTCCTTTATTTCCACCAACAACCGAACCAGTGGCACTTGGGTACGCTGGGAGCGCAGCAGGTCCACTTGAATCCTAAGTGATGGCAGCATTCTCCTGGAAAGAAGAGTCAACCATTCATATATATAGATAACAGTAGTAGTAAAATGTATTAGCATTACTGTAAAAAGTCAATGATAAACACAAAAACAAATTGCTCATTCATTCCTGTCTTCTAAACACATATTTATTTTTGCTTAGCCGTAATATGAAACTGGAAAAATATTCAGCAAAAATTATTTTAATACCAATTTTCAGATCTTGATTACCTATGTGAAATGTAGAATTATACCATCAATACATTGGTTCGGAAATAAAAAATATGCTAGTGCAATTAGCTGTTTTATATAAAAATATTTTTATTTTGCAGAGAATATTGTTACATTTCCGGCAAATATATAAATATTTACTTGTATTTGTAAATTAATAATTGCTATACTATCTTGGTGATAAGGTTTTTTAAGTTATTTTAGAGAATAGCTATTAAAGGTTCCCAAAGATGGAAATCGGAATCATTTGAGCCCTTGCGAATTTAGTTTATTTACTCTACCTTCTTTTACCAGTTGGTTTATGCATCGTTTGTTCATCAATTATATATTACAGTTGTAATAAAATTCTATTAGCGAAAGTAAACTGATTTTCCCTTTGTTTAAAATCTACAAACAAAAAAATTAAATGAACTCGGATTTCGAATACAGTATTTGGCTGACAATGAATTCACCTGATTTATAAAAAGGCCGTAATGCAAACAATTCAAAATAAAGTGAATTAAAAGGCAAATTAGAAATTAAATATAAATTATATTAAATATATGCAGACCATATGTAGTATTTTAAAAGAGGTGCCAAGAATTTTTTTTATTTCATATTTCTTTACTATGTTATAATTTAAATAAGAATGCCAATTTTTTACCTTTTTCAACAAAAATAAAAAATTTTGGTCAATCATAAGTTGTGTTGTGAATAATTTACGGTCAAAAGAAAAGTTTTAATTCTATATTAAAAAATAAAAGTTGAATTTGTTTTAAAGGCCCAATTTGATACATCATGCAAAAAGATTTTTACTTTGGTATTAAATAAGTCTCATTAAGCAAATGTCAATCTTTTAGAAAAAAAATATTCATAGCACAATTGTAATGAAATGAAATATATTTCTACACCTGAATATGTATTTGCGTATTGC
Source organism: Caerostris darwini (assembly GCA_021605075.1). Classification (NCBI taxonomy): domain Eukaryota; kingdom Metazoa; phylum Arthropoda; class Arachnida; order Araneae; family Araneidae; genus Caerostris; species Caerostris darwini. The sequence goes on from BPLQ01010352.1 coordinate 405,877, forward strand.
AACTAAAAAAAATAATAATAATAAATATGATCATCCTAAAACTTCTTTTTATTGTAATATTTGTACAATGTCCTCGTTTCTGCCTTTGAATATGTTAATAAACTACCATTTCCAGGTTTCCCACTGGACACTTAAAATGTCTCATCTCTAAACCAGGCACCACCTTTTTATTTTCTGTTTAAATTAAATATAAAATTAAACAAGCGCTTGCCACAATCAAATTATTTAAGAATGTTTGGTTTAAAGTAGATTTTCTAAAAGAGGCCAGTGTGAGGCTTTATGACGAATTTTTGGAATTGATGGACTGAAAAGATTAGAAATGCCTTAACTATGTAAGTAAATTTATTTTTATTTTTATAGGGAATAAAAATGTTAGAACTTTACTGTACATTTAATACAACTTTATAGCCAAGAATTATTGTCCTATTGTAGCGTAACTAGCTATCGCTCAAGGCAACTCAAATTTAATTCTTGAAGATGATTAGTTCGAATTTTGAAACTAGTGCCATACAGCCAAAGTTTTTAAAAAAATAAAGGATTAAGGAAAAAATATCATGGTCTTGCATCTATTCAGACATAAGTTGAAGACTTCAAAGTTTTCAAACCTCAAATGCTGAATTGTTTCCCCTTGAAAGTCACCATGACGATTTTATTTCATGTTAGTTGTCATAAACAAACTCCTGGACTTGATGGGATTAATATTATGAAGATAAGACAAGACAACTATTGAGCAATGTATAGGGTAATGAGGTACCTGAAATTGTGTGAGGTGCATCAGCAGTAGTCTTTGGACAACAATCCCATTTGCCATCATCCTTTTTGCAACAGTCGGCGGTTGCCGGACACAGGTGCAGCTTGTCCGGGCAGATTTCGACGCCCATTTCTTTCAGATTCTGGCCCATCATTGTGTTCTCTGGTTGCGTGATGTCAACTCCATTTTCCATGGCCGACAGGAGGAATTGGTTTTCCGAAGGCAACCCATCTGAAAACATAGTTTATTATTCACTATTCAATCGTATAGGAGTTATTTGTTATAAGAAATGCTTTAGTTTATTTGAAATGAATTATACAAATCTTGGGAATAAAGTGATAAATATGATCATGTGGGTGATGTTTAATTAGTTCACTAAGTGAAAATAAATATTAAAAACTACTACAAGAATTCATAATACTAAGCATAATATTATATAAATATTATAAATACTAAAAATATATTTCGAAAATGTGATTAAAGTCATAGGATTTTTTTTTATTTTTATCATTGCTCTCAAACTAATGAGTCAACAAACATAAAAATTTTTGTACTAAGCTTTTAAATCTCGTATTAAACATTCTAATATCTATTAACAATTTTCGAAAGTTACTAAAAGTAATTAATTTCTATTGCAGATTGAAAAAAAGAAAAACTAATTATTATATAAAGAACAAATATGTAAAGAATTTTAAAAAAATATTTATTAGAATTATAAAGAATTTTTTTAAATGCTTACTTGGAGAAAACACTTGAGGACGTACTGATGCAAGTCCCAGTAAAAACAGAACAACAGTAAAAAACATTCTAAAAAAGTAAAAAATAAATTAATTAATTAAGAATCACGTTATTTTTCTTTCTATTTCATAAAACATTTTCTTTTATTTAATCTACTGAAATAGAATTTTATCAAAAATGTATAACAAAAAAATTACATTAAACTATATGTTATGTCTATGGACAAAACAAAATATTCTACCATGCATTTTTAAACATGTTATAACAAATTAATCTAAGTTTAGAATTTTTAATTTTTTTTTTGAATTTTCTCATTTATAATAAAATTAGAAAAATGTTTGATTTAATTATTAAGCTTATTTAAATAATTTAGAAATAGTCTTCGTTAATCATGATACCAGGTTGAATTTTAAAAATTGACAATTTTAGGTTTTAAATCTTTGAACTTAAATTTGTAATAAATTATTTTAATTCATTTTAATTTTATTTTATTCTTAAATTAAATTTATTAGTCATAATAAAAGGATTAGTATGCACATTCTGAATATTTTGGTTCAATTTCAGACATTGTTAAATTTTTATTATGGCACATTGTGAATTCTGTTAAAAAACTTTTAATATTTATACACCGTGTATTTATTCTATGTTAAATGTATTTTGATGTAATAATAAAAATAACAAATTTTATTATTTTTATGAAAAAAATTTTAAAGATTTCTTTATCTTATAAACAAGAAAATTTAAAAGTAAGACTTTACTTACACAGATGAAAATGTTTTGATTTAACTTGTCAAATTCCTTAAGAAACCATTGATTAGTCACTAAATTTTAACAATGATATATATTTCTGTAGTCTAAATCTAAGTGCTGGTTAATTTTATAATATAAATCTCAATTTAGATTTTCATGTCATTTTGTGAAAGTAATGCTGCTTTCTACGGAAATAGAATGCAAATAGCTGCACTTCATCTCCAATTAAAATGGAAGTGATCTTTGATTTGTAGATGTTGGTTGTATTTTAAGACGTATTAGCCAAATGCATTTTGATGTAGAAATTATTTATTCTCATTAAAATTAAGAATTTTATATTGGATTTACACTTTATTTATTTATTTATTTTTATTTCATACCATAATTAAATGCTAATTGTAGAAAATAATTACATGAAAATAAATATTTTAATAAAAAAAAATGAGAATTTTAAAATTGTAAAATTTTAGAGACAGTTCCTTTTTTTTTAATGTTTCCTTTTAAACTAATAAATACCTTTAAATCGTGTTGTAGTGTTTGAAGAACTTATTTAATTTATAAAATTATTTAATTTTTTAACTTATTTCAAATTTAAACTTTAATACAATTAATTTTATACCAAAATTGTTACTTTATAAAGGAGGTCTTTTCTGGAAAAAAAATTGGTAAAAACACAAAAGAGCTATAAAAGAATTTATTTTCGAGAAAGGGACATAATTTATCTTCAAATATTAAAATTAAGGTTTAATTTGTTTTCCAAAATATTCAGTTTTTAGGGTTATTTCAAGAAATATTTAACATTAATATCTTCTGTAACAAAAATTATAAAGAAAAAATACATTATGTATTATTGCATATTGCAATAGTGTAAGGAAGCAGTTCTTACTCATTTTGTATATACATATAATTTATTTAGTTTATTAAGTACATCTTAATCAACAAAATTATAAAAAACATTACTATACATAAAGATTTCGATAAAAATACTTACCCAATGGAGTTCATAGTTGGATTTAATATATACTTCTCCAATCGCGTTGCTGCGAAATAAGTTGATATTTAATGTTGAAGTAAATGCTGTCTTACTTATATATGATTTTTTTCATTCTATCTTTCTAATTGCTGATAAGATGAACAAATAATTTCGTGATATGGAATGTGAAAATAGTTGTTATGACAATTAATTTGAAAGTACTCTAAACTACGTTCAAGTATTTTAAAAAACTTATTCAAATCATAGTGAAAGTTATCCTTTATAGATTATTTCAAGTGACTCTCTATTCAAAAAAGATAGTTCAATGCTCCTTATTATTTTTTTATAGATTTTATATCGTATTTCGTCATCTACTTTACTTCGCATAAAATTAATAAAATTATTTTTAACGGGTAGAAAAAATTTCATTTGCTGCAGTAATAAATTAATTTTTGAACATTACTTTTCATTAATTTATAATCATAAAAAAGCATTCAAAAATATTTCAAATGTCAAAACTGTTTTTTATAGTATAAAGTTATAGAGTTTTATTGATAGAATTGATGGTATTTTGAAATAATTTTTCAAAAATCTATTTTTAATTTTTAATAACAAATAAAACAGTACTGTTCTTTTATTTTTGCCACAGGGCATAAGTATAATAGATAATTGAAATCGTATAAATATCTAACATAACCTGGGTGCTTTTTTTGTTTATTTATTTATTCAAATATATCACAATAATTACATCTTCTCATTCAAGACAAACAACTGTCGTTGCAAGAGAAGATTTTTATCAATAAAATTTAATTAAATAATCTAACTTTTATTGAACTTTATTATTAGTTATTTGCTCAGAATGAATCACGCATATCTATTATTATTATTTTTAATTTTTTAATTTTAATGTGAATTGATTTTCTTATTGAATTAATTTATTTGATTTTATTAATTTATTAATTAATTTTGAAAAGGAAATTGCGCAGGAAACAACTTTATTATACAGGCAAAGGTATACCTCTGCTTTATTATGTCTTAATGAACTGCTATTTAAGTATGGGTTTTTCAAAAAGTTTACTTTTTAAAGGAATACTGTGTAACAACTTAAAATACAATGGAAATGTATATAAACGTTCAGTTATATTTACCTCTGCTTTATTATGTCTTAATGAACTGCTATTTAAGTATGGGTTTTTCAAAAAGTTTACTTTTTAAAGGAATGTTGTGTAACAACTTAAAATACGATGGAAATGTATATAAAGTCAAAAACAAGAAAACAAGTGTTATCAAAAGGAATATCAACAATTTCTGTTAATTAACAAAATAAGGAATTTTATGTTCTAAAATTTGCTATGCAATATATTAACTCGAGTTTTCTTATAATTCACTCCCCAAATTTTTTTTATTTTGATATGTTTATATGAAATATAATGCAATATGTGTTATTGATTTCAGTTAATGATATTTTAATAGAATCTAAAAGGAACGATTTTTTTTATCTAGAGCAAAATTATAATAAAATTAACTCCCCAAAAAACATTAATTAAGTGTGGATTGTTTTCTTTCGAAAGTTGTTGTTAATTTAAGGATTGCTTTTTATTACTGGATTTAAAAAACTCTATGGGGAAAAATAATTAAATGCGTCTTAAAAAGTAAATCAGAGTTATTATCTTGATTCCTTCCTTCCCCCCCTCCTCTTTTGTTTAGATAAGGTTTCAAGCCAGCACGAAACTTAGTTATACGTTTGCAGAAACTTTGAATTTATTTGATCATACAATTGCATTTGAAGTGATTTATCTCTCTGGCTTGTTAAAATATGTTCTTTAACGTTCAGTTATGTTTATTTAACTATGTTCTTTAAACTACAAGAATACGTAGCTTAAAGCAAGTAATGTAAATAAATTAGTTTACATTTTTGATATGTTGTATAAAGTTATATGAAATTAAATCATCTATCAAGTAGATTTGCGAATTTTTTTTTCCTGTTAATTAATGGCCGCAAGATAACGCTTTGGTTTTTTGATTTGAGATCTGGTAAGTGATACTGGACAAAAGTTCCCATGCTTATTTGGGTGATCTGTACAATAAATCCGTAAGTAAGAAAGTGCGTTGGTGGAACTCAAAGATATGGGAAGAGGAGGCGAGTATATTTTTTGTAAATTTCGGTTTTTGTTTGTTTCAAACTACGGTGTCATCATGTGATTGAAATATAGAAGCAGTGTTGAACTTTGGGTAACACTGAAACTGATACGTATATGACATTCTAGGTTAAAGTTAATGTCATTTAAAAATAACAACATATACTTTAAAAATTTAGAGCAAAAAGAGACAAAGATATAATGTGGCACGAAATAATAAACATGATCATGAAGTTAACAAAATACATCTTTAAAAAAATACGTCTATGTTTTCTATCAGTCTCCTCGATATCAAGATATCAATGTGAGCATGGCGTCAAACGATAAAACAATAAGTATGAGACGATGTTCTGTCTCCTCAGATTTAATAAAAAGAAGACAAAACTTCTATACAAACTAATATATTTCTAGATTTGTTCAAGAACTGCTGGAATTTAAAGATTTTTACCTTTAGTCTAAAAGATGAATGCTCTATTGACTTGCTTGTAAAATAGGTTAATAAAAACAGAGGGTAAGAAGGTGTATAATTTAGGCAATCTTCTACTAATTAATAAAAGAATCGAAACTATCTTGAAAATAGTAAATTTTATGTTGATCAAAGAGACTATTGAACGATACCTCTTTCATTTAGGCCAGAAATGGCTGAATATTACCTTCCGAAGAAGTCCTGATCAAGGAAGAGGATAGAAAAGTTCAAACCCACGATGGGAATCTGGGGAAAAACTTCCTAAGCTAACAAGCCTTGAGATATTATTTCCAAATTTTTTTTTCCTAATGCAGCTGGCAATACAGAGTCAGTTATCTTTATGCCATAAGAAAGGGCTGCACCTGACTAAACTTAAAAAATGTCCTTGATTTACAGTTACTAATAATATTAGTTTCCTGACTTTCTCCCTACTCAGAATCACTGTATGTGCATAATATGCATTATTATAAACCACTTTCCCTAGTTACTTAATAAGAAAAAATTATATTTTTATGAAATTTAATTTTTAAAAAATAGAATGAACATCTTAAAAAATTTATTAAAATAGTATATTAAAGTAAACTCCCGAATTATTTCAAGATAACCACTCTTACCAAAATAAATTCAGATGAATTATTTCATTTAAACCATTTTTAAAAGGGATTTACATGATTTATTTTAACTATTGTCTTCTTTTTTAAGAAACTCGTGAAAAGAAATATCAAAACATCACAAAACAGCAAACAGCCATTCTCCCTGAATGTATTTTTTTAAACGCAACACTGTACCATTAAATTTTGCTTTTTTTCCTCTACGTACACATATAATGGAAGCCCAATTTAAGAGCAGAATTAGTAAATTACACACACAAATAACAAATTAAAATATGCACTCAATGCATATGCTACAGGATAATAGATCAAATAATTTAGGCTTAATACATTAAAAACATATATAAATAATAATTCATTAGATTTCATTTTGAGTAACTAAATACATAGTAATAAATATCAATCAAAGCAGATGTTAAAGGTTTGTGAAATTAGGTTTAAGGAATGAATTTAAGCTCAATATAAAATAAAGATTAATAATAAAATATTAATAATTAATAAAATAATCGTAGAGTATTAACAAATTAAATTAATAATAATTAAAATCCTTACTTTTCTAAATTGGCTGAAGCAAATAGCACAAGTAAAATACATGTTTAAATAGGAGAACAAAAATTAGATATCTCATCATAAAAAAAAAAAAATGGATGTAAGGTTGCCATAAAATGAGCAACGATCCAAACCGCCAAACACGTTTCACCACAAATTTACGATCGTGCGTATATTTGGCGCGAATGTTCTCATTGGCAATTTTCCAAGATTTTTAGATATTTTACCGAATTTCCCAGATTTTCCAGATCAATAAAATTTCCTGACTTTTCCCTGATTGTTTTAACTTCCCGGTTTTGTCGCCATTCTGTTAAATCAAACAAATCACTTTGAAAGTAAGAATTAGTAGAATTTACTCAGAAGAATAACAACTTATGGTTTAATTCATTTATTTACATATTTAAGTGCATAACACTGTAAAAATATTTATTTAACAGATTTTTAGAAAAATTTCATTCAGCACAAGCAAATTAAATATTTAAGACAGCCTTGACATTAATAACAACACAATTTCTATTCTATTAAAAAGTATTTTTAAGTTATAGTACATCTTAGATGATTACTATAAAATTTTCCAAGCATCTAATAATGACACTGTCAAAAGAATATTAAAAACAAATGCAATTACATTAATTTAACTTATTAAAGAGAAGAACAACTTCTGTGTAAGTTCATTTATATACATATTTCTTAAGATTTTAAATATTAACCATTTTAAGAAATTAACTTGCATAGATGGTATAAAAAAACATTTCAATTACACAATGTTTTCTATAGGTTTTTAAAGAAAAATTTTAAAATATCAATTTTTATATGATAAAGTTTTATTACCATCTGAATAATCATTAGGACAATAGATTAATGGTTGAAAATAAATTAATAAAGAGTCAACCATCCAATCAAGGAATAACATGTATAATATTGAAATACAAATAAAATAATTGAAAATAATGCTACATGAATTTTTTAAAATTTCTTTTGAATCTTTTAACTATGCATTTCAATGCATTTGTAAAAGCTACAAAAAAAGTATAGTATAAAAAAAATTTGTTTCCAAATTGGTTCAATGCATGATGCCATGCACCATTATTACAAAAAGATGATGGTAAATAAATGGTTAACAAAGTAACCATTACATAAAAATTATTTTAATTAGTAGAAAATTAATTTCATACATTAATAAAGTTTTTTACATTAATCAGCACTGAATTTCCATCAATAACAGTAAACAATGGATAAACAAATACTTTTTATAATAATGAAATATTCCTTTTAAAGAAATTATAATACATTTCATCACAGTAATTATATAAAAGTGAATTTTTTTTTAAATAAATAATTAAAAAAAAATTTTTATAGAATAAAGTGAGGTATAAATTGAGAAAGATTCAAATTCCTATTACAAGGAATTCATATTTTATATACATATATGTAATATTACAACATTTAAATATGACTAGAAGGCAAAATATTTTTAAATTAACATGCCATATTCTGCATTACTAACAATAGTTTTTTATTTGATACATTGGCCATTAATTTCACATGATAAAAACGGTGTTTTTCGCAACAATGATAATCCCATCTCAAATATCCAAGAATTTTGATCTACACAAATCAAAAACTTTTGCCAGAGACCTGAGGAGGCTCCAATCGCCTGTCACCATCACTTTACCATCCATGTAAGCTTCGAGTGGGGATATCTCTCCATTCAAAAAGTCTTTTAAATTGTCTTCGCTTAACATGAGTTGAACATTTGATTGTATAGAATCATCTATATTTTCTAAAACAGAAATGTTTCCTGCAAAATAAATAATTCTTTTTTATCTGCATATATATCTAAATAAGAAATTGAGCTATATTTTATAACTTATAATCTATACATAGAGTTCATCAATCAAATTCTTTGGTACAATTTGCTCAAAAATACTCTTGTTTAAAGAAAATATCAGATCAATTAAATAAGACATATAATCAGAGACAAATATTTTGTGCAACCAATAAGAAAAATACTAATTGCTAATTATTTTATTAATTAAAATTTAATTTCTTTTAATTTACTACAATATTTTGATTTAATTTACCTAATAATGCCTTACAAACAAAATTCAATGGAATAAAAATAGACACATTAATTTAAAATTTACTTTATACTAATTTGAAATACAATCAATTACAAATGGCAAGCTTTTGACTAGCAAACTATTTTTCTTTTCACTATCAAATATTTTTGAATTCTACAATTAAAACACTTTGCATTTCCCATATTCATAATTCATCAGTAATATAGAATAACAAATTAAAATCAGAAAAATTTTTAATCACAAATGTAAAATAGGCTATGAGATTGTAATTGTTGGGAAGATAAAACAAATCAAAAGAACAAGAGATTTTATTATTTCATTTTATTGAATGATGCAGAAAACGATAGATTAACTATTACCCTAAGTATATTCCATCAACTCATTCAAGATAAAAGTGTTTAAAAAATATATGTTTTTAAAAAAATCATAACACTGTCATGTTTTGACAATTACTGCAAGCTTAGTTTTTATTTTCTATTTATACTTCAGATTAAGCAATTATATTTGTTTATTTTAATTAGATCAAATTCTTACAGATATGATAAATCTAATTCCGTAAATATATAAAATGATTGATTGCAGCAAGATTCTATAACATATTGAGAGAGATGTTAAGCATAACATATTTAATTTTGTGATTTTCAATGTAATTTTTCCCAACAAAACTCTAAAAACAATTTTTAAAATATATAAAACTTATTAAAAGTATCATATATCATGTTATTTATTACAAATCAATCATAGTTGTATCATTTAATTTTAATAAATTAGAACATGTTGAATAAAATATTTGAGTGCTTAATTTTTTAATCAATAAAAGCCAAAAGATATTTCACACTTCCATCAAAGTCTAAAAGTTTTAACTAAATCTATAAACTTAGCCATAAAAAAAGATTTCATTTTACGTTTTTTTTTATTAGTCATTATTTATTGACACAGTTTTCCTTTTTTAATTGGTCATAATATATGACCTGTAAACATACAATTCCATTTTCAAAGTACACAGAATGAATAATGTGTAAGAGATATATTATAAATAATTTTATTAACATAATGAATATACAAAAATTTTAATCTCTATGAACACTCACCTTTTTCAAAAGAAATGAGAAATGTTCTAGTTGACCGACCAACAAGATCAAATTTAAATTTGGCATTTAAATCCTTTAAATATCCTTCTCTTTCAGCTAAATTGGCTAGCTTTCGAACTGCTTCTATGCAATCTCCAGTCTTTATATGTGCTCTTGCGTCAAAAGAAGATAGGTGTTGGGAATCTTTAGAATCAATGTTTTTCTCCACAACTGAAAAAATTAAAAATAAATGGAATTTCAACAAATTTTAAATATAAACTTAATATACTGTATTGTAGAGAAGATTTCTTTTAAATTAAACTTAATTTTTAAAAATTAAATGTTATCAATAAAGTTGATAATTTCAATTAAATATAACAGTATGAAGTATGCTTTAGGATTTACTGTTAGGGTAAATGTTTTTATAAATGTACAGTGAATTCTTACAGTGAAAAAAAATCTTAAAATTTAAAAAAATGTTTAAAAATTAATCAAATATAAGATACTATTTTATTTTGTAATAAAAGATTGCTGTAAAAGGAGATTATTATTATTTTTACACATAAAATATTTCACTTAAAGTTCCATTGTAATTTTCGGTCAGGGAAAAAAATGTACTATAATCCTTAAATGATTTTTCCCTGTTCATTTTTGTTCTTTAACATACCATGCAACAAATGTTCCATTTTTATACTTATGATTAAGATTTTAAACTAGCATTGTGTTTTACAATTTTGAAATCCCTCTTGACAAAAATAATACCTTAAAAATTAACATTATAAATTTGAGATAGTGAAATCGGAAAGAAGAAATACTTAGAAAAAAAAAAAGTAAAATGTTAAGCAGTACTTAACAGCTATATTTTAAGTAAGTGAATAAAAGGTAAATAAACAAATAGTTTCATTATAGTAAACAAGGATCAATTGTGTTATAAAAGAAAAAATAAACTTCAAATAATCTATTTGATCTTAAATTCATTTTGAATTTATTAAAAACATTTATAATAAATAAACAAAATTTAAAATATAAAAAAATTAAATAACAATATAGCAAATTATAAACAAAGTTTGCAATTTTGATATCTGCCAGAGAAATAAAAATCTTGATCAATACCATAGTTAACTTCACCTGCATTTATCTTCAGTTTATATATATATATATATATATATATATATGCCATATATAAAAAGGCCAAGTGTGAAATTGAAGATAAATGCAGGTAATATATATATATTGCATTTTGTCTTTTTCATAAATAAAAAAAAAAAATTTGACATGCAGTTATAATTAATTTTTACCAAAATTACTGAAGAAAGAAAAAGTCCACAGATTTTAACAGTATGCCATAATCAGCATCAAGAAATTCTTACTTGAGTCACACAATAAAGAAAAATGTTACCTGTATCTGGAATAAGAGGGAAAAAAGCAGCAGTGTGCTGAGTTGAGTTTCCGGTGGCTGCTTTCAAGGCACTCATAATAGTTCCAATTGCATCCACAGGTTCAGCAGCTTTTAAAACTTTTACAGAATGCCTATATTATTTTTTTAAATGGTTAAAAAATTTCAGTAGTAAATTCATACATATAAAATTTAATAAAATTGCATGTTAAACATTATTACAGAGATTTTAAAGAAAAATATTTTTATCATTTTCTATATTCAGTGAAATTCTTTGTTTTAAAAAATGTAAGAATATTTATTACATCAAAATGCAATGCAAATTTTCATTCAATTAATGTAAAACTACATCTAATTCTTTTGTACTTCATTATATTTATCAATAAAAATATTAAATATAATTAAGAAATATAATAATAATAAATATCTAATTAATAAATCTAAATAATACAAATAAAGATAATGACTATTAAATACTATAAGAAATACACAAACGAGTAATGAAAATATATAAAATTAGAAAAATAGTTAATTTCCGAGATTTTTAAATGATTTTTCAACATTGTATTATTTTGGAAAAAGATTATGTATAAGAATAAGATAATGTATAAGATTTGTCTTAAAAAAAAAAATAATTTAAAATGTTAGATAATATTTTGCTTTGGAAAGCTTATTGTTAAGTAAGTATTTCATATAGTTCAAAAGGTCAGATCAAGTTGACTCTGTATTCAGGCTAATATAAAATGTGAACATTTGTATTGAGTTAAAAGTAACAGATATAGCTTCCTTAACGAAAAATATAGTAGTTTTCTCTTTATTCACATTATGAAGAAAAATGAAATCTTTGTTCAAATATTCAATTTTATTTAATTCAAACAACATGTATTATATTAATTTACATATAACAAATGAATACATGGAATACTTTTATAATAAAACAAACATAAACAAAATATATTACTTGAACAGATTATAAAAAGTTACAAAATATTTAATTTTTACCAAGACCATTTTAAATATTAGGAATTTAATTCACAAACAAAAATATTACTTACAGATTAACATTTACGATTTCCAAGCCCCAATTAATGACACTTCGATTGAGTTCATCCTAAAAGTTATACAAAAATCATGGATGCAAAGGAAAATATAATTAGTTTTCATTTGAAGCAACACTCAAAATTTTAGTTGGTTTAAATAAGATTGACAATAACACTTTATATAAATTATTAATAAATTAGTACATTAGACATTATATAATAATTTAAATAGATCTTACATATTAATTGCAAATAAGAAAATTATACACAAAAAACAAATAGTATAACAGACAACATATAAAAATGTATTCTTCAAGCACAAATAAATATACTGTCTTCAATTTTTACAGATTCCTAAAGTAGCGATAAAAGTATTTGAAACTAAATATTTAAATACTATTTCTGTAACAGATTAGATTTTTTTTTTCAAATTTCTTTAATCAAAATATATAAAAATCTGTTTATATTATCTTTTAAAACTGACTTTAAAAGACGTTTCTTATAATTTTTCATATCTTTCATTGGTTTCTTAAAATGATATTATGGATATGGCATCCATAATTATTGAATACTTGAAAAAAAAAAAAATTATGTTAAGATAATTTTAATTTTTATTAAATTTAAAATATTGCTTTTTGTAAAATTATATTAATAAACAATTGACTTGGGAAATATGTTTGGTTAAATCAGGCATCTTTTACTTTTTCAGCAGAAAATAATTGAATTCATAGTTTTCTTCATAGTATAAATAAAAAAATTAAAAATATAGTCTTTCATTTGTAAATTGCTATCTTATGAAAAACAAAAATTTTCTTAATATTAGAAGAACAATTTACTGTTTTTGAAGACAAAGTATAAACAATAGATCATTGTACAATCAATTGAGTTTCTAAGCAAAAGAGCCATATTACTTTACAAATACATTCATATACATGCACTTCATTTTATTTATTACATAATGAAATTGCAGTTCCCATTATCAAAGGGAACAATTAAATAATTTGAAAAAGTTTTCAACATGGCTTGAGTTCACATCTGATATGTTATTATCACATCAGATTATGCTGTAAAGCATTTTAAACTTTAATAAATACTTGCAATTCAATGAACATCCAACATCTTATTTTATTAGCAGGTGCCACATCACCCTAAGTCAATAAAAATGAGCAAAACAAAATGAATTAAGAGATGCTTATTACTAAAATATGCTAATTTATTGAAACAAACAAACAAACATAAGGGAAGACACTCAGATGTTGGGCTGAAAAAAATTCAAACCTATCTGAATAGCAATTAAAATATTTGCACGTAATGAATGAATGAATGAAACGGTTACTTGAATGATTTCTCATTTCTTTGTGCTCTGATTTCTTCAGCCCAAAATCAGATGACAGTTAATAAATCTGAGATTTTTGTAATGTAGATTTTTCATAGCTAATGTAAAAGAACAGAAAGCAGAATTGACATGTGCATAAATAGCTTTATTATGTTGCTATAGCACTTTTTTCCTCCTACAAACCTGCTTCAAAAGTGAGATAAAAATTTTAAAAGTTATTATGTTATAACAGTTCTTCTAATGGTATGTAATTCTGTAACATTAAAGTTTACATTAATAATTCAAATTAAAGTTTAAATTAATAATTAATTTATGCGAAAAAGCCTTTGAACACATAGTATAAGAGCCTTTTATCCATTACTCAATGAGCAATACTAACAATCACATAGGTAAATGAAAATTATTTTTAAAAAACAAAAATAATTTTAAAAGCTTTCGGACATTATCAGACATACTATCCAACATGCATTAAATGCATTTGTATAAATTGTAATGAAAAAATATTAAATTTACTGATAAACAAGAAAAAAAATGTTCTCTTTACCAATCTCCAGTAAAAAAAAAAAGGAAGAGAAATATACATCAGATTACATTAATTAAGCATTGAAGATATAAGAATTCACATCAGATCATCAAACTGTTCAAGAAATAGCTGACAATCAAGTTAAAGAAAGAACAGTTACAAATACTAAAAAAAAAACTTTTTAAGTTAGAATGAGAATTTTACTAGTGAACTATAGAAAATTAATATGCAATCTATCAATTCAAAAAGTTCTACCGGAATTTGCTTTATATTAGTATAAAAGGCTATTTTTAATAAAAATTAAAATTGTAATGGCTAAATTAATAGAAATTAAAATAGTTAATAATAATAATAAATTAAAATATCTTTAATTTAATTATGAAACAGATAATACAAGCATTCATATTTTACAGAAATTATAGTTAATGATAATGGAAAGATCAATACAGCTGCTAAATGTAAAGCCACTGAATTATTTCTATAAACCTTGAATTATTTCTATAAACCTTGATTTATTTTTTCTAGATTTTTTTTTCTTTATTAGCTTACCTTAAGATTACAGCTAATAAACTCTTTCTTGGATTCCAAATCCTCTAAATCTTTCTCGGAAACTACATTTTTCAGACAAAACAATCCTAAATCCTTCAAAGTCTTTTCATGATTATGAAGCTTCATTACATAACTTAAGACATTTGAGATTCGGTATTCAATGTTACTTTCCACTTGAACCACTCCACCATCGGCGGTTAACAACTGTCGCAAAAAAAAAAAGTATAATAATAATTAATTCTATGTGCATTTGCATTGTGTAGGCAAATTTGATATGTGCATTTAAAAACACTTTTTTAAATTAGAATTTCTTTTTTTTCTTTCAAATTACAGCCATTTAGAATAAGCCATATTTAAAAATAGCTATGCTTCTAAATATTGCAGAAAGACAAATGCTTCTCAATTGGTTAAAAAAATTGCCTTTTTAATAAAAAAAATTTCTAACATAATTAACTTTTTTTTTTCTCTTGCAATTTTTTAAACTTAATTTTAAATGACAATACCATAAAAATGCTCAGCAATAAGAAGAATCTTTTGATATATGTTTTTCATTAAAAATAATAACTAATTATAACAAAATGCTAAATCCATGCCAACTACATGACCCAATGAAGATATGAAGAAGTTGGCCAATATAGATTCAATATCTAACATGATAGAAGCATGCAACTACCTATTAAAAGCAAGCAATATAACTTCTTAGTGAATCAATACACACTTCAAATAAACAGACTACTAATATCAAAACAGTTGCATTGATCCACATACATAAATGTGTTTAATTATTATATAAAAGTATTTTTTTAGGATTTATAAAGAATTCATGATCAGAACAAAATATTTTTAGGAAATTTTGCACTCATTATTCATTTAAAAGATTATTTTTACTATGTTGTGTTACTGTAACAACTAGATTGTAATCTTTACATATTATATAAAAGTTGTTAAAAATATTATTGCTTGTTACATAATTTTCTTGTTACTAAAAAAATCATGATAGAAATACGTATTTCTTTTCAATTCATATAAATAATACTGCATACACATGAAGAATTCTAATTATTTTTTAATAGAGTAATATCTGAAATTTTCCGGAAAAATAAAATTTTTAAATAATAATTTCAAAAATCACCTGCTTTTACCAACATATGCATAATAATAAAAAAAATACATAGTAGAAAAATATTCAATTAATTAGCTATTGTGTGATCATAAAATATTTAATTCCAAAACATTTATTTATTATATTTTTGTCCAATCTAATTCTTTCACACTTTAATGTAATGTAATCATTTTAATTTGTTTTTAACAATTGGGTGCTAAAGTTTTTTTGTATTATTAATCTTAAACGCTGGTGAAATTTTTAGTTAGATTTTTTACAAATAACTATATCATGAATTTAATTATGAATTATTTTAATCATGAATTGATACGAAATCATTAATCATGAAAATAGTTTCTCCTCTAATAAAATAATTCAAATAAAATATGTTACTAAACCCATTTGTTTGATCATATGAAACAAATTATTGTAGTAACATATAATCAAAGTCCTTATGACAATATAATTTTTCAGCTTATAAAAAGAATCATGTTTCTACCTAGCATATAACAGTTTGTTTGAAATTTACATTATATTATTAAGATAAACATTCCACAAAACACTAAGTTATCAAAAATTTTGTTAAAATTCAATTTATTTAATTTTCTACTAGTTAAAAACATTCAAAAATCAAAATTATGGTCACATAATTAAAAAAAAGTAAATTCATTCATATTAAAGAATGTTTCAATCATTTATTGAAAGTGACAAATATTTCAAAAATTATCACAAAACAGTACTCTTAATATATCACCATTTAAATTCTACAGAACTGTTTTCTATTTCAATACTATATTGCAAAGTAAATAATTAAAAAAAAATTATTGCAAATTTAATAATTATTAAAAGTAATTATTTTTAAAAATGCAGATTACAAATAAAATTAATATAATAATTTGTCGTATTTAACATTTTAATATATTTATAAATATTTTTTATACCTCAATGGATAATATATCTTACTTGAGATGTAGAAACAGTAAAAGTTTGAGGCCTTAAATCAATTTTAATCCATTTATCAATGCAAGGCAATATAAATACAAATCCTGCAATATGAGAGAATTCAATTAAAAAATTGACTAACAACAAACAAACATGCTAAAAAGCATGCTAAACAAACATGCTAAAAATATAATCAAATGCCAGTACAGCATTGAAATAAACAATAACATTGAAAGGCATTAAGTAATAACTTATTTCAGTCACATTTAAAATTGATTTATATCATGTGTATACTATGACATTTTATACATTATTAATCCATATAGTTGTCATACAAATAAAAATTTGTGTCCAATAAATAATATTATGTAACTCGAATTTTAAATTTATATTTGTACTGAAAATATTTTAATGTAATGATGTAAAATAAATAACGCAAAAATAATTTTTTTGAATAAAATAGGATGAATGATTCATTATACTATTATAAATAGTCCTACAAAAATTTCCTTACACTTTTTTTAAAGCAATGATCTTCAAATATTTTCTCACATACAATCATTGTGTTTGCTTATTTTTAACAGGAAGTCATTATGATATATATCAGAATTAAATGTCAAATTATCTGAATGCTTTTTGGGTAACTTTATTTTGAAAAAGGATTAGACATAATTTTTATTTGCTTAACTCTTTTCATTCTGTATTCTGTGAATAAAATATAAATTCCAGTATCATTAGAGGGTTTCCTTTGCACATCATTTAATGAATTGCTCAGACTAGAACATTACATAGGAGGAATGTTTTGCATTGACATATCTTAAAAATACTAGCAGGTCAAACTTTTAATTGCTAAATTCCAATTATATAACTCTACAACTGAGCATTGAATTGCAAAAATTCTAAAATTTTAGATTCAGTAATAAATCCAATATAAGTTTAATTCATAGATAGAAAATGTTTAATACTTATTGCTATTACATATTTTAATAACAATTAACAAAGTTTAATATTTATCCACCATCTCCTCTCATTATTTTATTTATAATGAAACCATAAAAAATTTCTTAAAATACTTCTGTGTAATTTTATGGCATGCTATGTTATATATCACTTCAAAGCTCGAAGAATTAACAGGAAGGGTGAAGAGTGAAAAAAAATTTCTTTATATTAGGGAACAATATTATATATATAAACTGCCTAGATTCGGTTAGGAAAGGAGTCCACAAGGTTCTGCAGGTATATTGCATCCAGTTTAAGTCCCTAGCTGAGAATTTGCTCCTGTGAATGCACCAAATTGAGAGGATGCTGATTTCCACATTTTACCCGCTATTTCAATAGATCCCACAGATTTTTAATTGGGTTCACGTCAGATGATTTTGCAGGCCAGTCGAAATAGGGTATGTGAGTGTTCATAAAACCAGTCACATATGTATCCAGCCCTGTGAACTTTGCTGTTGCCATCTTGAAAAATAGAGGTTTCATAGATGCACAATTTTGCATGTACATAATATATATCCACATGCATGCAGACATATATGGGTGCATGCGACATATACACATGCAAATACGTAATTACATTTATACACATATATAAATAATAATGCACACAAACAGATATGTATATACATGCACTACTTTACACATATATCTCTGCATGTGTGAATATGTATGTAGATGTAAGTTATCAAAAACATACATACATGTGCATAAACAGGCATACAGGTGCTGTATCAGTGCTTATTCACATATCTATATGTGCATTTATGTGTACCCTTGAGAAAGTAGGTATCAGTGTTTGTATGTATGTGCATATATATGTGCATGAATGTTTGTGTGGCCTGTATATATGTGTTTCTGTATGCATATATATATATATATGTGTGTGTTTGCTCATGCATATGAATGTAGGTGTATGTGCATGCTTGTTCATGAATGTTTACGCAAAAAAGGATTTTTAAAAAATGATTTTCATAGCAAGGCAAATTACATTTTTGTAGTACCTTTCTCAATGGTTTTGTAGCAGCATATTTTTACATTAACAATTCTTCAGACTTCCAAGCATATACTAATTAATTTTATATTAATTACCAATCATATGATTGATATAAAAAATTTCATAATTTGTACCAAAATTAAATTAAAATTCAATAATTTCGTATGATATTCGAAATTCAATATGAAGCCAATTTATTGATGCATTTGTTAGAAAATTAGAATGTTACAATTTATTTTTTATTTAATGCATAGATAATAAAAATGACTTATTTATTAAACATTTTGTATTTTTTAAAGCCTAACAATTTTTCTTTATCCTACATGAAACTTTCAATATTTTGAAATTCTTAACAACAAATATTTTTTAATGGAAATATTGTACCAACATTTTCACATCACATTTTTTTTTTTTTTCCAGCATATGTTTACATTTCAGAATATCTAAATAAAGAGTGATTAAGTAAAATGTTTTTCAAACAGTTTAAATAAAGAACAACAAAATTTTAAAAAACAAATAAAGACTATAATTATATTTCAAATAACATAATAAGGATATCTTAGTACAATATAAATATGAATAAGTGCATAAAACTTATACATCATAGATGAAACACATGTAGTACAATATTTGTTTATACTAACAGAAAATATTTTCCTAAAAGTACAAGTCAAGAGAATTTAATACATAAAACAAGAAAAGAAAAACAATTATTTATTGAAATAAATATCACACTGTAACACAGTAAATTTGTAATATGTTAAATAAAGATGAATGTATAAAAATGAGTTGAAGTAATAAATACTGCATATACCTGGTCCTTTGATGGGTTGAAGTTTTCCTAATCGCATTAGCACACCTCGTTCCAATGAATGAACTTTCTAAAGAGAGAAATATATATATATATAAAGATATTATGGTAGTTCTATAGTGTTTCTGACAAATAAGATTCAATTTTGAATAAGAAAATAATTCAGTTCTACTTACTTTTAAACAAATCAAAAATGAAATTGGAAATGAGAGTATGGCAAGTAAATAGAAGAAAAATGTAATAATATTTCTCAGAATAACAGAAAGAAGTGTTTCTTTTGTGGTTTCTACAATGGAAAAAGACAAATTAAGCATTAAAATACAATAAGACATTTCAAAGATAACGTTTTATAATAACAATTTTTTTACTATAAACTTGTTTTTGTTATCCAAGCCAAGTTAATTATGCAAGTAAATTGTTAAGGAAATTTGTTTGCTAAAAATATTTAAAAATTATCAAGAATTCTAAGCTAATTCATTAACAACCAATCATAAAAACTGAAGAAATCCAGCAGGAAAAATCACTTAACATTATTGCAATAAATAGCATAGCAGGGTGGGCAGAGGTTAGATCAACCACAGTCTCATAAGGGGTCCATACATCTTTTGGGAACCATATTATATTTTTAATAAAATTAAATACAAGAGCTAATATCAATTTAATTTTATTAAAAATAAAATAGGCAATATAAAATAAGAAATATAGGCAAAACTTTTAAACAATAAATACAACTGGAAAAAAAAAAAAAAAAAAAAAATGTTTAATAATTATATGTTCCGTCGATTTTCCTTTTAATTTTTTAAAATTTGTTGTATAATTTTTCAGGGCTGTTAGCAGCAATCTTTAAGATGCTGATTAGTTAATTGTAAGTGATATTTTGACTTGATACACTACAAAGTACACACTTGTTTAGAATAACCCAACAATAAAAAATCGCAAGAAATAAAGTCAGATGAATGGGTTGGCTAATTTATAGGAAATGCAGGACTGATTATATGACTGTTGGTAAAATGTTGCCATA
This sequence comes from Caerostris darwini, assembly GCA_021605075.1. NCBI lineage: Eukaryota > Metazoa > Arthropoda > Arachnida > Araneae > Araneidae > Caerostris > Caerostris darwini. The sequence goes on from BPLQ01010352.1 coordinate 426,720, forward strand.
CAACTTTCTACATAAGCAATCTAATATGAGAAGGTGCTCCATCCTGCATAAAGATGGTAGATTGTAAGCATCCATACTGTTGGAAATCAGTAATAAGAAAGTTTAGAAGCATTGTTTGCTATCGGTATTGATGGATGTTGTCCATAGACTTCTTTTAGTATTCTCCAAAAAATCTAGATCCACTATGAATGAGGAGGTAAACCCATATAAAGCAAATATAACTATAGATAACAACAACAATTATAGGTAAACCTTTATAAAAACTATTTTTGGTGAATACAAAGGAATCTCTCAGATAGTGTGGGGATTCAGATGCCTAAATATGGCACTTCTGGGTATTCACTGCAATGGAATGAAAAATGTTTCAGTGCTACAATGCATCAATTTACAAGTCAGCTAAAACATCAGAGCAAAGTCTAAACAAGCTTCTATATCTCTGTCAAGCAATTCTTAAGTCTGTGCGATTTTGTAAGGATAACATTTCGACAATTTATTTATGATTTTCCATATTGTAGCACACAGAATATCTAATGTCTCAGATATTGACAAGAAATTCACTAGCTGTTGAATTGTGCATAGCAGTAACTACATCTTCAACCTCAGTTTGCACCTTTTAAACACTTTTTAAAATTAAAATGTTTTGAAACAGAAAAACATATTTTGCAAACTTGTGATTGTCATTGGACTTTTTTACAGTTTAATACTCTCGCAGTGTAGCAGAAGCATCTCTACTTTTTTTAGTCATAAATTTTCACTAGCAATGCACGAGCACATAGCGTTAACACTTGAAATTTTCACACCAAAGCACACTCACAATTGATAGAAACAATGATTATTTATTTATCCAAGTAGCAATTGTAATTGACAAAAATTTTCCGAATTAACATTCACACAACTTCTTTGCAATATATATATATATATATAAATGTAACTGCTAAGAGATATATATGTATTAAAATATTCATTAAATTCCAGTAAAATGTTATGGCTATTTTACTTTCCTAAATCAGTCTACACCACTAATTTTATCCCTGATGTTAAAAATGTAAACTTTTTCTTTATAAAATAACTACCTATGGTTTAATAGTATGTATATGAAATGGTGTTATCCCTGCACCAGTACTTTCTTTATAAATAAGCCCTAAACATCTATACTTTAACCATGAACCACCATGGCCATGAACTGCTTAGAGCAAATTGCTGGAACAATTGAAATGATAGCAACAGATTTCAATGAAAGCTGGTTTAGCAATAAAGTATTTTTATTTTATTGCAAAAATAAATAGCATGCATTAAAAAAAAGCCTTTTAAACTTTAAAAGCTATTTTTTTAAGCATTTTCTAGAAAATGCACTTTTTAAATTTTAACTTTTAGATGTCAAGCATCCTAAGTTAAAAAATGAAAATATTACAAATGTTTACCATTTTCATCATCAGATGATATGGATACTGCATGGTAAGTGTAAACTGACTTGTAATCATTCTTTCTATAGGATTTCATATTGATATTTGCAGGACCATATTCAAAAACAGAATCATAGTCAAATATTGAATTGATACCATTCTTTGGAACCATGATACTATAAGAAGAAAAAAAAATATTAAATATATAATTTACAATTTATATAATACATATCAAATTAGCCATAATTTAATCACGTTTTCAATTTCTTTTACCTTTGTTAAATGATGAACAATGTTGGTGAATTAAATAAATTCATTTTTATCTTTATTATGTTGGATTTATTTTTGAATGTTGTAATATCATATTTTTAATCAATTTACATCATATTTACACTTGCATGTTAATTCTATAAAAAGTATTGCAATTCACTCTCCTCAATTTTAACCAATTATTTCAACAGTGGAAAGAAAATTGCTATTAAGTTAACTGCTTGTCTTTGTAAAAAATGTATGGGGTTTAAAAAAATTTAATGAAAAGTATTAATGCTGATAAAAAAAAAAAAAACAATCTTTCAAACTGTTTCATATATTGTTTAAAATGAGAAATTAATATGAAATAAAGTAATATTTTTGAGTATAATCCCAACATTGAGATTAAAAAACATTTTACAAAAGTAAATTATGTTGAGATTCAAAAAAATTGTAACACTACTAACTGAATATTAAAAAAAAAAAAAAAAAATGCAAATACATTGTTTTTATTATTCTCTAAAATTGCCAAAGATTTAAAATTAAAACTCATTTTTTTTTAAAGAAATGTCATCAAAGATTACACAATTTCAGAAAAGATTTTCATTATTGCAATTATTTATTCACATATTTGATTTCCTGCAAGGTGAGAAAGATGCTATGTTTTATTCCATAAGAATAACATGTAAATATACATAATAAATTGGATATTTTTTTCCTAACTGAATAGGTAATAATAAAAATCTCTCTATTTATTTTTAAATTACACTCAAGCACAAAAATTATAAAATTAATACCTTGATTATTTTTCTAATTTCTGTGTCAACCTAACATGAAAACAAGTTACTAGAGAAGATTTTTTAATTTTTTCAACCTGCATTTTATATACAAACATGTTTTTATTTTATTTTCAATAACTATACTCTAATCTGAGTACTTTTTATGAGACAGAAATACAATATACTTTACAGCATAACAGCAATAATAAATGTTCTGTAAATGCTATACTTTATAATAAAATGCAATACATCATTATGTATTATGAAGTATTATGTGGTACTTTATATGCTTTGAGTAATTTTCAATCAGAACTTTTATTTACAATACTATATTAATTGCAATGCAGAAGAAAGGCCAAATAAAAAAAAAAAACTTATGTGATTTACTAACTATTATAACATTATGAAGTACACAAAATCTGTGATTAATTTGATAACAATTATTTAATAAAATGTGATTAATTTATTTATTTAGCTTAATTTCATAGAAAAGGCCAGAAGATACACACAATTCATGCTTTATACAAAAATCAAATTTAATACTAAAAAAACATTGTTTTCTGCTCACAAAGATTAATACAAATAAATAGAATCACAGTACAATTTTTTAATATATAAAACATGTTTCTAAAACAAATAGAAAATAAAAAATCTGTATTTCTTGTCCACAATTAGAAAACTTTTTCTTCATAAATAAAAAATATAGACAAATGTAGAGATTAAAAAGAATACATTACTAATTTGTGTCATTTTTTTAATATTTTTTTTTATAAAAGTTGCTGTTTCAAAATAAAAACTAAATGATACTGCACTTGTTTGACGTAAGAGTGATTCAGATGACTCTAAAAACCCCTGCACTTGCCAACAACATGAAATTATCATCTGAGTTAATGAAAGATAAATCCTTTTGAATTCTCAAAAGATCCCGAAAGAAAAAATGCTGTAAATATTTTATTTCATATTTACATTATTGAGTAATGTTATAACTTCATGAAAAATGACGTTCAATTATTTAGAGAAATCTCCCCTAATTAATTTTTTAATGGAGTTTGTGTTATTATTGTTATCGAATGAGTCCCATGGTAAGGTTAATTGATTTAAAGGAAAAAATTCATTATACTGTACCTCTTACGCCTTTTCTTGGTGCTTTGAGATCCCCTTACGCCACATTGATTGCAAGTTTGTAAGTAAACAAAGTGGTCGCTGCGGTTACAGTTTATGTGTAACTGTAGCTCGATTTGTATTTCGTGGAGCTCCTTGGCTGCGAAGCAGCCGTTAGCTCCTGTCTGGTAATAGTCCTTTGAAGAATGAAGAACACATAGCTGAGTAGAAAATGGTAAGACTAAATGGAGAGCTTGCCCAAAAAAAAAAAAAAAAAAAAAAAAAAAAAAAAAAAGAGGTCTTTATTATTATTATAATTATTAAATTATTTTATTTATTACTGTTTTTTATTTTATTTTTATTTTTTTTTTTTTTTATTTAGTAATATTTATAGTCATTAAAATTATAAAAGAGAAATAACAAATAAAAACGAAAAGTAAAAAGGGAAACTGATAAAAAAGAATAAACTAAGCGAACGGAGAGCGAAACTGGGAAAATAGTCAACAGATGAATCTAGGTCAGCGTTGTTGGGAGAAAACCATCTGTGGATGAAAAAACTCGAAAACTTGAGCGCGGGGATAATAAACATGTCAGCTAATTAGCAGTGAAGTTCGCGGGCGTTTGGAGTTCTTCGGATTGTTTATATCATATTCTGGGAGTCGTTTAAGTAGCTCGTTATCGATGTTTGGGATGTTAGTGTAAAAGTTATGCGCAAGTTTAGAGATGAATTGAGGGAGAGTCTGCAAATTTAAAGAGCGATGAATATCGGTGTTGCGGAAGAACCAGCGTGCGTTTATAAGCATACGGAGTGTTTTATTTTGCAGGCGGCTAAGGATGGCGATGTTAGATTTGGCGGCTGATCCCCAGACTGGACTCGCGTAGGTTATGAGTGGGCGAAGATAAACTTTGTACAGCAGCAATTTTATTTGGATGGAAGTATGAGACTTTCTGCAGATTAAAGGGTAGAAGATGCGAATAGCTCTATTGAATTTTTCTCGTAGATGAAGGATGTGTTGATTGTAAGTTAGCGTTTTATCCAAAATAATTCCAAGGTACTTAGCTTTATTGGTCCAGATGATATTCTCTCCGAAGATAGAGACAGTGTGGGTGGGATAATGTTTACGCGAAAAGAAAACAGCTTCGGTTTTAGTAACATTGAGTTTAATTTTCCAATTAGTAAGCCAGATTTCGAGAAGATTAATATGGCGTTGAAGTTGTTTAACAAGGTAAGTAGTATTTCTGTTTTGTGCAATAATGGCTGTGTCATCGGCGTAAAGGCTGAGAGAGGTTTCAGGAGAGACAGGGATATCATTCATGAAAAGAGTGAATAAGTGCGGAGCAAGGACAGAACCTTGGGGAATTCCAGCAGACATTTGTCTAAGGGAGGAATCATGATGTTTGACACAGACAACAAATTTACGATTAGAGAGAAAGGAGCAGATTAGGTTAATAAGGTGCGACGGGAAGTTATAGTAAACGAGTTTATGAATAAGTCCATTAATCCAGACCCTGTCAAAGGCTTTAGCAATATCTAGGAAAATGATGCCAGTGGCAGATTTGGTGACTAGTCCTTGTGCGATGATTTCAGTGACACGTAAAAGCTGATGGGTGGTTGAAAGGTTCTTAGCAAAGCCGAATTGATGAGGAGACATAATATTATTAGAATAAATAAAATCAAGATATTTGCTGAGGATGATTTTTTCAGTGAGTTTACTGAGAGTCGGAAGAAGAGAGATAGGTCGGTAGCTGGTGGGGTTAGTGGGGTCTTTGCCGGGTTGTAACTGTAGCAACTACAGTTATAAGGTCTTAGCCACCTCCCTTCACTTCATATCAATGGCGTCATCATAGGTAGCGCTCAACTCAGAATGCCGTTATTTCGTCCCACTTCTTTTTGCCATTAATTCCTTCAGGTGTTGTTTCATTCACTTTAGATTATTATCCATATCCCAATAAGTGTTAGACATGGTAAAAAAGCAACATGCCTAACACTTGTGTTCCAAAATTCTATGGAAACCATAACATACATGCAACAGTTTTCAAATTTTCTGAAGATCAAGACCAACAGCTAAAAGGGATTTTTTGAAATAAAAAGGAAAGATTTTATCCGCTTGAAAAATAGCCAGGTTAAGGTTTTATTTAGCTTGATTTCACTCAGTACAATTATATTATAAAATATTCCTTATAGTATTATTGATTTATCTACATACACTTTAGGTATATATGTAATCCTCCTTATTACCATAAGTGTTGACTTGAAATGGCAATATTAAACTGCTATAAGAACACAATGCAAAGTGCTGCTTTAGTTATGTATATATATTTACAGTTTTGGGGCCTGAATGGTCGAGTGGCTGCCGCGCTCAGTACCACAGGTTTTGGGTTCGAGTTCCGGCGGTGCCATGGATGTTTGTAGTGGTTCGGAATCCACTGTAAACCGTAGGTCCAGATCTAACATGATCGTAGAGCGTTACGGAGGTATTGTTACTCCACGTCCGTAGCTTATCTTCAAGCTACACGTACCTCCTGGGTAGTGCTAAGAGAGTAATGTCTGCGCAGCGCTTGCCTTAAGGTATCCAAGACAAATGTCCAAGTGGTTGCCATCTGCATTAGAACAAAAAAATATATTTACAGTTTTTTAGGATATTTTTATTCATTTGCATTGAAATTCATATTAAGATGTATTTTCTGTATAAATGTTATTAGTATGTAAATACTTTTATATAGCTTTTGAAAAAAATAATTTTATATAATTCATAAAAGAGGACAAAGGAAATCAGCTTTCAATATGTATGAGGGTCCCCCCTTCAAAATTTTGTATTTCTCCTTCAATTCTTCTACATTGAGTAATATACATTTACCTTGTTGGTAAGTACTTTGAATAAATATTTTCCTTGCAAATACTATTTATGGCAATGATTATTAAATGAATAAGCAATAAGTTCTTGTTTATCCCTTTGTATTTCATTTTTAGAAGAATATGAAAATTTAAAACAGGATTGTCAAATTTATTTTAAAATCCAAGAAAAATAAACCTTTCTTTTATATCTTTATTTAAGCATTTATTTTTCTCATTTGGCACTTTCAAAATTTGGGAAAAATTAAAGAGACTGAAATATAGTTTATTTTGTGGTTTGAATAAAAATTATTATTTTTGCAAAAATGAAATTAAAATATCTCTCATCAGATCAATATTTCTCCTATATTTTTATGTATTGCATTAACATGGAAAAAAGTCTTAAATTATGCTACTAAATTTTAACACTTTTATGTATAAAATATTCTTATGTATAAATAACAGTTATAAAAATGTAATGAATTTTGAAAAAAAAAACTTTGCCGAAACTTTGTTTACGAGTTTTAACTTTAAATACAGAGAACATATTTGGAAATATTTGCATTAAAAAAAAGCAAAATTAGAGGGAAAGAGTTTTTTTTTTTTTTACTGTATGTTTTTAGAGGTTTATGAAAATTTAAAAGAAATTGTCAAATTGATTTTAAAATCCAACAAAAATTAGAAATTGTCCTTTTACATTTAAATTGTAATGTTTATATTTCTTAATTTGCCACTTTCAGAATTTGGGGAACATTAAAGGGATTGGAGGATAATTTGTTTTGTGTTTTTTAAAAACATGCAAATTAAAGTATTTAATCATATCAATATTTCTTGAATATTTTTGTGCATTGCAATACTACACGAAAACAATTTTCAAACTATGCTATTTAATTTCAAAAGCATTTTTAAACAAAACTATTTATTATAAAATACAGTGAAAAGTATAATTATTAAACTATAATGAATTTGAGGTGTAAAAATTTTGCTTACAACATTTGAATTGAAATAAATGTTTTACTTCCTGGCATTAAAAAAGTACAATTAGATGGAAAATATTTATTTCTTAGTGTATCTTTTTAGAGGAATATGAAAATCAGAGAAGGTTATGCTTATTTTAAAATGAAAAAAAGTTAGAAATCATTTTTATATCTTAATTGTATTGTTTATTTATCTAATTAGACATTTTTAGAATTTGGGAACATTAAACATGAACATTGAATATTTCTTAGATTATTAATATGCATACGATATGTGAGGGCTTATCACCTAAGTATTTAATTTGCGAAGATCAGTTGACAGTTTTATTAAAAATGGTATTTTAGGATAAGTAATATTACGTTTGCGCGTAGAAAGAATAAAGAGTAAGAAATAATAAATCTCTCCTCTTATCAACAGACACTCTGAGCACAACATGAGCAACAACAATAAAATTATTTTGTATACAGCTGTTCTACGACCTCTTATTACCTACGCATGTCTAGTCTGGTCTTAAGTCTAACTTAAAGATCATTGAAAACTCTTCAAACAATCACTCTCAAACACATCACCGTAGCTAAATGATATATGAAAAATTCAGAAATAAGGTAAGCCATTAATATTCCTACACTTAAACACTTCTTTTAGCACGTTTTGGAATTTTTTTTTTTTTTTTTAATTCTGTTAACATCCTCTAGAATTTTTCAATCCAGGAAATTAAAATTTACGATCCTAATATTAATATTAAAAGACAACAGAATATTTTAATTTAGTATTTTTTCTATTATTCTGGGCATTTTACCTAATAATCAACTGTTTCTAACTGTTCTACTGCAGATGAGGCCCTTTGGGGTTAGTAAGTTAATATAATCCAAACACCAACTCACCAAGGATAATTTGGAAGACGTAGCGGCCTCTCTATCCTTCAATTTATTGAGTGCTTTATTCCAGAAATATATTTTAATGATTGCGCTGTAACAAAGTAATAGAACTACAACACAATGACCGAAGTGACATAATAATCATTTTTGAATAAAATAAATCGTATTTAAATATTAGTAAAAAATATTTTGAAGCACAGCAATCTTTAAAAGATGGTAAAATATGTTTTACTAAGTCAAATAACAAATTTTCATTATAAAACATCACATGTATGTCAATATTACATTGTATGAATCGTTTGCCAAGATCTAACTGAATCATAAAAATTTTTAATCTTTCGTGAAATTTTGTATATATTTAAATTGTACGAGGAGCATTGCAATATTTAATAAATAAATAAAACATTAATTTAAATCCTTGTATATTGTAATAATTTAGATGAACATTAACTTTACTAAGCACTGATGTACTCCTGACAGTGTTACCTGCCATAACCATTGCAATAATCTTAAGCGAAAATATTTTTAATAGAAAAACTATTCATATGAAACCTTATTAAATTCATTTAGCACACTGATAGGATTCAAAAAGCACAGCCAAACGATATGTGTCACTGTTAAATATTTTCGTTTCGGGTTTTTTTTCTTGGGAATGAAATTCTCTTGAATTTTAAAATGTTCTTCAATCAATAGCAATTTATTGCATTTCCTATGCGAACGGTCAAATATCATCGCCATATTAATCGGACAAACATAATAAAAAGGAAGCAACCTCAGCCACACCTACTCGATATGTGTAAGTTTACCGAAGTATATTTTCTGCGAATCAGCCACAGACTCCTGTCATTGAAAATAAGAATTGGTCAAAGCCCTAGTTAAGTTAAACATCTGAATTAAACATATAGAACAATCTATCCTATTTCTGATAATATTGTGTCCATTTGAGTTAGAATTATATATATACCCCAGCTCATATGGTTGTTAGTTCTAATACTTTCCACAATATCTTCTGAATAGTTATTCGGGGATTTCCACAATGCTTTCTAGTTTTGCTGAAATGCCGGGATATTTTATGGCTTGCATTTTTATTAGAAGGAAAAAAATAATTATCAATTGCATGATAATTAATGCAATTGTTTATAAAAAATTAATTCGGGGTTTTTTTCCCACATGACTGATTTGCGTTAATTTTTATGTGCAGGAAAACTGTTATCCTTTTAAAATATCTTTGTTCCAAAATGACTTCAATTATTTTAAGCTTTAGATGTGAGAATTCATTGATGTTAACAATGATATATTCCTACAGTAATTTAATCTTTTTAATTTTTATAACAGCACCTATTGTGCCTTTTTATTAGTTATTGTTTTAAAAAAAATTATCTTTAAAAAATTTCACGGAATATTGTGATATGGAAGACTAATTAAATGTAATTACATACTCTACTACAGTCCACAGAATGTTTCATTTTAAATTAAATTACTCATTCGATAATTATACAAAAAATTTTATTAATATTCTCTAGAACTTTTAATTCATCCATAATAACTGGGTCATTAAAATTTAAAAATATTGAATAGTATATGAGATGAGGTCAAAAATATTAAATTTCAAACAATTTAGTTTTTTAAATTATACTAAAAGAACACGACATACGTTGCCCTGCCAAAAAAACGCTTTGTAGACAATTACATATAGCGAATATATTCTCCACGTTGCAATATATGTGCATACTAATTTTCATGGATATCGTTCATCATATATTTATCAAAAATGTGCATACTAATATTCATCATATATTATCATATATTTCATCAAAATCGATACAGCCGTGTAGGAGAAGTTCAGTGGCAAACACATGTACAGTAGAATTATATATATGAAGATGTGTAAATGCTTATTTTCAAATTCAGGTCAATTGGGGTGTTCTTTTTTCATTTTTAAATTTAGATATATTAATTTTTCCAAAAATTAATATATCTAAAAAATATTTGGAGAGAAAGTTCTAACAAATCATAAAAAAATAAATATTTCATACATACGAGAGCATGAGAAATAGATAATTATAAATAAATATGTTGTTCAATAAACATTGTTTAGCAAATCGTATTGTGTGAAATGTTCATCATTTGTAAATATAAAAATATTTAAATAAATTATAAAATTTGTTACAAAAGTAAAATATATTGCAAACTGACATAGAAAATAGTTTCATACTTCTAGTCACAAAAAAACACGAATCGGAGACAACAACAAATTTGTAAATTTTGATTAGAAATATAATTTTAAAATATCATAAATGAATAATAAGCAATGGAATATGTTTGGTGCGGAGAAAAGTTCAGTAATTTTTAGAATATTTTAAAAAGGAAGTGAATGTTGGTAAATAGTTTACAAATGCCGAATATTAATAAAGTTTTAAACAAATTTCAGATTAACTCATTTATTTAAAATGATTATTGTAGATAAAACTACCCTACCCCTATGTGCTCAACATAAATATCAGAAATTTTCCTAGTCATTGAGAAATTATTTTTATGACATTGATTCCTCTTGATAGATGGCGTCTCTATATAAGATATTCTTTGACCGGTTTTTTTTAAAGAAATTATTGGTATCCATTAACGGAAAAAAATTGGAAACTTCATATACGGAATTAACCGAACTCTAATGTATTGTAATTCCTTTTAAACAATTTTAGCCAACATATTTTTTTTTATTTCCAATGGCAAGTATACAAGACAAGAGATATAAAAAAAGTAAATACAAAGAACAAGATAGAAACCGATGACATCTGTTAATCAATCAGTTGAAGTCTGGCATTACAATAACGCTGCCATAAAGAAACAGGAGGCAGTGCAGAAAAGGAAGCAAGGTGAGACATAACAATTTCTTTCTAGTTGTTACACAGGAGACAGAGAGAGTCATTAGTCAGTTTAATTCTGTGAAGTTGCATGCGGAGAGAATGGTGACCACAGAAAAGCCACAGCAATACCAATGGTGATAATGGGGCAAATCACCTGCGTTCCAATGCAAAACTCTTGAGAAACACACTCTGAGATACTGTTTGTAGTCATTTTACCGTATCAGACGTTGCCCTCAGTGAACCATGAGGGGTAAATCTACGTTGCACTTTAGCCAACATAGAAGAATGTGTTATGGACGATTTCTCACTCCGCTTTGATCTAATGGAAATACTTTTGGAATTGTATTGTAAAATTCGCCACACTATATATAAAACAATATTCTTGAAATAAAGTAGTAGATTGGTATTGGCAATACTATTAAAAAAGGAATAACGTGTTTACTTTCCTTAATAGGATGGATGATACGGTTAAAAAGAATGATATGCATAGACTTTCAGCAATTAAAAATATTGAAATTAATTTCATTGGTAAGTCTAATTACGTGTTTTTTATTTATTTATTTATTTTTTTTCGCGTATGTGCAGATAATTCACTAATTTACCCAAGTTAATATTTGTTGGGAAAATAACATTACACAGGTTATTATAGAGTCCATACCAAATCCTAGCAATATTTAATTTTATAAGATATATAAATTTAAGATTTAATAATATGTGTGTTTTTATTAATTTTATAAGAAATTCAAATTAACGAATCCTAAAATTGTTTCCTTTCCCACCTTAATTTTTTCAGGCAGCTGTTTTATTGAAATTTTTTTTAATTCAAAAAATCTCCTAATTTTTCCAAGTAATTATGGAAAAAGATAATTTTTTTTTTTACTTTTAGTCACACCACATAACATCTTATACATTACAGAAAAAATAAACTAACAAGATGTAGGAAAGGTTTTCACTATCATATTGAATTCCAAGTTATACCAAGAAAAATAAATTTAACAAGAAGATTTGGGATTTAGCAAGTTTTCTTTCTTTAACAGTAAAACTGCTTTAACTAAAATTGCAATCAGTTTATCAAAATACATTTTAAAAATTTTTCTTGTAATGTTTTTACATTCATTTCTTTAAAAGGCTGAAAGGAAAGATCATCCTGAATCCTACTCAACATAACGTTGTCTCATAGTTTTAGACCCACTAACATGATGAATTCAATGTGATTTTTATTATCTAAAATTCAATTACCCGAAAAAATGTGAGGCGCTGTTGTCATTTAAAAGTGATAACAGCGCCACATGGCTAACGAGTATTATTAAATAATTACTATCAATAACTAAATTCTGTAATCGATTGGTGTTTATACCGAAAGTATGTTAAAACAATTCCAGTCGAAAAATCCTGTCAAAATCAAACAAGATACATGTCTGCGAATTCTTTGCTTTCAAAAAGTAAATAGTAATCCAGAAAATCCAGTTCAAGGTACGAAAACTGCAATTTTTATGGTTTTTTTTTTTTTTTTTCTTTCTTTCTTTTCTTCTTTCGCATGTTAAAATCACAAGGATGGGGAAATATTTAAAAGAAAGAAAAAACATAGAACTTAATTTAAAAAAAAAAAAAAAAATTTTCTTTTGAAGACTTTGCATAACTATATTCAGATTCAAATTATGGTTATGCGAAAACGAATAAACATAAATTTAAGGGTAAATCTAATTAAAATAATGCATTTGTTTTTGTCTACAAGAACAAGAATAATACTAGAAGAAAAATAAAATTCTAAAATTATGGAAAAACAGAATTTTTTTTACCTTTATCGACACAACGTGGTATCTTATACGTTTCAGACAAAATAAACTAACATATTTTAGTAAAGGTTAGTTTGGTTTTCACGAACATATTGAATTGCAATTTATACCAAGAAAAATAAATTTAACAAGTAGTATTGGAATTTAATAAGTTTTTTTTTATTATTATTAACAGTAAAACTGTTTTAACTTTTATACATCCACTTATAAACAGTAATATTTTCTTATTTAAAAGACTCTAAATGATATCAATGATTTGTATACATTATATAGTGAATTGTTGTAATTAAATGGAGTTTATGCAAATATGTAGCAACAGCAGTTAAAGCCATTGAAATATATATATTCTATAATAATAATAATAATTTATTTTACTTAATTTATAAGTCAAAGGGAATTTAAAACGAAGAGAAAATGGATAGGAATATAGAATGTAATCAATTTGGAAGGAAAACTCAAAAATGTGGTGCCATCTATTAGTGGATGGGAAAGTTACAATGTTCAAGCAGTTTAAAAGAAAATAAGTTTAAAAATAGAGAAAGAGTGAATAAAAATTAATTATACCTAGGAAAATAAGGAAATCATCTTTGCTGAATTTTAGAGAGGATGCGTGGTAGGTACGATGAATATTAAATAGTTAAAAGAAAACAGGGATCGAAACATCTTCCCATTGAGCAACAGATAGATACTCTGACCACTACAGGAAATTAGCCTTGTGTGAGACTGCGAAACAAGGGAAGTGGACGAAGCAGTGAGCAGTAGAATGTAAACAAAACAGGGAAGAGAAATATATTGAGGATTTATTATTGAGAATAGCTTTTGGTCATCTTTCATTGACTGCAGCAGTGAGATCATACTCAGATAGAACCTGAAGAATGGAGTTATTAATATTAGGAAGTTTAGAATAAAAATTATCTGCTGGTTGTCTGAAGAATTTATCAATATGAGGAATTTCTAGTTCTTTGGAAATTTGATCATTTCTGAAGTATCAGGGCCTGTCACTGATGTGTCTTAATGTTTTGGTTTGTGTTGAGTTAATTTTTTTAATGTGAGCAGCTGCTGCATAAGCCCAGATAGGTGTTCGATATATATATATTTTTTATTTCCAATGGCAGGCTACAAAAAGTAATAAAATAAAAAATAAAAAGAACACAAGGGGCATGAAAACAACAACAAGAATAGAAAGAAATCACATAGTGACATTTTTAGCCCATAAGGGCCCTAGCCTCCCAGTAACGACCCTACACAGTAGAGGAAACAAGTGCAGTCTATGTCCTCTCCAAGACTGCAGAGCATGAATTTTGGGCTTGCAAATATTTTCATACGAAAAAGAGGATTAGCCATACAATCATGGCCCGTCAGGAGTCTGAAAAGGGCAACAGCTTTAAACCTGGGCTGATCAGGGATGTTTAGAATAAAGTTAAACCAGGTTTTAGATGAGTTGCCTTCAAGTAGATTATCAGATAGAGTGTTCCGAAAGAAGTCTCGGATCATCAGTTTCATCGAGTGAAAAGAAATGTCTTTACAAAAGGTTTGGGTGAAGGTTGTTCCTTTTTTGGCAAGAGAATAGGACTACGAATTACGAAATGCAAAATTACTTTTTAATTAAAAAGAACTTTCCGATATAATAATGAATTTTTTTTTTTTTTTTTTTTGAAAAAAATTCTATTAATGTGGATACTGATACGGAATAAGTAAGCTTTTAAAAATTTGGAATAAAAGATAAATAAAATGCAGCTAAAATAAAATAAATAATTAATTTAAATTAAGTTAGACAGGTACAGTTAGGAGTCTAAATCTCGTATCCAAAATTTAAAAACGGGAAATCGCTACTGAAAACAAGTCGGAGCAGAAGCGGGAATGAGCCAATGGTGTGGCCAGAATGACTGAGGAATTGAACACTAGATGGCGCTGCGATCCACTTCGGCGAAAACTTGATGTTGTTGATATTCTCCTGAACTGTCGTTGGTAGCATGTGAGGAATTTATGGTGCAAAATAAAATGAGTAAGAAGAAAAATTTAAAACTAAAGAACACTTAAAATTAAAAACAAAAATTTTTAGAAAATAAAATAAAAAGATTAAATAATAAAATATTTACATTTATATACAAAAGGTAGCCAGCATTTATAAGAATAAATGTGCACATTGTAGCAGATAATTTAAGAAAATTTTAATTTTAATAGACAAAGAACACCTCAAATTAGCAATTCAGCCATTTTTATCGTTGTAAAGTCCTCGCACTCGTTTGAGCCGAGGGAAAGATTCGAGGGCGAGCTACATTGCAGAAACGGACAACCTGTTCACTTTCTCCCATGATTCTTCATTCTCTCCCACAATTCCTCATTCTTTCCCACAATTCAATGTGTCTAGTATTAGTAAACAAACATTATTTACATCTGTTGCTGATATAATTCGGTGCAATTCGTTGAAATTTTTTGATTAATTCAAAGAATGATTAAAATGTTTTTGATTGCTTAAAATATTAGTAAATTTATGAATAATTGAGATAGCAATTTATATAAAATATTTTTTTCCCTGAGCTTTGTAAAAATACTTACTGCTTTTAATTATTTTTTCGATCTTTTGAACATTCTAAAATTCTTATAAACAGATGTTCAAAATATTTTATAATAAATTAAATTTAATTAATTAATTTTCATTTCAGAAATATAATAATATTGATGTATATAATAGTTTTTGTGTGTTGATAAAAATTTACTACTATATTCATTCTTTTTCTCAGTAAGTATCCTTCTAACGGCTTGAAAGCTCAGTGGGAGCCAGACTTTTCATTAAATTTTTTTCTGTAAAAGGTTCTCCAATAATTGTTCTGAGAGTTTTGTAATCCTTGCCAATAAAGTATGTTCACCACTACTTCCAGTCATCCATTATCTGATTCCTATTTAATTGTTATGACGAAAACACTGTAGAAGAAATGAATTCGCCAAACTTACGGGTTCGTTTAGTTGTTCACAAATGTTTAAGTTCTCGGTGGTTCAAATAAATCAACTTTCTTGAATTAATTATTGACTATTTTATTACACATACTAGGAATAATTAAACTTTGTACA
The DNA here is from genome assembly GCA_021605075.1 of Caerostris darwini. Taxonomy (NCBI): domain Eukaryota; kingdom Metazoa; phylum Arthropoda; class Arachnida; order Araneae; family Araneidae; genus Caerostris; species Caerostris darwini. The sequence continues at coordinate 442,673 of BPLQ01010352.1, forward strand.
ATATTTACAAGTTAATATTAATACCACACATTCTAATCTCAAATGCCTCTCACACTTCAAAAATTACCTCTCTCTCTCTCTTGCTATCCAAGCACTCTCTCAAACTCGCACTTCTTTCGACCGATTAACTTGGCGTCGCAGCGCCCTCTAACGATCATTCATTCATCTTTTTTCCACAATTGTATTTGAAGATTTAATAATAATTAAATATAATTCGTTAATTTTTATTTATTGAATAATATTTTCTTTATATAATTCATTATTGAATCATTTTCTTCATCTGAGTTTTCCAAAAAACTTTTTTTCACTGAACCCAAAATATTTTGATACAATTCTATTGAGGATGTTTATTTTAATTCAATTTTATGTGCTATTTATATTTTTTAAATGTTTTTATATATTTTATTATAGATAACTGAATGATGTATAATTTATATTGCTCGTAGAATATTAATGATGATTAACAGAAATTAATTAACATTAAAGTAACATAATAATTAGCATAAATCTGTATATCTATAACAACGTTTATTTTTTAAATTATTGTCTTGAAATGTATGGATTTATAACGTTAAATATTCTTTCTTAGATTATGAATATATTTTTATCACTGTTGTTTGTGAATTCATTTCATTTGAAAATGCTTCGACGAAAAAACAATTTTATTGATTTAATCATTTCTGTTTTATTTCTTTTCCAATCTCTCTACCCAGTATATTTAACTTCCTTTTTGTGCTCTTCCGGTTACTCGTTCGTTTTATTTTAATTCTCTCTTCTAATTATTTTCTTCTCTCTCTTCATTTTATTTTCCTCACTCATGTATTTTAATTACTTTCATCACTTATTATTAAAGCAATTAAAAAATAAAAAAAGAAACCCTCACTCTATTAAATTTTAGAGATACGATTTTACTCTGCCGGAAAATACTAAACACCCCAGGGCGGTTCTTTACAATTTACAAAGTTCCTAGACGAACTCGTCCTTTCGTCATCATTTCTAGCAGCGATTACCCTATCCTCCTGTAGAATTTCTTTTTATTTTGTTATTTTACTGTTTTATATTATTCATTTTCTTCTTAAAATTTTTAATTTGGGGACATTTTCCTTAACTACTTATTTCCTGTTTTTTGATAACCATGTTTCTCCTACTTATCGCCATGTACTCATTTTGACCAGATAGCAGCTTAAGGCCCCCTGGGCACAAGGTACTCCGATAAACTGTAAAGACTGACTATTAAACTTTCTTTTAATATTTGGACAAAATTCCTTTTAGTCTTTACCGCTTTCTTTCCCCAGCAATGCTCTTTCATCTTTCCAATGGACAATCCAAGATAGAAGCTAACGGCTGCTGCGCAGCCACGGAGCTTCACCAAAACTCAAATCATCAACAATTTTTTTTGCAAAATACTTATAGAATACATTTAAAGAGAAAAAATCTGTAATAATATAATATATATAGTGATGGTTAATAAAATACTATAAAATAAATCATGTATTTGTATACTAAATTGTAAAATTTAAAATATACGTTTATATTGTAGGTAAAATTAATATAATTCTTATAATATAATAAATTTCTAATAAGAAACATATCTTACTTCAGTTTATTCACAGAATCATTATGTTTTCAGTTCCAAGTGCAAAAAATTATTTTGATTAGCTTTCATTTCTTTTTTCATAAACATGCGAAAATTATTAATATATCAATAGTTATTGTAATAAAATATTTTTTATTTAAGTTAGTGGATTTATACATCTGTAACATATTCTTCTCTAATTCTCATGTTTGTGACTGGATTCAGAAAAATGAAAAGAGAAAAAAACATTTCTTCATATAGCATCACAGTTATTTTATTGAATAAAATAAATTAGCACATAATAATAATAAATACTATTAGCAATCATACTATTACGTCATAATAAATACTATTAGCAATCATTATCAACATTTGGAGATAATAGAATATAAGTTAATTTAATGCTAATAATTTTAACATAAATTAAATTTGATTCTTAAAGCATTCAAATTTCAACTTAATCATTTTAGAGTCAGTTATTATAGGCGGATATCTTTGTAGAAAAAAAAATGTGTCATGTCCTTAGCAGAAAAAAGTTTTGATGCTTAAAGTGAAAAATACAGAAAGTTTAAGGCAAAAAATTAAGATTGTAAAAGAACTATCTAATTAAAAAAATAATGATGATTTGGTTGGGTTATTCTAAGATTGAAATTTGGCATGCTTAATTTCTAAGTTTAATCTATTTTACAGAGGTAAAAAGTATATTTAGTATATTTATAAAAATTATTAGTTTTCTGAAAAAGAAATTAGAAAGTATGGATTTCAAATTTTAATAATAATATTTTAGTTATAAAAAAATATATCTCATTTTTTTTTTACTTTCTTTGCATATTTTACAAGAGAAAAACATAGTAAATTAGATGTTATATTCAATTTAATTTTTATTAAAATTTTTCCTTAAAATTAAAGTATTAAAAAAATGAAAAATTGCTTGCAGTTATTTTAAATAGCTATACAAATGTAAAGCAAATGAAGTAAAACGAATTTCATTTTTCTATCCAAAAAAAAAAAAAAAAAAAAAAAACCCCTCAAAATATTTTAACTGTCAAATTCATTATAATGGATGATCCTATGTTCGAGAACAATTTTTTAAAACATGCTACATTAATATGATCTAAATTCTTTCCCTCACATCTACTTTTTAATATAAATATGCCATTCAACATTAAATTAATACATATTACCAATTTTAACAAATTTTTTAATTTTTTTTTTTTTTTAAGATAGTACAAAAGTAGGTTAAATGTGAAAAAAAAGATTACGAAGTTTTTATTAAAATGCACACACCTGTATCTAAAAATCACATAATTAGAAAATTAAATTGTGAAAAAATTTACCATTTGTAAGAAGCCTCGTGACTAAATTCTAAGTTGTAAATTATTCTTCCTTTGACTTGAATGTATTTATAGAACTTAGAATTTAGATTCTTTACGTTTCATGTACATGTCATTTATTAATATCAGTTAAAGGAACATCTTACAGGTGCTTTTAAGCACATGGCGTTTCCTGTGAAAAGTTTGAATTTTATTACCTTAACTAACTTATATTACCTTACCTCATTCCTTTCTTATTCAGTGACAAAATTTATTGTCGAATTATATAAAACCCAACCTTTCACGCTCAACGCTATGGTGCTAGAAGTATCTAGTTTGGTTTGTCACACTACGGTCATCTTATGCACACGACGACTAAACAGACCGGGAAATACAATTTAAAGTGGAGTCCGAACAACTCACAAACATCCATGCCACCGCCGCGATTCGAACCGTAAGCCTATGGTGCCAAAGGACAGTGCGCTAACCACTCGGCTACCAGATGAATCGAGAACTACAAAAATTATATCCAGAACTTGCTCAGTTCCGTCTCAATAAAAGTACTGTTTCAAGAATCGTTACCGATAAGAAAATTTCATTAATAATATATATCTATACAATATTTGAGAAAATAGTCGTAAAAAAAAAAGGGAATGAAAGAAAGAAAATTTCCGTTTGAATAATATCACGTGATTAATTAATTCTGTTGATTTGGAAATTTTGTTTATTATTCCTTATCTGTATTATTATTTTTTTAAATATCTTTAATTATACTACAGGTTTTGACCATTCTTCATTTTCAATGACTGGAATTTTGTACCTACTTCGCAGCCAACAAACTTCGGTAGTCTACTTCATATTTCATATCGTGTAGATGTTGGTTAATTTTTATTGTGTTTTGTCCGATTAATATGACAATAATACGTGACTGTTCGCACAGGAAAAGCAATAAATTACTATTGCCAATAGATTACTAGCGATTGAAATGAATTTCAAAACAAATATAATCCCAAGAAAAAAAACGATACGAAAGCGTTTCATTGTGGCAAGTATCATTCGTCTTCATCTTTTGTTTCAGATTTGCAGTTTATTCAATCAGTGCGTTAAATCATTTTCATAAAGTTTCTTGTGCGTAGGTAGCTCTTCAATTCAAAAAAATTTCGACTAACACTATTGCAATCGTTAATTTTGGTTACTATTACTGTGTAGAAAGAGCATCTTAAATAGCTTTAATTTATTAGGAAAAAAAGATATAATTTTATATGAATATAGAATAAAAACGACTTATATTTAAAAACATTCAATTTATATTTAATTAGGGTTTAAAAACTGTACATTCATTTTTAAAATCATTGTTAAAAAAGATTTTTGTTTATTTTCAGCTCAATAGATGGCGACCTTAGTATATTTCAATTTGTTTCGATTGCAATAGATTTACTCAATAATTATTTAAAATTCTAATAACAATAACCATTCTAATCGTATAGTCTTTGCAAATAAATTCCACATGCTACAACGTTAACTCAAGTCTACTTGCCTGCACAATTTACGATTTCATTTTGAGACTCTTTCATCAATTAGTACCTCTTCAACCAGGATTATCTTCTCAGCATGTGTTCCACCGAATTTACTCACGATTTTCTTTCATCACTGTCATATCACTTATCTTCATCTACCATCGCTTTTTCTCATTTATGAAACCTCTTCTACTATTCACCATATGTAATAAAAAAATTCATTCTCGTTTTGCTTTCATCACTGCCATATATATCACTTAACTTCATCTACCATCGCTTTTTCTAATTTATGAAACCTCTTCTACTATTCACCATATGTAATAGAAAAACATCCATTCCTCATTTGCTATAAATGCTAACTGTTTTTATTTACTTTTATTTCAGAGACCATCATCTTTGTTTTGTAAACTTCATCTTATCATGATTAACTTTGTATACATGTGTTGTATCTTTTTTTATTAATATTATTATTATGTAATCTTTTTTCCGATTCTCAATAAATACCATCCCTTCATGCCTCCTCTCAGACTGTGTAGCCGGTTTAAAGTCATTCTTATTCATATTGTGTTCAGTTTATACCTTCATTTTATATTGTTATACACGTCTATTTAGTCATTTTGTACAAAAAGGGAGCTCTTTTATCACACTCATCCACTGTTTCACTTTTTGATATGAATTGGTCTTAAAACATTTTGTGATAGAGCGCCGAATTGAAATGTGTAATGGAAGAATGATGGCTTCCCGTTACTGACATTTCACACAGTAAATAGACAGTCTTCCATTTAATTCATTTGCTATAAAATATGTATTTGTAATAATATAAATAACATAATAACAATAAAATTCGGTTTGTTTAAGAACTAAACAAACCAAATTTACTACAAATTTCGGGGAAAGGTAATTTGTTATAAAATATAAAGTAAAGCCTGAAAACGAAAGGTGAAATACAATAACTGTTGTAGCACACCTTGTTATATTAAGTTGTAATTGATCATACCATTTATTTTAACATAAAATGATTCTGTATAATTATTTACAATAAAAAACCCCCATCCTATTCGAAACTTCCCATTGCTTCTAAAAACCACTTTAAAAATATTATATCAATATATATATATATGCATAAACATTTCTTTAGTAAGTTCTGAAAAATATAGTAAACATTTTGTTACATAAAGGGTGATTTCTATAGGAGATCACCCTAATTTGAATAAGTGGAGTTGAACATGTAATGCGTTACGTTATTTTTGGACATTTTAATTTGTTAAACGAATCTACAAAATTTGTTAGATCAAATTTTCGTTTCACGCTGTGTACAACTTTTTACCGTGTCTGTTATTGGTGATTGTGATTGATAAAAGACTTGGAAGTAATACTTCTAGGTCGGTATGTAAGAAAATAACACTGCTGGGGCAGAATGCCTAGTCAATAATAAAAAAAACTATCAAAAGCTGTTTTGAGTAAGTAATTTAATTTTTTATGTTCTCCCACTCCCAAATTACATATTTTTACAAATTTCTTACTGTTAACTTTTATTAGCTTTTTTTCTACATTTTTGCAAGCGAAACTGGTTCGGTGGTCAGCGATATGATCATTCAGTATAACTATAGCTTCTTGGCTACCAGAATTATCTAGAGTTAAAAAAATTATATCCAGAACCTGTTCAGTTCTTATCGTTTGCTGTCGTGGTTTGATTTGTTGACATGAGGGCCCTCTCAGCACGTCTACGTCGTGCCTCACGCCTACGGGCATTGTTGAGGTTAGATTTTTTTTGGTGGCATTTTACTGAAAATGATAATTGAAAAAATACAATACAATTAAAATAAAATCGGGATATAATAATAAATGACTTAAAAAAAAAAAATTCACAATAAAATGTAAACGATTGTTTAAGGTACACGAACACCTTCGAATGAATTTTTTTGAAATTTTTTATCTTTGTACACATTTTTGGATTGAATGTATCTAAAAACTAATGATTTCACATAAAAAAATTTCATTATTATTATTATTATTAATTTTTTTTTTTTAATTTTTATAAGCTAAAATAAGGGTAAAAATGGCCAAAAATTGATACTGTTACAAAACATGATAACTCAAAATCAAATCAATATTTTTTAAATTTCTAAGTTTGTATTTGTTTGTACTAACATATTACAGGGAATGGACCTCTGGTAAATTTATATCTTTATTATTTATTATTTTGTGCTAGTTTAAATGCTGTCGACACAAAATTCTTTCAAAATTTGCATGTAATTCCGAGCTTAACAATTAAAATAAAAAATATTTATTTAGCTATGATCATTTAAGAGGTCTATTACCTGTAAACATTTATGAAAAACATAAATACAAAGTTTTGTAACATTTGGATCAAAATTACTTGTGTTATGGTGTTTCACATGAAAACAAAAAGCATAAAAATTCATTCTGAGAAAAAGCTAAAAACAACTTTTAATTAGAGATATTACTTTTAAAAATGTTGTAAATATATTAAAATGCCATTGAATTATCAAGTTCATAGTCTTATTTATTAAAAAATATAGTTTTATTTTTCCTTAAAGCTCTAAATATTTTCTGAGCTTTGTTTTGAAAAAGTTAAAATTTGCTCGACAAAATTTTTTTTTTTTTACAACTTCCTCCTATTTGCAAAGGCTTTTTAATATGAAATGACCTGGATTTAAAATATTTATATTTTTTTGCAAGTGTTTTGATTAAATATATTCAAAACCTTTGAATTTCACATAAAAATATCAACTTTAACTATTTTTTATACAATTTATTCTTTAAAATATGGATAAACATTGCAAAAATGTGATATTGTTGCAAAACTTGATAATTCAAAAATAAATAAAACATGAATAGTTTTTCCTTTGCAAGTATTTTTATGCTGGGAATATCCTTATGTAGGTAATATACTGTTTTCAAATTTATATCTTAATTATTTATACATTTTTGTATGCTTAAAGTTTGTCGACACAAACTTTTTTTTTTTTACAAATTTACAAAAATTCTTAGTTTAAAAACTGAAATAAAAATAATTTATGAATTTAGGTTAATTTCCATGTTCTATTCCTTTCATACATTTAAAGAAAACTTTTACATGAAGTTTCAAAGCATTTAGAACAGAAATATTAGTATTATGGTGTTTTGAATGAATACAAAATGCATAAAAATTCAAATAAGAAATAATTAAAACCAACTTTTAAATGTAAATAAAAACAAATGTACATACATAAAAATGTTATTGAGCTTTAAATTCTCCTTTATTAATATAAACACTTATTTATTTGTTTTGTTTTCTTTAAATAACTTCCAATTTAAAAGTACCATTTATCAATTTTTCTTCGACAATATTCAAATTCAAATTTATAACTCAAATTCTTTGTTTTTCAAATAACAAAAGTCTTTTTTTTTTTTAAAAAAAAAAATGTCCTTGATTTTCAACTTGCAACTATTATAATACCTTTTATAAAATTTTAATGTTATCATTATATCAAATAATTGCAGAGTGTACTTCATTTTCTCACTTTTCAAAAAATCCTTAAAATTCATCACCTTTCTTTAAAATTATATTGTCTATATTATATTATCTTGTAGATCACATTTCATTTTATAATTCTTAATCAAATGCAACACATGTTGACAAACTTTAAGCATAGAAAAGTTCAATGTTTTGATTCACAACTTTTCATTCAATATATTTTATTCCAATTGAAATTCAAACTTAGAAAATAAAAAAAATATTGATAATCAAATCAGGTAATACTTACATACATTTGATTTATTTCTTATAGAAATAATATAAATTTCATACAATATAATTTTCACAAAATTTAAAGTAGTACATAAAACAATAATATTCAGAACATGAGAATTTTACGGTTATGTAGTACAGGCATCGAGACATGGCGCCATGTAACTTACCTTTTATTGTGGTATGTCTTTCGTCTGTGGTGGAAACAAACTTTTTACTCCAACGATGAAATTAGTGCAAATAAGAATTCTGCAATTAATTATCGAAATAGCAATAAAATAGTCATTATATTGTTCGGAAAATGAAGCTACGAATTCCTCTAATTGCAGTATTGCAACCCTAAAGAAATTGGCGGAAAATTGGCGAAAATTCAGAGTTGCAAGATTGGCGACTTCCTCAATGATAGATTTTAACTAAATTTTGCAATTAAATACAAAAAAAAAATCTGAATAAAAACTATCCTATCTCTCAAGTTGGAACAAAACACACATTTAAAAAAAAAAAAAGTTAAAATCGGATGGTTAGTTTCGGAGTTCATCGCGAACAAACATCGTGACACGGGAATTATATATAGTAGATAGAATAAAAACGACTTATATTTAAAAAAATTCAATTTATATTTAATTAGGGTTTAAAAATTGTACATTTATTTTTAAAATCGTTGTTAAAAAAGATTTTTGTTTATTTTTGTTAAAAAAGATTTTGTCCGTAGCCGGTTTAAAGTCATTCTTATTCATATGGTGTTCAGTTTATACCTTCATTTTATATTGTTATACACGTCTATTTAGTCATTTTGTACAAAAAGGGAGCTCTTTTATCACACTCATCCACTGTTTCACTTTTTGATATGAATTGGTCTTAAAACATTTTGTGATAGAGCGTCGAATTGAAATGTGTAATGGAAGAATGATGGCTTCCCGTTACTGACATTTCACACAGTAAAAAGACAGTCTTCCATTTAATTCATTTGCTATAAAATATGTATTTGTAATAATATAAATAACATAATAACAATAAAATTCGGTTTGTTTAAGAACTAAACAAACCGAATTTACTACAAATTTCGGGGAAAGGTAATTTGTTATAAAATATAAAGTAAAGCCTGAAAACGAAAGGTGAAATACAATAACTGTTGTAGCACACCTTGTTATATTAAATTGTAAGTGATCATACCATTTATTTTAACATAAAATGATTCTGTATAATTATTTACAATAAAAAAAAACCCATCCTATTTGAAACTTCGCATTGCTTCTAAAAACCACTTTAAAAATATTATATCAATATATATATATATGCATATATATAAACATTTCTTTAGTAAGCTCTGAAACATATTTCAAACATATTGTTACATAAAGGGTGATTTCTATAGGAGATCACCCTAATTTGAATAAGTGGAGTTGAACATGTAATGCGTTACGTTATTTTTGGACATTTTAATTTACATTTTATTTAACGAATCTACAATTTTCGTTTCACCCTATGTACAACCGTTACCGTGTCTGTTATTGGTGATTGAGATTGATAAAAGACTTGGAAGTAATACTTCTAGGTCGGTATGTAAGAAAATAACACTGCTGGGGCAGAATGCCTAGTCAATAATAAAAAAAACTATCAAAAGCTGTTTTGAGCAAGTAATTTAATTTTTTATGTACTCCCACTCCCAAATTACACATTTTTACAAATTTCTTACTGTTAACTTTTATTAGCTTTTTTTCTACATTTTTGCAAGCGAAACTGGTTCGGTGGTTAGCGATATGATCATTCAGTATAACTACAGCTTCTTGGCTACCAGAATTATTTAGAGTAAGAAAAATTATATCTTGGAACTTGTTCAGTTCCGTCTCAATAAAAGTACTGTTTCAGGAATCGTTAGCGATAAGGAAATTTCAATAATGAAATATATGGTTCTCTGCTTCTTATTGGTTTTAATTTTTTTTTTATATAATTATAAATTGCATATAAATAAAACAATGAATAAAAAAAAAAAAAAAAATAATAAATAAACAAAAAGCTTCCTCATTTTGTTCAGATTACTTCAAAACTTTATGTCTCTTTCTTTTAATTCTTTATATATATGTAATATATATATATCTGGGCAAGTCACCTATTAGTCTTTACCTGCTTTCTTTTTTAATGTATTCTCTTATAACTTCAAAGGACTCCAACTCAAGATAGAAGGTAGCTGTTGCTTCGCACCAACACAAATCGTCGTGATGTTCTGTTTGCTTTTTATAATATAGTGTCTATTTTCACGTGACTGTTCGCACAATTTAAAAGTATTCTTATTCTTTGTATAATATCCTGATGCTTTAATAAATAACATTTAAACCAATCAGTTCCAAGACACAAAATTTTGTTGTACAAAGCTGTGCTGAGACATATTCTTCTGTGTGGTTGTCCTATCTAATCAACCAGTTATTTAGCCAATTTGAGAAATTGTAAGTTTTTTAAAATAAAAGACTTCCAGACAAAGTTCTTTCACTAATGGTTCTTTAGCAGGAAAAATATCCGTAAATATGCATATTTTAAAAAAAAAGACGAGGTCTATGCATATTTTCTCCAAACACTGTATTTCAAACTTTAAAATTGAAATTTGCTTTTGATAATTGATCTGGGGATATTTTTGTTTTACGCAATGTTTCATTCACAATAAAATTCAGAAATACACCTATAAAATAGAGAATTAAATTTTTATTTTATTTTGTAATTATAAATGCCATGCCTTTTCTGTAATCAGTGCCCTTGTGCTTGGGACGGTGAAAATTTGTTGGTTTTGTCACCCTTTTCTTACGCCACTGTTTCGAATGAAAATAATACACGTCATTTATTAATATCAGTTGTTCGACAAACCTTACAGGTGCTTTTAAGCACCTGGCGGTTCCTGTGAAATGTTTGAATTATATTATTATAACGTCCTCCTGGTTTCTTATGTGAGAAGTTTTATTGCCGAACTATATAAAACCCACCTTCCACACACAACGCCATATGCTTCGAAGTATCTAGAGCTAGAAAAATCTCATCGGAAACTTTCTAAGTTCCTGTTCAAAAAAGCGCCTGCTAATTGGAAAAATGCTAATATAAGTTAGAGAAGTACTAATTGATGAAGGAGTAGCAAAATGATGTCGTAATTGATATAGGCAAGTAGACTTGATTTGACCTAGTAGCATATGAAAATTATTTGCAGAGACTAGGCAATTAGACTGGTTATTGTGTTTAAAATTAAAAAAAACTATTGAGAAAATCGATTGCATAGAATCGCCTTCTATTGGGCAGAAAAAGAATAAAACGTTTTTAGAGGCCACAAGAAGAAAACTAAAGGGTGGCGCTGAAACTTGCCAACTAAAGCGCCATTCACACCGAATACTACGAACGCAAAATTTCAGCCAATTAGAAGCCTGTTTCATTTTTTCCTTCTAACGCTCTTACATTCAAGGCTCACATTAGTTGCACTTTAATTTCAACATTGCTCAATTTTTTTAATTATATTAACTTTCTTAATTTGAAATATAACTAACATATTTTTTTCACAGAAAGTTTAATTAGTGGATGCTCGCTTTTATAATGGCACAATTTATTAATGACGTAAAACTTAATTGTCTCTCAGAAAAACGAGGTGAGATCTATTCCACTAAAGTTAATTGTTTGCCATGCCATCTCTATTACTATTATTATTATTATTATTATTATAATCAAATTGAATAAAATAATCACTTTTATATTTTGTAAAAAAGCAAATTGAAAGCTTTTAATTGAGTCAAATATATGAAATAATTGATAAATGAAGTAAATGAAATGCATTATACACAACTAACTTTTAACATTATGGGTATTTTTAATTATATTTTCCGAAAAAAAATTTATCTATTCATATTGTAATTGATAATTGATCTAAAAAGTAACTTGTATTTCGAACATGTGTATAAAATTTCATCACGAGGCAGCTATCAATGTATAATTGTCATGGTGGAGGTATGCTGTTGAGGGAGTTTACTGTTTTATTTAATTAAAAAGAACTAATTAGGATTTTTTTTAAACACTGCTGCCTAAACCATGCTTGTGACTAAACTAATACATGGTTATTTCATGGTAATTGGTTGAATGGTATGCAAGTCCATAGGGAACATAGCTTCATTTATATATGTATACATAGAAAAGAAAATATTTATTAGTTCAAGTATTATGTCAATATAGAAGTTTAGCAATAACTCGGTCCCTATTTTACAATGTAACGAAAAATTTTTTATTATTGGTGACTTGATGGAGTGCCTTGGTCGCGCAGCGACCACACCTCCACTTGGCGAATGGTGAGCAGTGACTTGTGGTCGAGCCCTTTGCCAATTGTTAGAAAAATTAAATATATCAGAGAAGGAATAAAAGTGCTAACATCAGAGAACAAAAACATTACAATTAAGACAGAAAGTCAAAGTCAAAGTTACAATAGAAGAAACTTTTGAAGGTTTAACTAAGCATCTTAATGATCTAATAACAGAAATTTGTGTGGTGCATTGATTTCTGTTCACTGTTTGTTATTAAAAAATAAAATAATTTATAAAATATCTATGAAATTATTTTACAATATTAAAAATACAAAAGTTAAGCAATGTTTAAATAAGCTAATAAAATTAAATTAGAAGATGTGCTTAAAGATGAAAACTATACAACAAAAACACGATTTCAGCGACCAATCAAATTAAAGACGTATATGATGGCAGTGTTGTGTATTAACGCAGACGGTCGTATCTAGTATTGGTTTTTTTAAAAATTGAACATTTAAAGTTAGACTATTTGACAAAAAAAAAAAAAAAAAAAAGGTATTCAAGGGTTTTATAGGTTAAATTTCTGCAATAGAAACATTCGTTTTTTTTTTTTTTTTTTTTCAGTTATTGCTTAAATCAAGTCAGCTGAAAGCAATCTTTCAGAAACAAAAATCGATGCTTGATATTTTTCATTCTTACTCATTTATATTTTGATCTTTTATATATAAAATACTTTTAACTCATTTTACTGATCTAATAAATAACATTTTAAGTAATCAAGATAACTTAAAGTTTATAATATATAAATATAATATATGATATATAATATATAAATTTTATTAATACAAAAAATATGTGGAAGCCTCTAAATATCTTTTTATTTCAATGGGTTAACAGATTTTTATTTTATTTATAGGTTAAATATGCTTGCAAGTTATTCAGATTACTTAATGACTCGAACTATTTTATTAGCTAGCAGCTCCCCTCAACGACAGAGAATTCTTGAACAAATTGTGAGTTTTTAAGCGTCCATTAGTTTTTTTTTTTTTTTTTTTTCAAATGAGTTAGAAATATTTATTTATTATTTTTTTAATGTAAGTATGAAACATATATGAATTTGGTAACATGTAAAAATGAGTTCTCTGGGCTAGTTACCAGAATGATACACCATTTAGAGAACAGAAATTGAGGAAAAATGAATAAATAAATGGCATTCAAAAAATAACTGTTAGTATTAATACTAAGTCAAACTTAAAACAAAATTCAACATATATATTGTAAATGAACTTTATTAAATAAAAATTAAGTAATGTAAAAATTCAGTTATTAAACTTCCAAGAAAATTAGATCTAAAACACAATTTATTTTGAAAATCTTATAAAAATCTCTTGGTCTCTATCTTAATATTTTATCAAATATGAAGAAAACTTTTGAAATTATCATTAATCCTTTTACTTGAATCTATTTAAGAGGATTGAAGATCAAAAAGCATTTTTCAGATGTCTTTTTTAAAATGTGTATATCAATGAAAATTTTAAAAGTATGTAAGAAAATAAAATAAATCGAATGTTACTATTTTCTGAGATCAAGAGTATTGTGGATCACGATGATTACACATAAGATAAAAAAAAAATTATCAACTTGTAATCAAAATACATTGACCGAGTGACATCTTATAGTTTATTATTGTTATTCATGACTTTCGCATCCCCTTTCTTAATAGTCTATTGTACAAGTCACAAATTAAATTTTAATAAAAAGAATAAATGTTGTAGATCGCCTATTTGTTAAATGAAGTGTTGAAATTCAAAAATTACATTTGGCAGGCATTTTTATACTAAACCTTGAAATATCTTGAGAATAAGATTTGACCCAAAGATGTGGTCTTGTTTATATTTTGTAATATAAATTATTCTTAATTTTGCAATACTATAATTTTAAAAAGCTTATATATTCAAGGAAAGGAATAATGCATAGAAAATTTTTATTTTAAAAAATTTAAATTGGATCAAGATTTTATAATAAAAAAAAAATTATTTATCATAATATTTTTAAAAAGGCATGGAGTATATCAGTGTTTCAGTACTCTTTTAAAAGTGCTGGAAAAGAATAAAAATTTAAAGGGATATCAGATTTATCTTACATTTATTTAATGCTATACTTTCTTTTTTGAAAATTATTTTTTATTTGAATTTTTTTCAGATATGTATTTCTTTTATATTTGTATTAAAATAAAATGTGATTTCTTTTTCATTTTATAGCATTTAAATTTTATGAGTTGTTTATATCACCTAGAAAAATATTTTTTTTTCTGTGTTGATTTAAAATATTAAAATCAATGGAATTTATTAAAAAACAACTTTTTTTCTCTCTAACTACTTAAAGTAAGAAAACTTTTGTAGTTTAGCTATGGGCTGTATGTATATTGTGATAATCAATGCAACATGCCAAATATTCTAAAACATGAGAAAAAAATTAATAAATATATTTGCTTTATTGGTTAAAAAGGTACTCATTTAAATTTTTTTTAAGAGATCAAAAATTTTATAAACCTAAATAAAAACAAATTTTTTGAAACGGAAATTCTTCTTAAAAAATTTTTACAAATTTTTATTTTAAGAAAATCGCAGATATCTAGTATAAAGAATTTCTTAGTTATTATGATATCCAATTATTGACCTTATTAATAATTTTAAATTGTTTAAATGGATTTTTAGTGAATTTTGCCATGTTGAAATTCGTATCAATGCTTTGTGTTGTTAAACACTAATAAAATTTAATCAATGTTTTTATTTTATTATCTTCAATTTTTCCTGAGTAGAATAAATCTGAAACCAAAATCTTTATGTTCAAATTTAGTAAACAAATTCTAACATTGCCTTTCAATTCATCTTCACCATGCACATTGTATAACTTTTAACATCATAGCAAACAAAAAAAAAAAAAAAAAAACATTCCTTGACTATTAATTTCAAAGCAATATATTTTTAACACATTCATATATTTTTCTTTAAAAAAAAATTTTCAGCTATCAAGTTACACAATGCATTTGAGTTTAAGAAATTATATTAAAAAATATATTTTTTTTAGCTAACCTAATGCACATTTTAATAGTTGATCAAGCAAGATTTGCATGTTTTTATATATATATAAACATTAAACCTGAGAGGTTTATTTTATTTATTTTCATTATTTTTTTAGCTTGTGTGGCTTTTCTGGAAAAGTATCTTTCCTATAAAGTTTTTTTTGTTAAAAAAGATTTCTAAAAGTTAATAACTGTAATTATATCATGCTCTAAAAAGTAATTTGACTTCATTTGAGGTAATTTAGTTTTACTTTAATTATTAAATTTATTTTTATTTTCATAAAGAATGCTTTTTGTATACTAAGAAGGATTTACATTTGCTTATGAAATTTTGTCATTTTTCAAATTAAATGTTACTCTTTCAAAATAGTTTTGTTGTGAATGAGTAATTTTTATAAAGTTAATCTCGAATATCTTTATTTACTTATAATTTCTGTCGATTTAGTGAAGTTATATCTGAGCAATCTTATATTGTAATATTTTCTTTTTTTTTTCTCCCTTAAAATGCTAAAAGGACATAACTTTTAAATGTCATTTGATAAAGTTAAAAAAAAAAAAAAAAAAAAAAATAGTTTAAAAGAAAGTTCAAATCATATTTGGTAAAATTTAAGTTCCATTTATAATGTTCTAATTATAGATAGAATAAAGTGAATTGATAGAAGAATCTTGCGTGATAAAAAAAGGATATTTTTCATATCTTTTATAGATCAGTATTTGTGAAAATTTGCAAAAGCGATATACCAATAGATTTTTTCCCTGTGAATCTAGTTGTGTTTAATTTAAGACATCTCCTTAATTTAGTTATTTTTTCTTTAATTCATAGCACAAAACTTTATTTTATTACTTTTCTCCATAACAATGTTTATTGTATAGGAATTCATTACATCAAATCAAGATTCACTCACAGTTTTAGAAGTCAATCAATACATAGAGTCCAAAATATGCCCTTCAGTTTTCCTTATTCTTCCAGATAATGAAATACAATTAGTGAAGAAAGATGTATTTGTACACAGGAATAAAAATTATGTTTTTTCTTTTGTTCTTTCATAATAGCTTTGTAAATTCATGTCTTCTTTTAAGTTTTTTTTATACTAGATCTCACAATATATATGTATTAATAATCAAAGGTTCCTTTCATAATTATGAGAACTAAGTAGAGGTCCCCACATTAATTAACCTTCAAAAAAGAAGTTCCAAATATTGTTATATATTAAGAAATTATAACTTCTTGGTTTTCCATTTAAAATTTCCATTGAAGGAACTAAAATCATATCTGTTAGTAGCAAGGAATTAGGGATTATAGTATTTATTGTCACTTAATTAAAGCCATTTAAAATTATATACTAATAGATAATTCAAAATTGTTTTGTTATTTGTCATATGAATGGAGTTTTTCTTTTATTTTTTCAATTGTAACATAAATATTGAACAGTTCTTATTAAGAATTCTTCCTTCATATTTTTAGTCTTTTACTTTACTAGCAGATATGACTGCACTACATAATGTAGTTTTATAAAGAAAATTCTTCAAGGAAAATCCTGTATTCAAAAATCAGAAAAATTTCAATGAAAACAAATATTCATCTTATACTATTTTGCTATCACCAATCATTTCATATTTTAACATAACACTTATGGCTTTTTTTGTAAATTACTTTCTTGCCATATGCAAAAAATATATCTCCCATCTAAAATTTGTTATACAAAACTAATAAAATAAATCAAAATATGATAAATAAAATAAAAAAATTATAAAATATTATCAAAAATATGAAAATTAGATGAAATTTCTTAATAAGCATATTCACTGATGAGGGGGAGAGATATGAAATGAGAAAAAATTAAAATGAAATATGAAAAATTTCCTAGCCAGTTAGAGAAAATACAATGGAATTTGATCCTTCTCCTGCCATATTTTATGTATATTTCATAATCATCATGAAGGATACAACTACATAAAAATGTAGTCGATAAGTTATATTTATGTTAAAGGGAATGTAATGTTGATCATAACTTATGAAAGAAATTAGAATAAAAAAAATATTCTTCTATTGTAATGATATTAAGAAAATTAATATAATTTTAAGTTAAGAGATTGTTTCAATTTAAAAAATATTGAAAAAACAAAATTTAGCAAACAATACATTTTTTACATTATATAATAGTTTTTTAATACAAATATATGATGAGCAATGCAATTCTACTTACAATGTTTTTACTCCTAGCATACGATTTTATTGTTAAAAGTTTTAGTTCTTATGAAATATATTCATTTGAAACATACGATTTTATCAATAAACATTTAAAAATGAATAACTTTGAAATATCAACTTACTTTAACATTTCTAAATGAATGGAAAAATTAATTATGTGGCTTATTATTAATATAAAAATATTTCTTGTGGCATTAATAATTAGCTAGTATTTTAACTTTATTGAATTGATGGATTAAAATATTATTCTTAAAATTTTCCTTTGATCAAATTGTGTTTGTAATATCAGTACAGTTTTAAATCTTGATTTAAAAAAAAGTTTGAGTTTTATAGATGATGAGAAGGGAATGTGATATAAAGTAAATATTCATCAGTCATATCTTTCGTATTTAAAATGAGTTTTTGCTATTGCATGGTTGCTAGCTTCTACAGATTATCTGTTGTTTTTACTGAATTTGATCCTTCGTTGTGAATTATAGATTCTAATTAAATTGCCATAAATGCTTTAATATGCTAAATCCATTATTAATACATAAAACAAAATAAGATGCACATAGTACATTTTTTCAAAGTTGTTTGACAATAGAAAAAGTTCAAAATGCTGGAAATGCTACCTATGCCAGTATTAAATCCCAATTATAAAAAATCTATTTAAAAAATTGCTTATTTTAATTAACTATATCTGAAATTGAATTTAAACATTTTATTCTGGTAAAGTTAAGGTGGTATATTTCTTTTTTTTATAAGCATTTAATTGTTTATTAACAGATTTATTATAGCACTTATGAGTGTTAATTAATTATTAAAAGTTTTATTTAAATAAAAACTTATGATTGTTTCAAATGCAAATTGTGTCAATTTCTGAAAACATTTAATTGTAATAGTTTTCTGCATATATTTTTAGAGATAGAAACTATAATAGTGTACATTTTTTTCCGGGGAGGGAATAATAATAATATAGCAAGGAATTTTTTTAAAGATTTTAAACATTTATTTTATGAATTTACTAATAAATTATGTATGTAAATTTACTCAAATATATTTGTAATTACAAATTTAAAGTATTATGGGAATTTATATTTAATTAGGGTCTCCCATTTGAAGTCAGACCTTCTACTTTTCCTGAAGATTTAGATAAAGATAGTTTTCATTCACCTGTTGACTTTGTGAGGGAAACTGCTAAACAAAAGGCTTTAAATGTTGCAAAAAGTATTAAGGAAGAATTTGCACTCTCGGTATGTAGTATTAAAGTATTTTAACTAATGTTATTATTTTGTATAATTGAACTTCAGAAATTATTTTTCTTAATATTGACATTTCTATGAAAATCTGTATAAATCTAAAATTGCTTTTTTTTTATTTTCTGAGTTATTAAAAAGTGAAAATATACAGTAAATCAGCATTTTCTAAACAATATTCTACTGAACATTGATGTTCCTTGAAATGTCAATGAGTATATCTTAAAAAAAATTGAAATTTGGGTAAATTAGTATCCTTGTATTAATTTAAATACTGTACTAACAAGAAGAGATCATGAACGGTCCATCACCAATTTGACTCAAACTTATAGTATATGTGCCATGACTAAGATTTTAATTCCCCAAAGTAATAGACCCCACCTCTGAATAATTTTCTAGAAAATCAAGTTTGAAACTATTGAAAGGCTTTTATATATTAAATTAGTAGCATTTGCCAGTGTGCGAGTAACTCAAATGGAAAATATGTATTAGGGATCCTGGAGATAGCAAGCTCTACTTCTAAAAGAATTTTTCATTTGATTCTTTACAGTCCCTTGCTTGTAAGTAATATATATAAAAAATAAGTAAATTAATTAGTATTTTCATATTCACTCTATTGTAAGATATTAAATCTCTTTATTATCACCAATTAAAAATATATTTTTGAAAATATCTATGGCTAATTTTGAGGGTTCGGTATATTAAACACATAACATTGAGAATAAAATCTATTTTTCAAATTTCAGAAAAATAATAAATAAGTTATACACTGAAGTGACAAAAGTCATGGGATACCTCTTAATATCGTGTCGGCCCTCCTTTCGCCCGGCGAAGTGCAGCAACTCGACGTGGCATGGACTCAACAAGTCGTTGGAAGTCTTCTGCAGGAATATTGAGCCATGCTGTCTCGATAGACGTCCATAATTGTGAAAGCGTTGATGGTGCAGGATTTTGGGCACGAACAGACCTCTCGATGATGTCCCATAAATGCTCGATGGGATTCATGTCGGGCGATCTAGGTGGCCAGATCATTCGTTGGAATTGTCCAGAATGTTCTTCAAACCAATCGCGAACAGTTGTGGCCCGGTGACATGGCGCATTGTCATCCATAAAAATCCCATGGTTGTTTGGGACATGAAGTCCATGAATGGCTGCAAGTGATCTCCAAGTAGCTGAACATAAGCATTTCCAGTCAATGTTCGGTCCAGTCGCACCAGAGGACCAAGTCCATGCCATGAAAAAACAGCCCACACCATTACGGAGCCACCACCAGCTTGAACAGTGCCTTGCTGACAGTTTGGGTCCATGGCTTCGTGGGGGCTGCGCCACACTCGAACCCTACCATCAGCTCTTACCAACTGAAATCGTGACTCATCGGACCAGGCCACGGTTTTCCATTCATCTAGGGACCAACCGATATGCTCACGTGCCCACGAGAGTCGCTGCAAGCGATATCGTTCTGTCAGTAAAGGCACTCGAGTCGGTCTGCTGGAATAGCCCAAGAAAGCCAAATTTCTCCGCACAGTTCTAACATACAAGTCCCTAGTACGTCCCACATTGATTTCTGCGGTTATTTGACGCAGTGTTGCTTGTCTGTTAGAATTTACGACTCTTTGCAGACGTCGCCGGTCTCGGTCGTTAAGTGCAGGCGGTCGACCACTGCGCTGTCCATGGTGGGATGTTATGCCTGAAATTTCATACTCTCGGCACACTCTTGACACAGTGGATCAGGGAATGTTGAATTCCCTAACGATTTCCGAAATGGCATGACCCATGCGTCTAGCTCCAACTAACATTCCGCGTTCAAAGTCTGTTAATTCCCGTCGTGCGGTCATCATCACGTCAAAACCTCTTCACATGAATAACTTGAACAGAAATGAAAGCTCTGCGAAAGCACTGTGCATTTATACCTGTTCTACGCGATGCTACTGCCATTTGAAAATTTGCATATTGCTGTCCCATGACTTTTGTCACTTCAGTGTAATTAATAAAGCAGTTTTTAAATTTATGATTGATGTTTGTATATAGAATTATCTCATATTTGATTATTTCAAGTTCGAAGAATAATATAGGAATCAGGGTGATGCTTATTATAAAAGAAGGACAAACAACATTTAGAAGAACACTGTATGGATACCAAAATTTTACAATTTTGTTTATGAGATGTTTTTTCTTTTTTTATTAATTATTATACTTATAATTTAAAAGTAGTGCCTTTTTTGGTTTTGTTAGAAAACTGTCGATATAAAACTTTAGTATTAAAATAAATGGTACAAAAAGGATATTATGTCATTAAAGGGCATGTGTATTAATAATTGTCCATGATAAGATTTTGCAGTTAATTCATTAGTAATTCGATTAATAAGCTGCATTTGAGATTTTAATATAAAAATATATTTTCATAGTTGACTTATTAAAGTAATGATAAATATATTTTATTTAAGTTCGTATCTCCTCCCAAGATTGAAGGAAGAGATGATGGTGTAGAAAGGGTTGTAGCTGATTGTGATCCCAAGTTAAAAGTGAGTATTCCATTCAATATTAAAATTTAAGTGTTAAATTTATTTTAAATATTTTCATAGTAAAGGAAATATGAATTATCATTTGTAATAATGCTTGGTGGTCTTATATTGTATACTCAAATAAGATTACTTATGTATGAATGCTTGAATATTTTGTTGTTAATAATGCTGTTAGTAAAATGGAAATGTTGACATGATATCAGGTAACAGCAGTTGACAGGATAGCAGTATTTCCTTCAAGATTATAATGTATAGTATTTACATGTATCAATATCACTGGGGCAAAGATATCTGGGAGACCAGCAAAGGCTTTTCTTTCTGATGAAAGGAGTTCATTAGAATGTATTTCATTCTTTCCCTTTGTTAAAAAACCAGCAATATAAATTCTGCAGCATTAACTTTTATTCTGGTTTGTTGGACAGTTTGATTGAGCCTATATTTCTACATGTTATCAAATGCTAAAGACATATTAAATAAAACAGTATCTGTCAATTTTCTATAGATATTCCTGAAAGCCACCAATAATTGGCATTCTGTAGAGTGTTGTTTCCTTTACACAGTTTGTTAAAAAAAAAATTATTTTTGTCATAATTTTAGAACATATCATGCAATCTGAAATTTTGCAGAGAATACTGATACTGATTACATTTTTAATTGGTTTATTTAGTGTAAGCAGAGGAACATTTACATGTATATCTTCGAAGACTCCACTTATTTACTTCTTTCAGTTATGTCATTTGTATTTTTATCAGTCATTCTTGTGCTATCTCAACTGGAACTCAACTATCAAACATTTCATCAAAGATTCAATTGCAATCTGATAATTTTTTCATAGCAATTCTCTTAATCAAGATTCTAATTTCTACTTTGTAAAATCTTGAGAGTAGGGGCCATTTTATCTATTTAGCTTTTAGAAAGATCTTTTTAACAGATCTTTTTTGACTTTTTAACCTTTATTCTGGTGACTTTGGAATAGTACATAGAAGGTGTTTTGGCTATGCTTATGTTGTTATCCACACGGAATATAAAATGTTTCAGCATTGGAGTATTATATTACAGTATGTTAATATTACTTTTTAAGAACTGGAAAATTTTGAGTTTCAGTATAAAATCATGTACTGGATATTTATTATTTTAATTATGTAATCAAATGATTTTTAATATGTTATTATATTGTATAGTAAAATAAGAATTTAATATTTATCATATAAAAAAATTAAATTAAATACTAGAAGTAAAAGTTAAAATTTCATAAAGTTAATTTATTTTCAGTTTTTGTTTCATAATAATAGCCCTATTGACAAGCATTTTTCATAAAATTGTAATTTTTGGATACATATTTAAGTAAATGAATTTTAGTTTTGAAATTATTTTATTTATGATTTATAGCTTTTACCACATCTAATTATTGCGGCTGATACAGTTGTTGTTTTGGATGGAGAAATCATTGGTAAACCAAAAAATCAAATGGATAATATAAACATTTTAGAAGTAAGTAATTTCTTATTTGTTATTTGTAAAAGATATTAAAACACAATAATTTCCTGCCTCTAATTCATACTTATTGCATTTTTTGATTTTTTTTACGCTTATACAATTCTTATATGCTTTTAAGCACTGTGTTAAGAAATGAATTATTTATCAGGCATATTTCCATGAATATCAAAGTAATTAAAGGTAAGGCATAATATGAAATTACAGGAATGAATTTAAAAAAAAAATTTCAAAATTTGAATTATTAAATCATTGAATTCTATCTACTTGTGTGCTGTTATATGAAAGGTTAAAATATATATATATATATATATATAATCTCAAAATTTGTGTATGTGTCCGCCTTTGCATGGCCGCAATTTAAATACAAATTTTCCCAAAATAGGCATGGATAATTCTAATACGAAGCCTAGATCAACTGAAGAAAATTTAGAAATTTGATCAATATTCGTTAAAAAAGTAGCCCAATTTGGCACAAATTAGGTTGTACGCCAATTTTTTCGACTTTTCGTAGTTGACAAATTTTTCATGGTTGACGTTATTTTTTATGCTGTTGTACTGTTTGAGGTTTTGACCCCTTCTTTTGATTAGAATTCTACCCCCACCCCACCCCTCCTGTCTTTGGATGTTCGAAATTTGATAGCCATGTGGTAGTCCTAATGTTAGGTTGTGAGAAAGAGTTTCACTGAACTGGTTTGTATTGTTAAATTTGCAATGCTGTTTAAGAAAAAAAAATGCTATTCAACCTTGTTTTTTTAGGTTGTTAAAAAGGTTAACAACCTAACAATGTTAGGTTGTTACATAAAAAGGCTATTTTTAAAATTTTAAAAAATAGTCTTTAAAATTAAGACTATTCAATCAGAATCGAATCGATTCTAAATAAAGATCTATGGAAAATGTGGAGATACCAAAATATTGGAATAAATTTAATTTGTCGAAAATGGATATTGCTAGAGTTGAGGAAAGCAAAGATACTGCCTTGAACAGACGTAAATCTAAATAAAAGGGCTAGTAAAGTTTTATTTTCTGAAGCCATGCAATGCTGGGTTTTATGTGCTTATCTTTTATAATATATATCTGAATTTTTTTTGTCAATATTGTGTATTTCCAGTTAAAAAATTTTCAAATGATGCAAAAGTTTAAAATATACATTAAAAAAAATGAAAAACTTTTACATTTTTATGCAATCTGTTTTGTAACAATGTCTTCTTATTATGACATGCAAAATTGTCATGCGTGCAAAAAAAAAAAAGAAAAAAATGTTTGTTTTGCATATTAAAACACTTCATTTCAAGTAATTCGTTGGAGGGATGTTAGTATTTAAACTCATGTAATTAAAGGAAATATATTTATATTGCCCCAAAGTTATTTGTATGCTTTGATTCTCTGCAAATAATTTTAATTAGCTATAACTTGGCCAATTCTTTTGCCTTGACTTGATAGATGCTTTAAATTTATGATCCTATTAGCTGTTTTATTTCAATTTATTCAAATGTTATATTAAAAAAAAAAAAACCTGTTATTATGAACTATCAAAAACTAAATAGCTCACAATTTGTAAATCCGTGATAATCTGTCATATATGATAGATCTCATATTGAGTTTTGAACATTATTTAATTCTTTTATTTTGCTTGTTAACCGATATTTCAAAAAAAAAAAAAAATCTCTGTCAATCCTCTCTCTCAATCCTATATAAAATATTAAATTAATTAGGAAAAGTGTATTATCGCATTTTGCTACATTGCAGCTTATAAATTTAATTCTTTCATTAAGAAATCAATTTAACATATTTTATTTTATAGTATTAGTACTAATAAATTACTATGTCCTTTTAGGTTAAATGGTCAAAGGCATACAGTATTCACTGGAATAGCGCTCGTTTTGTACGATAAACAGATAAGACATCGTAAGTAGATTTTTTTTTTTAATTTTAAATTTTCAAATCAATTGCACTACAGAGATTTATAAATGAATATAAAATTTATTATTTTTAAGCATTATACAGATTTGCACACCAAATATAACCTTTTGCATTTCAAATTTAACTTTTTTTAAATTAGGTTTTTATTTATATGCAAGGTGTATATGTATGTTTATGAAGCATTCATGCATGTCTATTTGTGTGTTTGAGTAGACATGAACAGGTATGTATAAATATGTTTTTAATTATGTATGAAAGTATGCATACATTAATATGTATTTGTATCACTGAACATAATAATTTGTGTACATATATTTAATACATAAACCTGTACACAGCTGTATATATATATGTGTGTGTGTGTGTGTGTGTGTGTGCATGTGTCAATACATATTTAATCATACAACTATGAATGTAGGCGTGAATGAATTTTTTTACACATGTAGATATGTAAACATGACAGTACAGAGGAATGCATCGATTTTTATTTGTACATAATTTATGTAAATCATACATATTTCAGCTACATAGGAAAATATATACTCGGGTCAAAAAGATGATCCAAGAACTGTCACGATTTTCCTTTACCGTGTTGCAGCTGAAGCTGGATTTCAATGAATGTTCATACTCCCTATTTTGTCTATACACTATATTATTTCATTCAAGATTTAAATTTGACAACCTCATGGAATCTATTGGACCTCAAGGAGCAACATGTCAAGGAATGATGCTAGATATTATAAGCCGTGTTATTTCTGTTCGCTAGATGATTGTATCTAAGGCAAAAACACTGCTAGCAACATGTTCGATAGCATACGAGACTCAAAATAACCGTTTAAAGTCAGTAAGGTATGGGGGAAAACTATTTGGCTGTGTAGCTTGTTTTATATAGCAAAAATGACTGCTATTCATGACTGTTTATAATAATATTTCTACAAACGACTATGGGTGACAGACTACAATCAATAATTTGTATACTTAGAGTAATTTATTGCCAGCTGCATGGGTTTGTGGTAAATAGCTGCGTGGGAATGTGGCTTAGTGGGTGACTTGGAAGAAATGTGAGGAAAAATACCCACAGTGTGGAGAATTTGTGGAAATTGCATTCTTAACAATAATGTGCTGGGAAATTACAGATTAAAAAGTACTGGTAAAGAAATATGTGTGGCACATCGTTTTTTAAAAGAATACTCTTCTTTTTATTGTAGCTGTTTAAAAAGTAGTGTTGTTACAGATGGAATTAATTCTCAGAAGTTGATTAATAATGATGGCACAATGTATTTTTGATACTGATACTAGAATTCCAGGGTGTAAATTTATTGATAATGAAGTGAAATTTTTTCCTATTTAAAAAAAAAAAAATAGTGGATTGTGAGGAGTTATGAATGTTAATATTGATATCGAGAAAATCAGCTTAAAAGTTATTTGTATTTATCTTTTTTTTAAAAATAAGGTGTATTAGATAAATGTCATGACAGATTTAATAAAAATTTGGAGGGTTCAAAACAATTAAGTCATCCACTTACTTAAAAGCATGTTTGTTAATTAATACTTTTTTTTTGAAGTAATCTAACTAAAGAATTTCTGGTATTGAGGAATATTTAGTTCCTTGTGTTGATTACCTTGAGTTTGGATGTAAAAGTTATCATGATTGAAAATGCAATGATTACAGAGTTTTATCCAAGAGTCAAAGTCTATCTTTACAATAATTTAATAGTTGTGGTAAAGTGAAATTAAAGTAACTTGAGGGATTTTAAGAGGATGATGGTAAATGCATATATGTGTATGTCAATCAATTAAATTTTAAGAATACATAGGCTGTTTGAGAAAATATGCTTAATCTTATTTAAATTATTATAACTTTTTGTATTCTCGAAATTCACAGTACTTACAATAAACGACTTTTTCCTTCACTTCTATTTTATTAAGAAAAGTTTTTTTATTCTGTTACATTAAATTACCTTTTGACATTTGTTCGTTATTGTACTGTAAAATAAAAAAAAATTCCTGTAGTATAATTGTATCATATTATAATAAGAATAATAGTAATATAATGTATATATATAATAAGTATGATATCTTGTAGTATAATAAGTAGTTGTTAACAAACATATAATTTGTCATTTATTTCTAGACTTTGTATTTGTGAATTTATTTCATCAAATAATTTCCTTAATGTAAATACATGATTTGATTTTCAAAATAATTCTAAATATAATAAATGATTAATATATTAAATAATTAAAAAAATTTTATTTACCACCATTTAGGATTTTGATTGCATTTCTATAATTTTCTGATCTTAAAGGGAGTCCTTTTTTTTACAGTTGCTGCTTTACTTATTAAAATTTTCAATCTTCTGAAGCATTTTTTTTTCGTGAATCCTAGATTTATACGAGGCCAAAATTCTTGAAATTTACAAATATTGGCTGAAAACTTATTTAAAGATATGTGCAGTATTACAGTAACTTTATGTTACTTCTTACTTTTATACTTGATTCTGTATCACTATTAGACTGATTTAAATTTTAATTGCTTAAAATTTCAATTTTACTTAAGTTTCACAAGTATCCTTTTACTTATGATTTACATGATTTACAGAGCTTTATAGATTTATATTCTAACGAGGTGTGAGTTTCTTTTTATATTTGATGTACTTTTGTTGGAATCTTGGTACCCTAAATCTTTTATGTTGTAACTTTCTTTGTTTTTGCCTGTTTAAAGTGACTGGATCTCTACAAAATTCAAAAAAATTTCATTAGCAAGACACAATTTTGTAATTTCCAATGAAATGACACCAGAATTATTTATGCGAATATATCAGAATTACAGGATTGCTAATATCAGCATGTACATTATAGATAACATAATAATAATAGTAATATGCCCCTTAGTGGAGATGTTAGAAATTAAAAACCTTTTTGTCTGAATGTCTTTCCTAAGTGACCAAGTTTCAAAGTGTACTCTAAATTGTATACTTTTCAAATGGATAGTTATGACTGTAGGCAATTGTGAATAGGGAACTGTAATTTTAAAATTCATATAAATTAAATTATAAATAGAACCGAGTATTTAGTATAAATAAATTCTAGGGCATTTATTTACATTTTATTCTCATAGGGAATTTTTTAATTTATTGTATAACTCCTCACTTTAGAATTTTTTAAATATACAAAATTAAAAAGAAAACAAATTTTTAGAAGAACCAAATATAGAAAGATTAGATGTGAAATTAAATATATTTTGGATAAAACCATCTTGTGCCTTTAATTATGTAGAAATATTTAGATTGTATTCTCTCCAAATATTAGTTTAAAGAAGTATAACAAATGTTTATATAAAATTAATGCTTTATTTTATGTAAAGAGTTACTAAGGGATGGAAAATCTGTGGCAACGGCACCAAAATTCATCCCTTGCTACATTCTGTGACAAAAACGGCAAATTTCATATTATAAAAAATGATATTTTTCCTTTATTTTGATTTAGTAACTCTGAAGAATAGCCAAATATGAATGAGCCAATATTCAGCTTTCGCTTAAGATTGTCACTAAAGGTTCTGGCGAGTTCTGCTTTTATGACGTTTTTGCTGGTGATAAGATTTATTAGTTATGTCAAAAACAACATTCATCATGCATTTCTTTCTTTTTTAATGATTCGAATAGTTGAAAAATTTTATTATAGATGATTTGAATTAAGGCGCCATCTATTGTCCTTTATAGGAACCCATAGGATAAATAATTTGTTGTAAACATATTTTGCTAAATGTTTCTGCAATAAACTATTTCAAATAAATGTATTAAATTTAAATTAATTACAAATTTTATTAATAATTTACATTTGTCAATTCTTCACTACCATGCATAATTTTTTCCTTTCTTTGCTAGATTTTTTTTATTTCTAAAAAGTGCTGAAGTTTTCCTTGCTGCTAATATGTTTTCTTTGTGCCTTTTTTATTTATTATATTTTTAAATATCCAAATTTTTAAATTTTATTTTTAATAAAAATTTACAAATTAGTTGTAGATTGTGATTTGAAAGATTGAAGCAATTCTTTATTTCCCATTTATTACTTGAACTGAATTTTATAATTCATCATTCATTGAATTTTTTTTTTCCCACGGAAAATCTATCATTATGTTATATCTAGAAATAATGAAATTTTCAAAATGAGAATTCTTAAATAATATTTATTTAAAAATATATATATATTTAGGACATTTATCCATTATTTACATATACATATTTTTTTTCATTTTCCTTATTCTTGACTTATTGCTTTTTTTGTGCTATATATATATATAATTTTTTTTTTTTTTTTTTTTTTTCAAAATTCCGATAGATATAATTTTAGTTAAAATTTTATAACTAAAAAAAAAAACTTCTTTTGCTTTTATAAATAGAAATAACTTGTAATAAACATATAAGCATTTTTTTCTTACTCCATTAAAAGTCGTATATCATTTGATGTTATTAAATTTTAAATGAATCTTTTATTTTTTACTGCAATACATTTAAAATAATTTATATTTCAATTAAAAAAATATTTAATGTAAAAAAGGCATGCCAAAACATTTAGAGAAAAAAATTAATATATTTTTCTATTAAATAATTAAATAATCATAATATTTTAAGAAATCCATTAAAAATTGTACAATATTTCCATTAAAATATTAATTGCTAAAATTTCCAAAAAGTTAGAAGCTGTAAGAAGGATAAAGAAAAATTGTTAGCCTTAAAAAAAAAAAAATAATAATAAATATTTTAATAATTACATCTCTTATTGAAATTTATTCAATTCAGTAATGGATATAAATTACATAGAATGTAAATCACTATAGTGAACTGTATATTGTATTAGACTTAAATAATTGATATAAATTAGTCTGAAGGTGTTTTAATTAAAACATTAAGCCTTGAGGTTTGTTAAGTGTATGTTTATGCTAATGAGGTGAATGGGTTAAAAATTTATTATTTTTTGTGTATTATTTTTTCCTTTAATTTTAAATTGTGTTTAAATAAAACAATAAATATTATCAATTGTATGTACTCTTTAAAAAATTGAAATGAATTTTTATGTGTGTGTTTTAAATTTTAACAAATATTTATGTTAAAAAGGAGTTGCAACGAATTAAGTTACATCTTAATTAAGTTAGTAAATCATAATTAATTAAGACACCTTGTAGTTATTTTTGCATAAAATGGTTCTATAATATCATTTAGGTGACTTAACTTACAATATGAGAGTTAATTTTTAATGTCATTATAAGGGTGTTTTTAGTCATGTTTTTATGCAGAGATAGTAAAAAGTGTTTAAATATGAATTTTTTAACACATTTTTCCCATAAAAGATTTTATTATTGCTGAAAATTTAAAATTTACTTATTTCTTAATAAAGAGACTAGCATGTAACCTTCACAATTATTTATTTTTTTTAAAGAAAAGTTTAAAGATTTTACTCAAAACTTTCATTTTGTATTCTGATACATACTTATTATACCATATGACTAGCACATTATATACCACCTATTGTTATACCATATAATATTTGCCAACATATAAAACAGAGCATGGACTGACATAACCCAAACACACATTCATAGTCATTCATTTTGTACTAAAACATGTTGCTAAAGTTATTATAGATCTTTGCATTACGTAAAATATTGAAGTTTTTCCTGATTCATTTGTATGCATCCTATCTATTCTGATCTAAATGAAGTTGTTCCATCTGTGTGTTTACTTGTGTAATAAATATGAATTTGATATTTCTATTCTTCATTGTATGGTATCTTGGAATGCCAACAATATTATTGTGTATATTTTTAATCCTTTAAAGCAAAAATATATTTATGAAAATATGCAAATTAAAGTACAATAAATTTAAAACTAAGAACTCTCTTTGACATAACCACAATTGGCAATGGTACCCCATTGTATGTCAAGTAATATCTATATTCAGTTTATGTCAGTGGAATAACTAGCTTTCAAATATAAAAGTATTTGTTTTGACAAATTAATTACGATATAATGAAAGTGTGAAATTATAGGATAAAAAAAAGGACAGATATTTACTTTTAATATCAATGTTTGGAAATAATTTTGTAAATAAGCTTATTATAAATAAAAAGTTAATAATTTATAGCTATTTTTTATTTGTTTAATTTATTTTTTAACAGCTATTGAAGACTTTTTTTAATATATGTTTGCAGCGGAAAAATATGACGTCAAAATTATGCATGATGCAACAGAGGTCAGGATGGCCAAATTAACTTCAGAAATGATAGAAGCATATGTAAATTCTGGTGAACCAGTGTAAGTGTGTTAATGAAATACTTTAGTTATAAATTATATTTTTTAAATCTGATTTTCAAAATACTGGATATACAGAGATGAATTTGCTAGATGGCGAATTCACATATGGATAACAAACATTATTATAGATAAATTTACATAGATCTATAATGGTATTCTGTTTACGGAAGATTATGCAGTAATAACTCCTCATCTTAAAGAGTAAACATTGAAAGTATTTATTGGGAATTACTAGGAATATAGTGTTCACTTAACAGAGCAAGTGAAAACTATTATTGGCCAGGAATAAACAAAGATGCAATAAATTATTTTTAGTACTGCAGAAGTGTGTCAAGAATACCAAAAGGATAATATCAAAGAACAGTATTATTAAGCAAGATATCTAATATACACTTGCAAATAGTAGCTATTTACATATTTTTCTTTTGGAAAAAGATTAACTTGTGACTGCAGTCAACTACTCGAGCTATTTATTTCTGCTTTCTATGAAGTCTCTTGTCACACACAATTATCAAGACAAAATGTGGTTTACAATGCCTAGCATGCCAGAAATACTGTGGTCTGATTGGGGAACTCAGCTGATCTCTGAAGTATTTTATCAGTTTGCAGACGTTACTTTAGTGTACACACATCGAGTCTTGAACATAAACGTCAGAATAGTTCAGATGAAAGCTATGTTTAAAAGGCTAAGATTTTGCTTTGATTCTACTCAACGGTGGGAATATATCATGGGGAGTCTAAGGTTTCTTAGTGCAAAGGCTTTTGGGAAGAAGCACTGCAAGGACTGTATCAATGAGTGCCTGAATTTCTCGAAATTTAATAGCCTTGCAACACAAAGAAGAATCTTATAGAAATCGAGGCTCAAGATAGAACAATTTGTCTTTTTCAAATGATTATGGTTCAGAAAGTGACACAGAAACTAGATCCGTGCAAAAGTCAATGCTATAGTCGAAGGACCTAGATCTTTCCTAATCAAAACATCCAAGGGTTTTACATATTGTATAAATTCTTAGTTGCTGGAATCTGATGTTCCCAGTGAAATAAATCTAGCATCAAAGAGTAGGTCTCCACCAGCAAAAAGAAGTTCTATTGGTTGATTGATTTCATGAATGCTGCGATGAAGGACTGAGTGAAAACGCAACTTCGACAACTCACCTAGCCAAGAAGAAACTGAAAGAATAATAAAAATAAAAAATAAAAACCCACAAAAACTTAAATGTGGAATGACTTAATCATTATCATAAAAATATTGTATTATGTAACTATTACTGCTATGTATGAAAGTTTTAACAGTGTAGTTTAAATAATAACTGTGACAATGTGGTTTGAATTTCACTTGTTGTATGATAGCACTGGGTAGACCAAAGTCTTTCAAGTTCCATGTTGCCAGCCACTTTTATCGCTGACCGAACTTTTTCAACTTATTTTAATGCTTGTTAAAGGCGATTATTGAACATCTACTCAATAAATTCTAGGCCTCTATTTTCCTCTGGTGGTAACTGGTTAAACCAGAAAGATTTGTCTCAGTATGCAACTTTCACTCATAAGAATAAGATTTTGTTCTTTCAATTTATATCATAAATTATTTAACCAAAAATACTAAAATAAGGATTTTATAATCTTTAAAGATAAATAACGATCTAATATCATTATCATTCTATATTAGTTGTTATTAAATATGTTAACATTGAATGGCTGAAATAAAAATGGAAATCAACGGCAGAATATTCGTCAATTTTGTTTAAAAAAAATCGTAAACATAATATATAATACAATACAATACAATCAATATTTCATGATTTTTCATTTAATGGTTAATGAATATGGAGAAAATCTAATATTTTGCACCATTTATATTTAAAATATATTACTTACAAAAACATTTTATTTATATTTAAATTCCTGTCATTTATATCATTGTTAT
Organism: Caerostris darwini; assembly: GCA_021605075.1. Classification (NCBI taxonomy): domain Eukaryota; kingdom Metazoa; phylum Arthropoda; class Arachnida; order Araneae; family Araneidae; genus Caerostris; species Caerostris darwini. The sequence continues at coordinate 475,806 of BPLQ01010352.1, forward strand.
TATTCAATAAACTGGGACTCATTTGATTTCATTTTGTTTATTTGTAAATATTATTTTTCAAATTCTTAACAATTAAATGACAGGCACAAGCAAAATGAACATCTTGTAAAGATAAATATCTCAAATTCACTGCACTGTAGAAATGAATAAAACTATCATTACACTCCATTTGAAGCCTTTTTATATTCCGTTACAGAACTTTCAGTACAATTCCAATCCTTGATAATATTCCTAGCAGTTTACCATGAGAACACCTGTTCCTTGAGATTAGAAACTTCGCAAAAATTCCACCTAACATGAACTCCAAATACTTGTCTTGTCAAAGTCGTCAACTTAGGGGTATTTTTAATCGTGGCATTGTACAGTGTGTTTTAGGCATTTTTTTAAATAGAAACATTTAACGCTTTAAATCTTATAAATTAAACATCATAAAAATTAATAAATAAATAAAAAATATCAAATATTTATAAAATATTCTTGTTACAAAGGGAACCAGTGAGTTTTAAGATTTATCTTATTTACAAATAATTGGATTTATTTATATGTCAGGCAATTTAAATATAATGTATTAATAACATTACCATTGTAAAACTTAGCTATTTGATTGCAAATTAAGAAGAGACAATAAACTAATTTTTTAATTTAATTTTGATTTAATTAACTTTGTTTAATTTTATGACAAACATGCTAACAAAAGAGAAACGGTTTGAAGTGTTTTGTAAAAACATCTTAAAATCAGTAAAAGATAACTTTTGATTAGAGGGATGTGAAAAAAAATATCTAATTCATCATACATGAATGCATTTCTGTAATTCTCAAGTTGTTAATGATCCAAGTTTCTTGTTCAAATATAGCTTTGAGCTCTTTTTATAATGAAACAAATGCTTATCAGTTATTAACCAAGTTCAAAATATAATTTTTGTTCTTTATTCTAAAGCTTACCTTTAAATGTGATTTTTTATTTAATTATGATTTTAATGTGATTAAATGTGATTTATTTGAATGCTTGTTAATGTAATCAATACTTACATTTTTATAATCTGTAATAAAGCTTTTATGAAATTTAATATTCAGAACGTTTGCTTGTGCTTGTTATAAATTGCAAACAGCCTGTAAAGAGATTTTGTAGATTTAATTTGCATTTCAAATATGAAGTGCTCATTTCTGTTAGTGAAAACAAGTACATTTTTTTTTATTGTGTACTTTTGCAATTTCTGTTAATATGTTTGATAACTTATTTGCTGTTTTCTTTCCGTTAGAAATAAAGCTGGTGGCTATGCTATTCAAGGTATGGGATCTACATTTATTGAAAGAATTGATGGGGATTATTTTAATGTTGTTGGCTTGCCTGCTTACAAACTTGCTGAAGAAATATACATGATGTGTAAAAATCGTATGCTGTAAATTAAAATTTAAGGAATATTTTTTACTTGCTTTTTGCGAGCATATGTTTTATTTTATTTTATCATAAATTGTAACTTATTGTTGCATAAAGACGTACTCAATGTTTATGTATGATGTTTAAAAAAATAATAAATAATTTGAAACCATTTTTAAGAAATTATTTTGCTTCATATTCTCAAATTGAAAAATTAAAGTTTTTTATTTATTTTGAAAGATTTGGTAATTATAAATGTTGGTTGAAATTCGTTTCGTTTATTATAAATATTGCTATAATTGAATCTATTGCAAAGATCTTATTGTTTGATCATTTGTAAAAACTGATTAAAGGAGAAAATTTCGAATTTAAAACTTATAGCTTGTAAATAAAACCATGAAAAAAAATATTTTTGACTGATGTGCATTTCAACACAATACTTTTCTTTTAGTTTTTGCATGAAAATTTTTTATAAATTATCTTTGATTAGTTTTTTATTCATTAAATAAAGATTTTAAATTCCATCCATATTTAATTTCTAAATACTGTTAATAATAGTATACTTCTCTAATAGAAATCTAGTTTGAAATGTTTTCTTACTGTTTTGAACGAAAAATATGATGCACATCAAATAAATAAATAAAATTCTATCTAAAAAGTGGTATGTCAATGAACAGGTTCGCTGGTGGGGTATTTCGGCCCAAGGGTTTTTCTCCCACTACTAAAAGTAAGCTAATTGCCAGGAAACATTATGTATAATGATTGTAAACAATGGATTGTGTATATGCATTGGATTGGAAAAAAGAATTAAAAGTTAGTGAATTAAGATCGGGTCGAAAACCGGTGTACAGTTGTAGCTTGGAAGTCGAACTAGAAAGAGCCGCATGAGAAAATTACCGTGGACCGAGAAAGTGAAGAAAGTGGCCACAATAAAAGAGAGCAAGTATACAGTGTGAAAGGCAGACACAGAGGAAGTTTGCAGAGCTCAGTGGAAGGTCGCCAGGAGCGTTTGAGAGTGATAGTGTGATCGACATTACCCATAGGACAGTGAGAAGGTCGAAAACTATTGATGTACCGGAGTGTTTTGCTCGCATCGTTAAGTTTTCATTGTAAATATCATGAATGGATGTTCAATTTGTTTTGATAATAGTCATGAGTTAATATCCCACCTAATAAACGTATTGTATTTCGAGTGGTGATACTGTAGAGCAAGTTCATTACTCCCTGCATGAGATTTTTACATGGGGAGATTAAATTTCTTCCAAGACAAAAGAAACCTTTATAGACAAATTGAGCATCCCACAAGATATTATTTACGTATAAAAAATTATATCCTTCTCATATTTTAAAGTTTTAGAAATATTTAACCTAATTCTGCTTTTCCTTTTCTCAAGATTTTTTTTTAAAAGGATAAAAAAAAAAAAAAAAATTCCGTTTAATGTCATGCAAAATCCTCTTCTATTAAGTTTACTGGAAATCCTTAGGAATATTATTTACACGAGCTATTTTTATACTTAGTGCTATTGGCTTTAGTGTTTGATTAACAATCTATTGAAATTGTTTTGTATGACATCGATTATGCTTTTTCTCCAGAGTATTTCGGTGAAAAACATAAGGAATGTTTCCCTTTTTAATGCTCATTTTCCAGCTTTATTTGCACTTTATATAAATATATAAATAAACTTAAAATTGGTAAAGCCCCTGGTGCTGATAACATCACTATCAAAATGCTAAAAAACCTTTCATCCATTATCATTTGTAGAATTGCCAAACTAATCAGTGCAATTATTAAATTAACGTACTTTCCTCATTTTTGGAAAAAGCAATATTTTTGACAATTCTTAAACCAGGAAAGGACCCCTCTAATCCTAGTAATTATTGACCTATCTCTCTTCTTTCCACTATAAGTAAACTAACCGAATTTGTAATTCTCAAAAAAATTAAAAATCATCTAACAAATTTATTATGATTCCTTAGCAATTTGAGTTTACCTCTAAATTAAGCACCACTCATCAATTTCTTCGTATTACGGAAATGATTTCTGAAGGTCTTAGCAAAAATGTTTTGCGAGTATTGTTTTTCTCGATGTAGTCACAGCTTTTGATAGAGTCTGGAGCGATGGTTTGATTTATAAATTAATCACATACAATTTTCCAACATATTTAATTCTTCTAATTAAATCTTATTTAACCAATAGAACATTCACTGTAATAGTAAACAAATCTCTTTCTACATGTAGGAATATTAATGCGGGCGTGTCCCATAGCTGATTAATTGGCCCAATTTTATTTAATATCCATATCAATGAACATTCCACAAACTACACAAATTAAACTAGAATTTACGTGGATGATACTGTCGTCATCACCGCCTCTAAAACTATGCAAGGTCTTCAAAATAATTTTATTCATTATTTCTCTCATCTCGAAGCTTGGCATACTAGATGGAAAATTAAAATTAATGTTGATAAAACAGAGATTGTACTTTTTACGAAGAGAAAAATTCTCCCTCCTAATATTTATCATTTTAATCAAAAATTAACTGGACTAAAATGCTAAATATCTAGGAGTTTTTCTTGATAGCAAATTAACATAGACTAATCACATTAAAACTAAATATAATACTTGTCTTCGCATGCTCTGCCCATTCATTAATAAAAATCCCCCCCCTTTCAATTGAAAATAAACTAATAATATACATATATTATATGAGTCTCATTATGACATATGCACACCCAATTTGGGGTTCTGCTGCAAGGTTCCATATTAACTATATTAAACGAATTGAAAATAAACTTCTTAGAATGATTACAAATTCTCCTTGGTACTTTAGAAATGATGACATTTGTCATAATCTTGCCCTCCCTAGTATTCAAAATTTTATGCTCAAGCTTGCGGAAAATTTTTATACAAATCTTAAACATATTCCGAATGATGAAATTCGTAGTCTTCCGGGATACGATTTCACATTGCCGGAGCACGCTAAGCGCCCAAGGGCGGTCTTATACAATTTGCAATTTCCGTAGACGAACTGGCTCAGTCGTCAAGAACGTCGATTTTGCTGCCGTTTTTGGCTGCGGGTTCGACCCTGACCTGTTCCTTTAGTCGTTTTTTCTAGCGAAGAAAACACCATTCTATAGTGCTTCCTTCTTTATTTTTCCTTAACTGATTTTAATTTTATAATTTATTTTTAAAAGCTTAATAATAATAATAATAATAAACTTTTTTTTTTTTCTAATTTTGCTCTTTCGTATGTTTTTTTGCTTTGAACTGGGACAGACTTTGATCATTTATTGCATTATAATACTCCATGTGTTTTTTCTTAACAATGCCATCTATTTCAAGATAGGAGTTATAGGCCCCTACGGGGCAAAGGCACTCCGTCAACCCATAACTGACTGACTCCTCAAATTGCATCTGAGCAGCCTGTCACTGCTCAGATGCTAAACTCTCTCAATGAAGGATCGTTCTCTGCTTGTGAAGTTCTTCTACAAGAACGACGATTGTGTTCTAGCAGCTTTAAAGAAATTTCGTTCATTAAGAGGTATGAAAAAATGCTGCGATCCGATGTCTGCCAAGGGTTTTCAGAAAATGATTAAGAAATTCGAAGAGACAGGTTCATTTGCAGTGAAATCTGGCAGAGGGAGGAAATCAGTTGCTTTGACGTCAGTAGAAGATCCACAGCATCACAGGAAGAGCCGAGCAGTAATGTGCAAACGTGCAGTGCACGAGCGAATTGCCCGATCTTTAGACATGCCTGAGAGCACGGTACATAAAATTTCACGCAATATCCTGCACTTCTATCTATACAAAATTAAACATGTTCAGGAGTTGCTTCCTACAGATCTGTCAGTAAGACACAATTTTTGATCTAGAATTTTTTGCTCGCATGGAAGTGGACAATGATTGGCCATGGAACATTTTGTAGACAGACGAGGCCCATTTCTCCCTCCAAGGCTTTATCAATATACAAAATTGCAGGATATGAGCAACGGAAAATCCATTCGCAAATACACCATTACCGCTTCATTCTGCAAAGGTAATTGTGTTCCGGGTTGACGACATCGTTTATTGTAGGACCATCATTGTTTGAAGAGGCGGGTCCCGTTACGCTATGAGAGTCTTGCGCAACCATGTCATTCCAACACTTCAACAGCGTGTATGTCTGGATAGAATCATTTTCATGCAAGATGGCGCGCCTCCGCACATTGCAAAGCCAGTGATGATAAATAAAACCCAAATTTTGAGGAGGGTTAATTTGATTTACAAAAGGCGAATTTGGATTGCCAAACATGTATTTCATAGTCTTTTAAGTACATAAGTCTTATCTTGAATGATTAATACTTATAATCAAAATTAATATATGAATTTTAAATTAAAAAAATTATAAAAGAACAAAAACTATATATGCAAACTAAAACATATTAAGTTTTACGATTATATAGATATTAAATACTGTCAGCTCAACACTGATAAGTACTTTTATACCCAAATTCTACAGTTACATTCATTTTTTTTTTTTATCAAACATGAAATCAACAGGAATTTTATTCCTAGATATTGTAAAAGCCTTCAACATGGTCTAGTACGATGAACTTCTTCAGAAAATGATACAACTTAACATTCCACGAGAATTAATTAAAATAACGCTTTTTTACATCTGTTAAAAAAATTCAGAATAAGAGTCAAACAATTATTTACTCAACCAAGCCTATTGTTAGCAATTTCCCTCACGGCTTGCTAATCTCTCTGTTTCTCTTTTCCAACTAAGTGACTTTCCCTAAAACATTGTAATTCATAAGCATATTACTCATAAAAGTCCCAAAATCACACTTAAAAATCTACAAAATACCTTCGGCTACCCAAACCTTAAACTTGACTTTCCTCTTATTAAAAATAATTAAAAACACAAAAACATAACTCGCATCCATTAAAAATTTTAAATATTATCTCCAAATTTAAACTCTAAATATTTTCTCATGAAATCTGAAACAAACTTTTCATCAGCCTTATTAAGTAATTAATGTTATATGGAACAAATTTGTGAAGTACAGTATTTTCAACAGACTATGTCAAGAAATATTGCTAGAATATAAAATCCTCTACCACACAAAGTGAAAGCAATTTTCAACATAATGAAACAGAGACACATATATGAATTAAATAGTAGTAATTCTGTATTGAAACATTTTGAAAAATAAATGATTTTGTACATCATTTAGTTTATATATAATTTTATATTAATGAAATATCATAAATGCTATATTAATGCCAAATAAAGAAAACTCTTTCTTTTCAAATTTCAAATACCATATACTTTATTATATATCTGAATATATTTTTGTCTATTTTGTTAAAATTGCTATAGTTAAAATCCGGTAAAAGATCACGTGATTATATTTTTTAAAGAATTATAATTTTTTATATTTAATAACCTTAATTTTATTAATAATCATTTTGTTAAGAACCTTTATTTTATAAACTAAACTTTGAACCAGAGAAACGAATTATTCAATCTTGAAAGTAAAATACGTTATGTTAATAGGAAATCTATTTAATAATTCTCGGCAAAATTAGTAAAGAAACAATAGAATTTTAAGTGCAATTTTATGCACTTTTAAACATTAAATATTCTTATAACTAATGCTTGAAATATCTATGATGCTAAATATTTTTTTATAAAATTAGGAAGAGGGTTTACTTGCTTTGTATTTCAGATGAATTTCGTCATTTATTTATGTTTCTTTTATCTATTGCGTGTATATATATATCTTCATTTATTATTTTTATTTTCATTTCTTTCACTTTTCTTTTTATTTACATTTAGTTGAGAAATTGGTGCGTAGTGCTTAGTTTTGGGGTGAAACCAAATTGATGGGGGATCATGATAGAGCGTTTATTAAGATGAGCTTTAATTTCAATTTGGGATACATCAGCATCAATCTTGGGTTCACAGAGTGCCTTGAACTCCTATCTTGGGATAGAAAGCATTGATAGGATAAACATGGGTTGTTAAAAGGCAATTAAGTGATCAAGGTCTCTCCCAACAAAAGTAAATAAACATACGAATAGAGAGTAAAATTAGAAAATGTTTGGATTTTTAAAAAAATTAAGTAGAATTAAAGAAGAAGAGATAAGGAAAAAAAACACTAAGGAATGGGGTTGCCATTGCTAGAAATAATGTCTAAAGGAACAGGTCAGGGTCAAACCCGCAGACAAACGGCGCAACAGTGACGCGTGTGACGACTGAACCAGTTAGTGTAGGAAAATTGCAATTTATATAAAACCGTCCTTGGGCGTTTAGCGTTCTACGGCAGAGTGAAATCTTATCTCGGGAGATTAACGAATTTCATCAGTCGGAATATGTTCAAATTTTCAACACTCTAGCAACACAATGTTTTAAGTCCCGCTCATCATCATTCAACTTTCACAGAGTACATACCTAAAAGTGAAGTCAGTGGATGGGTGTGATAAGAGCTCCCCTATGTAAGGTTATCCCTTTTTGTTCATAATGAACTAAATAGACGTGTACAACAATTCAAATGAATGTATAAATTGAAGGCAATAGAGATTAAAATGACTTGAAATCAGAAACGAGAAATCGGATAGATAGACTGTCATGAGGTGATGACATTTATTGAAAATCCGAAATAAGATTACAAAATATAAAGATACAAAATATGTAGACAAAGATCATCGGGAGAAACAATAACAAAGATGAAGTTTACAAAACAAAGATGATGACATATGAGGTTAGAGTGACTTAAAACTGTTATGAACTTTCTACAAAACGAGGATGAATATTTTTTATTAGAGATGATGAATAGTAGATACAGACATGATAAATGAAAAAAAAGGGATGGAAATTGAGGATAAATGATATAACAGTGATGAAAGGATATCGAGAACAATTTTGGTCAAAAACATGCTTATGAGATGATGTAGGCTGAAGGCTCACGCTCAGACCGAATGCTTATTATATGCAGAAGCTATCTTCTTGAACATTAGCGACAAAATTCTAGAAAAATACTCTTTAAACTTAATGCGAAATATTTTTAACATCATCCGCGCTTACACAGAATATACAGACGATGCCTTCTTAATTATTAGCAACAAAAGTATAGAAAAATTTCTTTAATCTTCAAATTACTTTTCATGAAATCATTCAAGGGTACGGAAGAGGGTAATTCGGCCTTCAATCCGAGTAATCCGAAGCAGTGAAATTTCAAATAAAAAACAAATGCCAATTCAACATTTGCAAATTCACAGCACCAATATAACATGAAAACAACACACCTGTCTTCTTGATATCATTTTCTCTCATAACCTCGCTTTCAAACAAAGCTTTCTTTATTTTAAAAAAGAAAGCCATACAAAAATTAAATTGCAATGAAAAGAATAGCTGTTAATTCTGAAGTTGTCGGTCCTGGCATCTCATTCAATTTTCACTATTTGAAGCTTACTTAAATATAGTTCTTCTATCATTATCTCTTCCAGCTATTGTGACCTCCGAATACTAAACACTTTGTACCATTTAGCTTTACGTTTCGCAATAGGTCTTATGAAATGTACTCCGATCATGTTTTACACAAATTTATCAAACAAATTTCTTTTGATTCATTTTCTTCTCTCTCTATTTATATAGATCTGGAAACCAATCTCCTCAACGTCTTTTTACAAACCTTCTAGACAACTTAAACATTAAACCTTCCAATTGAATTCTCAATTTTCCACGAGTTAAGAAGAATTCGACATTCACACTTCATCTTGATAATTAACCCTTTCAAAACAAACAGTTATCCCATGATGACATCAAAATTTTTTTTGAACAACATAAAGATGAACACTGGAACGACAAGGTTAGTTTACCCTCAGATGCATCTAAGATGAATCTTAAATATTCAATAACTGCCAATAACTTTTTCCCAAGAGTCTTCTTCTGGTCGCATTTCTAATTTCAATAGAATTTTCACAGTGAAGGCTTTGCACTGATTTTAATCATTTCATTATGTTTTCTCAACTCATAATTATATCATCCTAATTAACAGTCTTTCTGTTCTTCAAACTTTAAAGAATGGCACTTTCCAATCTAATCGCTCCATCACACTACTCGGTAGTCAACTATAAAACATCTTAAACACCATTTTAACAATTAAATTCCTCTAGACTCCTGGATACGTTGGCATTGCAGAGAATGAAGTATCACATTCGCTAGCAAAATCAACAGCTGACAAACATAATTTTTTCATTTGATACCTCCAGCTGATCTTTTTTTTCAACAGAAAAAGAATACATTACAAAAATAGCAGATCAGTGGGTAATCGAAAAAACTCAAGAACTTATTTATTTAAATAAGTCTTAAATCTTCTCATCGACTTCTCTCAACAAATCAAAAGGAAGACGTCCTTCTTTCTAAATTTCGCTCAATAATATACCATCATCATATATATGGAGTTTAGCTTAACTCCACAGATTTTATCTCCCTCCCTCATTCATACGTGCATTCTGCAAAACACCAGAAACCATTGAACTCATTTTGTTCCAATGCGAGAAATATATAGAGCTAATAACCAACTACAAAGTGCTTTCGAATACACAGTTCTAGTTATTCTTGGACATTCGATGTGTCTGGGGATACGTATTACAGGATTGTAACAATATTTCATTTTCTTTCTTTTTTTCACTACTAAATCTCGTAAGTAACGGGAAATACATTTTTTTTTTTTTTACCTTTTTGTAATGGTTGTAATTCAATCCCCCTTCCCCAATTTTATAATGTAGTGGGCTAGTCGATCGACAGTTTTGTTTTTCCTTCCCTTTTATATTTATTTTCTTTTAAGTTGCCGAAAATAACGTGCTTAATTCACTTCTTTCAAAATCATATTTAAAACACTACAAGAGATCTATCATATTTGAAAGACTATCGATGATTCACGAGTTAGGGGTTTTACAGTAATTCGATTAACATAAGAGACTCTCGTATTTTAACAATTGGATAATCTTGCCCTATTAAAACTTGTATTATTCACTATCCTCCTTCAACTTCTCATAAAAATTTTAAATTGAATTCTCTTTCTAAGCAAAATCCTCTGAAGCGCGCGACTGCCGAAGATAGCGATTTTCAACTTCCCCCAAACGCAACACTGTTAAAGCGCCTACTTTCTTTTCTCCCAATGCTATTTCTACGTCTAATAAATTCATGAACCTTGAAAACCTAACTGAACCCGACCCTCCTTTCACGCAGGCTCCAAAAATCTCGCCCATCATGGTCCGCCGAGCGGAAAATATCAAAGCACCACTTAAACCCATCAAGGACTCATTCAGAGATATTAAAATCACTCTCTCCGGAGAACTTTTCAAAATTTTTGCCAAAGACTCTGACGAACACCGCAACGTCACTAAACTCCTACAAAATAACAAAATGGACTTTTTCTAATTACGCCCCGTAATGAAAGGCCAATTAAAGCCGTTATCAAAGGTCTTCATCGAAATACGCCTGCAGAGGAAATTGAGCAAGAACTGTCGGACCTCAATTTCAAAAACTCTAAAGTTACTCAACTTACCAACCTCAAAACCAAAACTCCAATCGCCGTGAGGTAAATAGTACTCCCTCGTACAAAAGAAAATGAAAAGATTTTTGATCTCACCATTTTCTCCTATCTCACCGTAAAAATAGAAAAATTTAATAGACGACCTGGCACCACCCAATGTTATTCCTGTAACCGTTTTCATCACAGTTCTGCAAATTGCTATAGCTCCCCCCGATGCTTGAAAAGCGGAGAAGCCCACAACACAAAGCAATGTACTATAACCGAAAAAATTGAAAACCCCATGTGCATTAACTGCGGCCAGACGGGTCACCTCGCTGCTTGGCGCGGATGCCCAAAATTCCCTAAACCAAGAATTCCCCCTCAAAATCCTGCTAACCCCCGCAATTTCACCCCCTATCGCCAAGTCACCAATAACTTCTCTTACGCCAATATCGCTGCCAGCAACATCACCCCTCAAATTCTTCCGAAAATCACTCCTATTCAAATCCCCCAAATTCAAACTGATGCTACTAATAATACTGAAATTTTTCAATTACACTTTATTTTGAAAGAATTTGCAAAACTCTTCGCTAGCGATGGAATTAAATCAATGTTCATTAACATGCAAGCTGCTGAAACTAAAGAAGACAAATTATTTACTATATTGCATGGATTTTCCGCTTTATACAATAATAAATCAAATTAATGTCTGATCCCTTCACTGGACTCAAAATCTGCTACAGGAATGCTAACGGCATCTATTCTAAATGGACTGATTTTAAAAACTTTGTTCATAATCATAATCCAGATGTTATTCTCCTTCAAGAAACTATGCTTTAAACCACCCAAACTATCTTCATTCCAAATTATAACTTCTTTCGTAATGACGGTCCACAAAACCCTGTCTCAGATGGCACTGCAATACTCATCAAAAACAATATCTCATCACGAAGTTCCCACGCCCTCCCTCAACAGCATCAAAACAACTATCATCTCTGTCCACTTCGCTAACATCCCCCCCCACCATTGCTTCTATTTATGTTCCCTGCCGCATCACCGCATCCGATTTCCTCGCTGATCTCACTACTCTCCTATCCATCAACAACAGTTCAATTCTCTCTGGCGACTTCAACTCTCATCATATCCGATGGGGTTGTCATACCAATAGCTATACTGGCATCAACCTTCTCAACTTTTCTGTCCGCACTGGTTTTGAGATCATTGCACCCTCCACCCCCACCAGATACGGTCTGAACTCTTCTTCTGCTATTGATCTCACGATCCTTAATAGCTTCCATTACACTTACGACATCACCTCCATCTCCGAACTTTCCTCAGATCATAATCCAGTTCTTCTCAATTTTAATGTTAATTACATCACACTCAATATCTCCCCTAAAGTTTCCACCAACTGGAAAACCTTTAACAAACAGCTTTCTCAGATCACTCCCCTGTTTCCTTCAAATATTGATAACAGCAATGATCTCGAAACCGCTGTGGATAATCTCACTATTAATATCATCACCGCCTACAATCTTGCTTCTAAATCTCTTCATAACAAAAGCACTTATTTCCTTCCCCTTCCAATCAAACGTCTAATCACGCAACGAAATAGAGCAAGGAAAAATTGGTAAAAGTATCGCGACAGTTTCTCCAAGCATCTCTACAATAGAGCACAAGCTATTCTCCGAAAAGAAATCAAAATCTATAACGAATATACTTGGGCAACTGAACCCGCCGCGCTTAATACGGAGGATTCCTCCCTTTGGATTACAGCTAAAAGATTCAAAAAGAAACGTTCTAGCATCCCCGCACTAACCTCTAACGATCTCTCATCCTCTTCCGCCCTCACTGACTCTCACAAAGCCGAACTTCTTGCTGATAGCTACCAGGAACAATTCTCTGAAAACAACATCTCTGATACTAACACTGAAAACATGGTTTCCGACTCTCTCATGAACTTCTTTCTTCACCCTTACCCCACTATTTTTTACGCTACTTCCCCTTCTGATATCATCAACTACATTAAATCTACTAAAATTAAAAAAGCTCCTGGTATAGACAATATTACTAACAAAATGCTCAAAAATCTCCCAACCTCCACTATCTTTTTGCTAACTCATATTATTAATGCAATTTTCCGCCTTGCTCACTTCCCTACTAAATGGAAAACTGGCCGCATTCTCCCAATCCTAAAACCCGGCAAAGACCCCACTAACCCCACCAGCTATCGACCTATCTCTCTTCTTCCGACTCTCAGTAAACTCACTGAAAAAATCATTCTTAGCAAATATCTTGATTTTATTTATTCTAATAATATTATGTCTCATCATCAATTCGGCTTTGCTAAGAACCTTTCAACCACCCATCAGCTTTTACGTGTCACTGAAATCATCGCACAAGGAGTCGCCACCAAGTCTGCCACTGGCATCATTTTCCTAGATATTGCTAAAGCCTTTGACAGGGTCTGGATTAATGGACTTATTCATAAACTCATTTACTATAACTTTCCGTCGCACCTTATTAACCTAATCTGCTCCTTTCTATCTAATCGTAAATTTGTTGTCTGTGTCAAACATCATGATTCCTCCCTTAGACAAATGTCTGCTGGAATTCCCCATGGTTCTGTCCTTGCACCGCACTTATTCACTCTTTTCATGAATGATATCCCTGTCTCTCCTGAAACCTCTCTCGGCCTCTACGCCGATGACACAACCCTTATTGCACAAAACAGAAATACTACTTACTGTGTTAAACAACTTCAAAGCCATATTAATCTTCTCGAAACCTGCTTACTAATTGGAAAATTAAACTCAATGTTACTAAAACCGAAGCTGTTTTCTTTTCGCGTAAACATTATCCCACCCAAGCTGTCTCTATCTACGGAGAGAATATCATCTGGACTAATAAAGCTAAGTACCTTGGAATTATTTTGGATAAAACGCTAACTTACAATCAACACATCCTTCATCTTCGAGAAAAATTCAATAGAGCTATTCGCATCTTTTACCCTTTAATCTGCAGATAGTCTCATACTTCCATCCAAATAAAATTGCTGCTGTACAAAGTTTATCTTCGCCCACTCATAACCTACGCGAGTCCAGTCTGGGGATCAGCCGCCGAATCTAACATCGCCATCCTTAGCCGCCTACAAAATAAAACACTCCGTATGCTTATAAACGCACGCTGGTTCTTCCGCAACACCGATATTCATCGCTCTTTAAATTTGCAGACTCTGCCTCTAGCGCATAACTTTTACACTAACATCCCAAACATCGATAACGAGCTGCTTAAACGACTCCCAGAATATGATATAAACAATCCGAAGAACTCCAAACGCCCGCGAACCTCACTGCTAATTAGCTGACATGTTTATTTCCCCGCTCTCAAGATTTCGAGTTTTTTCATCCACAGAATATTTTCTCCCAAAAGCGCCGACCTAGATTCATATGTTAACTTTTTTCTCAGTTCGCTCTCCGTTCTCTTAGTTTATTCTTTTTTAATCAATGTTTCCCTTTTTACTTTTCGCTTTTGCATGTTATTTCCCTATTAATATTTTTAATGACAATAAAATAAAATAAAAACTCCCCTCTTTTATTTATGATTCTATTTATTTAATTTTTATCTTTTTTTTTATTGGGCAAGCTCTCCATTTAGTCTTACCATTTTCTACTCAGCAATGTGTTCTTCATTCTCCAAAAGACTATTACCAGACCGCAGCTAACGGCTGCTTCGCAGCCAAGGAGCTCCACGAAATACAAATCGTCAATTGGATAAATTGAGATAAAGCAGCATTAGTGGGCATAAATGTCAAAGTATCAAGTCAAGTGTTACGGTTTCTGGTTTTAGTGACGTATAATAGGGAAAACGAACTGTTCCTATATAGTGATTAGGGGATTATAGTCCTTGTTGCTTCGCATCCTCATATACTCCTTCGATTCAAGACGGTTTCTGGACTTGATTTCTCCACAAATATATTAGAACAAATAGATTAACTTGTTTGCTCATTAATTGAATCAACTAAAGTAAGAGTAGCCTCCTAATTTAATAAGAAACATATTTAACCTAAATTTGATACTGAAGCATATAGTATTAATTATAGTATAGTATTTATTTATATTTTTTTTCAGCTTGGAAAAATCGAAATATATATATATAATAAAGTACAAGTTGTTTAATTATTTTGTAGGTTCTCTTTACTATCTATTTTTAAATGTGTATTTTGTTCATTGGCTGCATATTTAATAGATATATTTTTTATATTTGTAGCCAATATTTTTTTTTTTTTTTTTTTTTTTGAGTTAATTAATTTTATGTCTATAAATCATAAGGAATGAACTACAATTGTGGATTGCAGAAGTTATGAAAAGAGAAAAAAATATATATATTAGGTATACTTGAACAATGTTTCTGAGCATTAAAAAAACAAAATACCTTCATAACGAATCAAAATCCTTTCATTCTGAAATTAAAGTGAATAAATATATTTACATCCTGTATACTATTATAATATATTCATACCCTATTGAGCAAAAAATTGTTTATTTGGTTTCTATTGTTTAATGATGTAAGGGTGACATACTTTTAAATTAATTTAATCCCCAAAAATTTTTAATGTTAAAAAATATTTAACAAATATGTCATTAATTCCCAATTTTAATTCATGTAATTTTTTTAAAATTTGACTTGATTTTAAAATTTGTCATCAATTAGCTACTTTATTTCAATTTATCCAATTGTGGCTTAATAAAGAATAAGAAAATAATATTAACATCTTACAAACTCATATGTCTTAGTCAACATCCAAAATATAATAAATTGTTAATTAATTTTAGGTCTATAGATCATAAGGAATGAACTACAATTGTGAACTGCAGAAGTTATGAAAAGAGAAAAATATATATATATTAGGTATACCTGAACATTGTTTCTGAGCATGAAAAGAACAAAATACCTTCATACATTTATTATATTTTGGACAAGAGACAAATATTAACATTGTTTAAATTCTATTGGATTGCTATCCAAGTGTTCATTTTTTGATATAACTAAATTGTGTAATATATTAAATGATAAATTTACTGATGTTGTTATTTAAACTGATCAAGATTCTGTTATAATTGAATATTTTCTTTTTTTTTATTTAGAGGTTTAATATGCTTGCTGTATATTCCAAGCATTTATTGAAGCAGACTATTTTGCTGGTTGGTGGCACTCCTCAACAACAGAAAGTTCTTAAGAGTATTGTAAGTCTTATAAATCTTTTCCAATAATATAAATTATAATTAATTTAAACTTAAAATGACATTTATGTCATATTATACATGTTTTTATCATTGTATGAAACAAAATGGAAAAGAAAATAATATAGAAAGGAGAAATGTAGATTTTAAGGTATATATACTAAACATTATATTTACTATTTTAAAATAAAAATTTAATTATGTACATTGGAATGTTTAAGAGCTTGTGATAAAATATTTAACTTTCATAAAAAAGCTAAACTTTTCTATAAAATTTGTTGTTATTTCTTATCATTAAGTAAAAAAAGCCCATAAAATAAAATTAATTGTGGCAAAACAAATTATAAACCAGTATCATACTTTTTAGAAGTGATTTACTATACATTTATATTTTTTCTTTTATCCCTAAAATAACTGAGAACTTGGGATGGAATTTTTTAAAATTAATTTTTGTGTTTGAAATAAAAATTAATGTAGAACCATTGCAACTATGTAGAAATCAAGCAAAATCAGTGAAACATTATTAAACTAGTATTGATAGGTCTTGCCAGTGTAATTAATTTTAGAGAAGAAAAGAAAGAGATAAATTAACTAAATATTGTTCCATAAAGAAAGTCTTTTTAGTTAAATGAAAGAGACGCTGAAAAATTTGTTATTATCTTCAATAGTAAATGTATTATTATGCTCATTTCTAATTTAAATGATTATTAATTTTTACATAAAAAATCCTACATTTTCCCACAATTAAGAAATTTATTTAAAAATTATTAACAGTCCTTGGTTTTTACTTGGAGGAAAATGACATTGAAATAAAAAAAGATTTGTACATCTACATAAAAATATCCAAGAGTGAGTGTTGTACATTCTTTTTTATATTAACAGGAAATGGAGATGAACAAAATTACACTTAATTATCCAAAGCTATCACTATCTTGTAACTTTTTTCTGTATGTAAAGTATTATAAATTTGAAACTTTAATTCAGTTATTCTTAAAAATAGAAGAAAAAAAAAAAAAAAAAACATCAAATATCTTTATAAAATTTGATATGTCTAAAAAAACCTTTTATCTCTTTCAGTGTACAAAACCTAATTGATGAAAGTTTTGCAATATTTTAAAAGCATGTTTCAAGTTATTTTTAAAATAATAAAATTAATATTTATATATTCACAACTTTTTTATTTATATATTCACAACTTTTCTCATTCCTTTCTTTTAACATTCTGTTGATTACTTTCTGGTAATGTAAGTAACTGGACAGTTACTCAGAAATTTAATTTTAAGGAAAGTGAAGTTGTTTTCCAAACTATTGATGCCATTTTTTCATATAAAATTAGTAGCTATTTAGAATTTCATACATTTATGGGATATCTTTACTTTTATAAAACTTAAGTTTGAAAATATACTTGACAATTTTTTCAAAATGTATCAGGGTTTTTAACTGTTTTATCTATTTATAATCGGAAGAATTATTATAGGTGGTACAAAATTCTGATACTATTTTGTACACAGAATATTGTAAAAAGAGGCACATTCTGAGTCGATAAAGAAAATGACCATGGCAAATCTCTCATGAAGTTATTCTAATGTAGAAAAGTTTTAAAACAGTTTTTTTAATCGATATTAGTTAAAATAATATCCATGATTATCCCTAGGGAATCAATTGTGCCTTATTATTGTTGAAAATTAAAACCTTTATAAAAATTAGATCAAAATAGCATTTTCAATTATAAAAGTATAAAAGAACTCAAATCATGTAAATAGGATGTGATTAAGATTGTCAAACTAAAAATGCATTTAAATATTTTTCTAATTAATATAGGGCTTGCCATTTCAAGCTATGCCTTTGGATTTTACTACATGTTTAGATGAGAATGATTGCTCTTCTCCTGTTGAGTTTGTGGAAGAAGTTGCTAAACAAAAAGCTTTAGAGGCTGCAGAAAAAATTCAAGCTGGTATAGGTCAGGTATGCATATTTAAACTGAATTTATTTATTAATTCTGATATATTTCTCAGAATTAGGCATAGCATTTTTTGTTTTTATTAAATTGCCTGTAAAATTATTTATTTGAAACTAGACTTCTAAAAACCAAAACTAGCAAATTCAGTATGAAAAGTAAGCTTGAATGGATGGAAGTGATCGTGAGTTAGGCAAAGCTATTAATCAACAAAATGCAATATTATTGTTATTACTCTAAATTAATTTAATTTTTACAAAAGTTTTATTTAGTATATACTTAATTATATAATCCAAAATTTTTGAAAATAAAAGATTACAGTTTTTCTGTTATAATTTTCTTATTGTTTAATATATCCTTTATAATTTCAGTACCCAATTAGACATTTCTAAAAATTTTGAATACATTTAAAAAAGTAGAAACAAAAAATATTCATCTAGTAATCGTATTTATTTTCCCTTCATGTTACATTTGATGATTTTTTTAAATATACTAACAAAAATCTGGTCTATATCTAACAAAAATCTTCTAATATTTTATCTGGTCACCTGTTAAGTTTAATTTTCATGCACATAACCTCAAAAATAAGATAGAATATCCCCCCCCTTTTCCAGTAATAATAAGTTACCACTCTGTTAGCAAATCGGTTGTCTGAAAAATTCGAAATCAGCTCTCTGATTTCATTGGAAAAGCACCCATTTTCTTATTCCTATCCATACATTCCATTCAAAGAAAAAAAAAATTAATAAATAGTGTCACTAGGGCTGGATGATGTTGAAATTTCTAAAATCAATATATCTTCTATCTAATATTACAATATATCAATTTTATACAAATTTTAAACTTCCAATATGCTTCCTATGTTTTGCTGTGTTTGAATGGTAAACTATAAAATTGGAATCTCTAAGCTTTCTTGACCATCAAATTTTTTTTATGAGTTCTTAATGATTATTTTATAGAACAAATATGCTTATTTTAGTTTACTTGACCTTTCATTTTGTTCTCTTCAACAAAAAAGGATTTCATTTCTTAAAACAAACTACTTTTTTTTCCCATTTTATTATGCATATTTCATTGCAGTATATCTCATTTAGACTTCATGTAGTACTATGCATATACTGTAGAATTCATGTATACTAGTTGTATTAGTTTATTTTTCCCTGAACAGTTTCAAACTGGAGCATACCATCTTTTTTTTCGTACAATAAATAAGCAAAATATATATCAGTCAATATATTACATTTGACTTACATTTGGGGATGGGGAGAATAAAATTAGTGATCTTATTAAAGGGGAGAGGTGAATAAATGTATTTTGGTGCTTTAAAAGTTAATGGGTTGTAAATATTTTGAAGTATATTTCTTCAATGAAAAAAAAAAAAATAATGCACTAAAATAAATCATTAAAAAACATTAACACATTGAAGATGGTATGCAGTGAAAAGTATATAGCATGAATATTTGCATATTTTTTGTTAGTCAGTGCGATTTTTAACAATTTTGTAATATTTTTCAAGGGGTTAATATATTCTGTAATGGTTGACATCTCTGCAAATGACATGAATTTCTGTCATCACCAAATGTTCAAAATCAAAGACAGAATTCACTTCTCCCATCTTCAAAGTGTTAAGGAATATTTTGCTGTATATACAAACATGCTAAGTAGAAAAATCATATTAATTGAGATGATAATATATAAGTACAAGTTTTTGCAACACAATGTTATATATGTACAAAACAAGCAGATAATTTTTATTCAAAAACAGCAGTGTGAGTAAACTCTTATTAACATTTTAATGACTTTTACTTAGGCTTAATATGATAAAATAAAATATTTCCATTTAGTTACTGAACTTTAAAAAAATTATAAAATTGATTAAGAATGTAGTGTAGAAGGCCCTTTTCTTAGATACTTATTAGTTTCAAATTTTTCATCTTTTTGACTTAAATCAAAAATTAAATTTTAAATAAAATCTACCAAAGAACATTTCATTTTGTTAACATTATGCTTATATATTATGAATTGTATATATTGAAAGTAAAAGCATCTTTACATAATTATAGATTAAGTAACTACTATGAAATTTAAATACATAGAAATAACAAACATTTGAATAAAACAATTTCAAAATGATGTAAAAAAAAGTGAGATTTGAAATACAAGTTTTTTATTTTTGTTAACAAGATAAGTTTAATTTTTTATCAGAATACTTAATAATGATAATAATAATAAAAAATTAACAAACAGCATCTCTTAATGGAATCCTTTAATGAATATAAAAAATGAAATTGCATTAAAATTCACAAGATAATAACTATGCAGAAGCACTGATGAACAAATATGGAATATCTGAAATCGCCGCTTATCTCCGAAGCAGATATACCGATTTCGAACATCAATGTTGAAATCGCTTTTCTCTCGCGCAACTCGGATTTGCCGCTCATCTCCGAAGTAGTTATACCTGTTTTGAAAAATCGGTATTTCAATTCGTTTGTTAACCGGTTTTTAAAATCAGAATGTTAACATCGATATTTTAAATCGAAATCTCGTTAACATACGAATCATAAAATCGGATATGTGATTTTAGTTTTAAATGTATTTTGAAGTATATTGATTTGTCTTCCATGCCTAATGGTCACAGTGATCAATTATGAAACCAACGTAGGCTGATGTGGCTTGACTCACAAAAACATTACAGTTAATCCCACAGGTGTCATATAGATCTGGTGTTTGTAAAAGCCAATCCAATTCTTCAACATGCATTTTAGAAAATTAGATCTGCTTGACATCTGCTGTGTAGACAGGAACCTACTCATGTTGAAATAAGACTGTATCAAACTGTTGTCATAATGTGAATAAGGTTAATTTATCTAAAATTTTAAAATAGACCTCTGCATTTATAGTTTTCTCAACTGAACTAGAGATCAGGCTGAACCCTGTAGAGCATGCTAAAATTCATTACTCTAAATAAGATTATTGCCATTGTTTAAAATTTCAACTTAGATCAGTGGTTCTCAAAGGGATTTAGATGAAGAAGAAAATTTCCGGATACATCATGCAATATTCCAGAGAAATATGTGCCCAGATATAAAAGTAAATAGAGTTAACTTTTTTTTTTGTTTGTCAGTTTTCTCATTCAAAGGCAGCTTTTGTTATAAACAACTAACTTTTCTGATTTTTGTTTTCTTCTTTTATTCACATAAAAAATGCCCTAAGAATATTTATGAGAAACTAGAAGTTTTCACATCCATGGTTGGCTATTTATTCCTCAGAAATTTGTTTATAGTGCTTCTACAATTATTTATAGGTTTTTAAATGTACCCTGATTTGAAAAAGTTTGAGAACTACTGGCTTAGATTATGTAAGGTTCCATGTATTTTTTAATGAACCTTTTTCAGGGACATAGAAGCTTAAATATTTGAACTCTTAACAAACCCATTTTGGAACCTGTAGTCTATCCCAAGAATAATTAGAATTGCTTGCGTGACTAGTTTGTACTATTTTATCTGGTTCTAATTGATGACTGATTTCAGCTCTCTACCACTTTGATATGTGAAATGAATAGATAATTCAGGCATTAAAGCATTAGTTGCTCCCATTCTTTACTAATCTCAACTATAATTTCTTAAATATTTTTAACTCATTATCTTGATAAATTTTCCAAGTATAGTTTTTCTATCCAAAAGTTTTTTTAAAAGTCATGATACTAAGTTCATTCATAAAGTCAAATTATTATTATAAGATATAAAATTTGAAATAAGTTTTCTTTTACAAGCATATTTGTAAGAAGTTTTACTCATATTTATTATTCTATCCAGGGGCTAAGAAGTCACATTCATAAGAGAAAATTTCACATGTAAATATGTTATTCTTAAAGAATTTCTATTGCTTCTGTTAATCATTAAACTGATTATAGTTGTCTAATTTAAACATCATTTGGAGTTGTGTTATCCATCATTCCATCATTAAAATATAAATCTTTAATATATACTTCTCTTCTAACATGCTTCAAGGAATATCATTCTTTATATCATTGTTTTTTCTACTTGAAATAATTTATTTTTTATTACAATAAAAATGTTTGGTCTGACTTCTTTCCAATAAATAAATTTTTGATATCTTTATTATGCAGGTTACATTCTTTTGTTTGTGTACATCTTGAATAGTAGTTTATACTTTTATCTTAGTTGGTTGGTAAGTATTGAACATTGTCTAAAAGTCTGCTGATAATTCACTTTTACCTTTATTTCTTTGATTAATTTTTACTATATTTAAATTCATGCTCCTGCACTAATGTTTTAACAATCATTTAGTAATTTAGTAAATCATTTTTTGAATTATATACTGTTATTTTTACTAACATTTATTTTATAAAAAATGTATTGTACTTAAAAAATGTTCTTCTTATTCTTTCTAATAGTTCTATCAGTTTTAAATAAATGCCATGTAGTTACTGTCAATAAATACTTTTAATTAAATCATTAATGAAAGAGATTATCCTTCAGTTAATTTTCTAACTGGTACTTCTGGAGATTATAAGACTATGCAATTACAAAGTGTTTGGATACTGTAAATTTTGAAATGGTAATTATGTGACTAGATTTTTTTTAAATATAAATATTTTACAAATGTTATCAATTTTTCAAGCCTAAACTTCAATGACAATCTCTGATTATCCCTCTCTATTATTCATATTACAAACTTACTTAAATAATACAGTATTATTTTAAATCAAAAATAGGATTTTATGGTTGGAAATTTTTATGTAGTGTATGTTGAAACTTAACTAAAATTAAAATGTTAATTCCTTTTGACTAATCATATTACTGAATAATTGACTAGTGGGAGTGATAGGATACGCACATTCTCTTGGGAAATGCAGTTAATAATTTTAATTGAAAATATTACACTGTAATTATATTTTTTATTACTTTATTAATGTAATGGATTGGATATTCTGGTACCAAACTATTATGAAGACCTTGTGCAGTGTCATTATTTGGTAAATTTAAAAGTATATGATTGAAATTTTAGAAATATCAGTTATTAAGTTGTCAGAGATTTTATAAAAAAAAAGGTTAAAATTGTTATTGCAATATAAGTTTTGAAATTTTTATTGTTGATCTATAAAATTTGGTTAAAAATGGTTTCTCTTGACAGATTCCATCACCACTTGAAGTAATAAACGAGCCATCTGGACATCTTTCTGAGGAAGAGATTTCAGAATTTATAGGTCCAAGCCCTAAGAAATTTTGTAAGAGTCAAGTAAGTATAGTATATAATGCTATTATAAAAATTGCATTGTATAAGTGTGTTTCATGAAGAATTTTTAAATTCAAATTAAATAAATTTTCACAATATCAGTAATTAATTTTAAAATATAATATATTTGGTTTTCTATGCATTTTACATTTTATTAGTTGTATATAATTTGTTATGAAATATGTTTTATTTAATATGGCAAATATTGAAATAAATGCATTTTGTGTATCATTTATGTTAGTTTTGCAAAATATTTATTTTTTTTGTTAGTTTAATGTACTAATGTTTTTTTAAAAAAAAATCATATAGATGTTTTATTAAAGTACTACATTTTGTGTGAAATTTTTTCTGTTTTACCTGAAAAAATAGGTACTGTGTATAACATTTGTATTTTAGAATTTTAAAAATAAAAAGTTTAAAAAAGGGCAAAGTTGAGTGAACATAAAAATTAAACAAGAAAACTTAAAAAAAATAATAATAAAAAAAATACTATTTCATTTTTTCTATTTTATTAGCATTTAGGAAATTCTTTTCTTATGAGAGTATCTTCAATATCTTAAATCTAGAATCAATAACTAATATGTATGCATTTGAACTGATTCTAAATAAAATTTATTCTTTGTTTTGAAATGATTGAAATATTTTTAGAATAAAATCATTGAAGAATAGAAACTTAATTTATTAAAAACTTTATTTAAAAATATTGCAATATTATTTATAAAACAGAGTACTTTTCAGTTAATGAGGTGACAGTTACCAATTGTGTATGAATTTGCAAAATTTAGTAACCTTCAAATATATTTTGCATTTTTAAATGAATAAATTTCTATGTGATTTGTGTAACTGATCACAGCAGATGCTTATATTATCAACATGTGATTTATTCAAATATCTGAAAAAGTCCAATATTATTTCATATAAAAAGTTAAAATTATAAAATAAATTCAAAAATAGCTAAATATAAAAAAATATCTACTTATAATGAAAAAAAAAACTATATGAAATGTTTATATAAATTACTTATAAAAGATGATTTTTAAAATTTTTAGAGATCATATCAAAAACTTGTAAGTAATAAAGAAAAACATTTACAAAAGTAAAAAGAAAGCAAATTGAAGATTTAAATCTTCAAATGATTCCATTATCAGAGAACCATCTCATCATCTGTCAAAAACATATTGCAGAATAGTGAAAAAAATACCATAGAATTTATTAAAATACTATAAAATTTATATTAA
The DNA here is from genome assembly GCA_021605075.1 of Caerostris darwini. Taxonomy (NCBI): domain Eukaryota; kingdom Metazoa; phylum Arthropoda; class Arachnida; order Araneae; family Araneidae; genus Caerostris; species Caerostris darwini. The sequence goes on from BPLQ01010352.1 coordinate 500,413, forward strand.
TATTTCAGTGAAAGAATGATTCCATCTCTGTCTTCTGGATAAGAGTCTGTTCTTAGGTACATGGGATTTCAAAGTGAAACCGTAAGAAAACTATCTAAATATTAAGTAGTACTTTAGAGATTATATTAGGTAAACATAAATTATCTTGAATCCCATACATGAATCAAATACATTTGATGAATTTTTTGTATATTTAATTCTTCTGAAAGTAAATGAGATTTAAACAATAAAAAAATGTTAAAAAACAAGTATTTTTCCTCCGAGCGAAATGTATTTCTGAATAACTACTGCCATCTATAAGAATTCGAAAAACGAAAATCTTTTTTAGTTGTTGGTTTTATTTAAGAAACTATTGGTATTAAGAAAATATTTTTAGAATATTGTAATTTATTCTAAAATCACTGTCTTATTAAAAGGTAAAGATTGAAAAGTGATCATTTTGCAATTTTGTATGTATTAGTAAAACAGAATGCTTCTTAACTAGAAGTGCAAGGTAAAAAAATATCAAGTTTTGCATTAGTTTTGCATTGTATCAAGTTTTGCATTATTGTTTTGCATGAGACTTAGAATGAATTTAATAAGAATTATATTTATTGTGACTTATTGTTTCTGTTAATATTTTCTAGGAACTTCCAGATCTAATAATTGCTGCAGAAAGATTTGTTCATTTAGATGGTGAGATTATTCGCAAAGCACAATGTATAAAAGATTCTATTGATATGATAACAAAGTAAGTTATTTCTTTTACTGGGTGTTTATTTGAAGAAAAAGCATAATAAAATTATGAAAATTCCTTGCTTTACTTTTAATAACTTACAGGTTACAGTAATATGAAAACTATTGTATGTCAGGAGACAGAAAAAATGCAATATAAAGGGTATTATTTTATAAAATTTTTGTGCTTTTTCTTTTTAAAACAGTTAAGAAAAATATCTTAAGTTTGATATATGGAGGAGCTATTTATAACCTTAAATTTACTCCTTCATATTTAATTTTTGCAGCATTTTTAATCAGCAAATTAAAACAGAGTTTTGTAAAAAAAAAAAATACAGTTATTTTTTATAGTATTTTTTAAACTTTTTATACTTTTCGGCAGTTTTAGAAAATCAATTTGAAAACCTATTTCTTGATTCTTAATATTTAGTCACTGATCGCTTCATATTTGCTAAGAATTGCTTCAGATGGCATAATTTTTTTTATTGAATTTTTTGGGATAGAAACCTCTTTGACTTTATTTGTTTTGAATTTCATTTGCTCATTTATTGTTATTATTATTATTAGGCTTATCTCTCTCTTATTTCTTTGTTTTGAATGTTCAGTAAAAACTAATATAAAATTTAATTTTTAGCAATTTTGGGTCTGAATTCATTGTGTTATTAAATGCCAGTCTGTTGGCTGCTATTGTATTAGATTGCTTAACTCATTGTTATGTTACATGATATGATATGACATTCTTTTCAATTAACTAATGATTTACATAGTCAAAGTTTACTGGTGTTAGTTATCATTAGGTATTATATTTATAAAATATTTGTTTTTCAGAAATTTAATAAATTGAGAATATTAAAAATATATTAATTGGAAAAACTTTAAATATTATTCTCCTGTAATTCTTATGTTTAAAAAGAATACGTTCTTAACTTGAAAAATAATCTAATTATAACATGTAAGCTGAGGCAGGACATTATTTGCTAAGGGGGAGGGGGGGGCAGAAAGGGATCGATCAGGTCAGGAGGGAAGTTCCGTTTTCAAGGAATTTATCAATCATAGGCCCACATAATCACAAGGTGTATTATCATCCATGGATATGAAATCAAAATCAATAGCACCTTGAAACAGGCGAACATAACACTTAACTTCGTCTCTACATCTTTTGGCAGTCACGGATTCTATCTCAAAGATATAGAGATCTGTGTGTGGTCATGCAGCCAAATGTCTGCCCACACCACTTGATAGAAAATATCTTTACCTGATGGATTTTGCGGGTGTAAATGAGTTTCTCAATATCATTATCTGATCAAAGTACAGATTAATGCAGAATTTGTTGCTGAATACCACATTGGCTCACTGTCCCAAACTCCGGTGCTGATGTTTTTAACTCCAGTTTAAGTGAATGGGTTTATGTACAAAAGTCAGGGGAATGCAAACAGCTGGCCATCTGGTATAGAGACCAATTTAATTGAGTCTCCTGCACACAATTTGTCTGGAAACTCATAGAGCTGTGGTACTTTTCAGCACTGAACACAGTTTTCTAGCACAACTATTCCTCTAACTTCACGCAAATATCGGTCTTGGTGAACGGATGCGATTTTTTTCTGACTTGATACTGGTCGTCAGTTAACATCTCATGCACTTTGAATGACACTATATAAAGTAAATTATTCAACTTCTGTGTATCATAACTATGGTTATTTTTTGTGTGCATTCATGTAAATTTCACAGGGATATGCAGAAAGCAAATTTGATATGATATTAAGTTAAAAAATTTAATAAAATTGTCCTATTTTTTATGTTTTTTATTTGTGTTGCTTATAAATATTACTCAAATGAAAAATAATATTTGCATTATAATGATTAATCTAATGAGATACAAATATATTTTTAGGCTAAATGGTAAAAGCCATACTGTACTCACAGGAGTTGCACTCATCATATATGATAAGCGGCGTAATGATGGTACTGATCAAATTTCTATTCACTTTTTCCATTTTACTTTATTATTTTGTAGTAGTTTTTAAGTTTTAAATTACATTCTAACGTAGACCTAACATGGTTAAAATAAGTAGATGTGAAGAAAAAAATTATTTGATATAATTTCTGATATGAAAAATTTTGTTTCATTCTTCTAGTTAAGTGTTGTTTTCTAAAGACATAGTGTTATGTTTTTTTTTATATGAATAGTTATATATGAAGCTTGTTCAAAGTAGTTAAGTAGAAATATTTTCAATTTCTAACTTTTGTAAACTTTTACATCCCATAAAAAACTTGGATTGGTTAACACTCTACTCATCATTTAACATGGGCGAAATATTTGGGAGAACTAAGCTTTATGTATTGTGAAACTGTTTGTCATGATGACTTCTGAGAAAAATATGTTGGATATCTGAAAGGCTTTAATTATGTTAAGAAATCATTTTCAAGCAAAAAAGAAACTTGAATGTTATTAAAAAATTTTCATAAAGATGATGTACTGTAAAAATATAATTTTTATAGTAATTATTTCATAAAATACTTTTTTTTCTGTAAAATCAAATTTTCTAGTCCTAAATGACAATTTTCTAATAAAATGATCAAGGCTACATTAGTAACATTCTAGAGTCTTAGACAAAGAAATGCAATATGAATGGTACTGGCCATTATGCATATGTATACTGACTGTTTATAAAGGACTTAGCAATATTTTAAGCTCGTAAGCATATATTCAAAAGACTTAAATAATTGATTTTTAATGTCATCTGACTATACAATTCATTACGGTTTCGCACATAGTTGAGTGTTGTTTCTGTTTGCCTATGCTGAATATCATACTTGAAGTCAATTCCTCAAATTTGATGTGGCATTACCAGTATTGTCTTCACATCTGCAGTGTTAATTCATTTGGTTGGGTTCAGTGATATTAAATATTTGTTCCATTTATACCTGCCAATCTTAAAAAAAGTAAACCCTATTAGCATCAATCAAGAGACTTCAAACCTGGTGATTTTGGCAACATTAATTTGAAAGGAATGAATGCTGTATAGTTTAATGAAATAAACTTCTGTGGCCACTCATTTTCTATGATATATAATGTACCTATAAATTTTGTTTTTATATCCATCATAGACATTTTAAACTATCGTTATATTTTTCAAATTTATATATTTTTTTTATCACAAAATGTAAGAAAGTCAATATACTATGCATTAAAATTGGTGGAAATTTGAAAGATATAATGCAGTAGACAACAATTGTAAAAATTAAAAAAAAATATTTATTACACACATGCCATAGAAAAAAAATGCATGCAAATGCAAAAAGTCATGCAAATTATAAAAAAATAATAATAATATATGGAAATTAATGTTAAATGATGGAAATTTTCATATGATAAGCAATTTTAAAGATATAAAAACACTTATTGAAAATTTTCAAATTTTAAAGTATACAATTCTATATGGTCAAAATAAAAAGAAATGACTTTTTATAATCTTCATATTCGCTAGAGAGGTGAAAATATTGATCAGTTTTTAATTTAGCATTCCAGAAAGTTATTTGTTAATTTTTGTTTGTACATCTCAAACTTTTTTTAATTCATTGACACACATGTGCGTATAACAATCATTTGCACATTCCTTCCATTTATAAAAGTTTGTTTCTTTCCATCATCTACAACATCCATATGCTTATCACTTTAGTTTTAGAAAATTTGTTTATTCTTATACTGAAATTCGATCTATTATCTTTGGAAAAAGCATTCTTACCCAGTTCCTTTTTGAATAAAATTGATTGATACTACCAAAAAAGTATTGAATGCAGCCACTTATAGTTCACATTAAGAAATTGAGTTTTGAAACAGATGATCTCATAGTTTATAGGCATGAAATTTGTGGTGCATGTTCATTAAAGAAAACAAGTCAAGCAAAACACATTTGTGTATTCTGCTGCAAATTGTACCATACGGTTTTTATGACCTTTGATGACAATTTGTTTGAAGGCTGAACATTATAGCAATTCAATCAGAACAGGACCTCTAAGTTGGAAATTGTTATTTGCAGCACCATATTTGTCATGATAAATTCTGATTGCAAAAATGGTGCTGCTAATAATAATCCGCTCAAAACAATTCAAAATATTTGAAATATACAGAAATTTCATCTGAAATCTCTTTGTCTGAAAAATATAGTAATTTTCTAACAAGGCTTTAAAATTGAAGAGGCCCTTAGTGAATCTGGATGGTAAAGGTGATGCTGCAAATAACAATTCATCCATAGCCATTTAAGTTATCAGGATTTATATCATTAAAATTAGGATTTGTGGTTGTTATTGAAAATTGTCTTGATACAATAGCTTATTGAAAAGTGAAATTTATTCGAAAATAAAAAATACTAATTTTGGAAATTATTTTTTTTAAAGTTGTTTTAATATTTCACTAAATTATTATAAATTATACAATAATGTTTATTTAAAGTTACTCTTTACTATTTAGGAAAATTGTTATACTATAATAATTTATAAAATATGTGTTATATAAAAATTTTACGAATTAGGAATTTTTTTAGAATATTACCATGAAACTGTACAGCTGGCAATTAAAATTACTATACTATGAATAAAGCATGTAACATACACAAAATTTTAGTGAAAAGTACAATAAGTGTGGATATGCACGATTATCATTACAATGCATGTTTTTGAAGAAGGTAGTAGAAATCCCATCTATTGCTTTGTGTAAAACTGCATCCACGCTTAAGAAATAATGAGAGTGTTTGCGTGTTTCATGTATTGCAATTTGAACTCATAAAACAAGCCCACTTATTCTTACACTCTGAACAAAGCAATTGGCTTTTATTTTTGTGTCCCACTTCAAAGTATATATACTTTGAAGTGGGACACAAAACTAACTCCAGACATAGCACTTTTTCACCCACTATGAATCAAGAGATATGGAAGAACATGCATTTTATGTTTTATCTATATAACCAGTGGTAAACAATTGGATTTTTTTCACTAAGTTCTTTATCTTTCAAGGATATACACGGCTTAAGAAGTACAAGCGCCTACCACCATGTGTTGGAATTTAATTATAGCCTACAGGGACTACAGTTTCTCATTCTGCAATATTGTTGGTATTATTGATATCCCTTGACTGTCATGAGAATATGGAATCAATGGCCCTAGTAGACCTGTTGGGGATCTCAGTGATTCCCAGTCTCGAACCCCAAGAGGACAAGCATTGTTTGCACAGAAATGATATCTTACAGTCACATCATGTTCCCTGAATTAGCTAAATAATGCTATAATAATATAATGAATAATGCTATAATGTTTGCAGCACTAGAGATCGTAAATGCTGCATGCCTCTCTTGATTCTGGAGCAGAGATAGGCCTACCTACAGTGATACATGCACACTGAAGAGGAATGGTGCCATGGCATCTTTTATTATGAAAGTCAAATCCACATGTCAAGGCATTGAAAGCAGTGGATATTGCAGCTTGCATTCGTTACTATTATACAGGCCCAGTACCTGAAGTGATAATATGGGATGCATTGGAAAAATATCCCAGCCAACTCTTGTTCACATTGACAGTAATTTGGATATTTATCACTATCACTGATCTGTTCAAGTCCATGGCAATGTAATATCTTAAAGGCTTCTTTCATGCTACCAGTTAACAGAACCATATACAACCACACTTTGTCTATGCTGTTCTGATCTCCCCCAATATAGTGGATGCCCAAGACTACTGGGCTGGTAAATATTTTTTTTTGTTCTAATGCAGCTGGCAAACACCTAAACAGTTATCTTGGATTCCTTAAGGCAAGCACTGCACCGATGTTACTCACGTAGCACTACTAAGGAGGTGCGTGTAGCTTGAAGATAAGCTATGGACGCGGAGTAACAATGCCCCCGCAACGCTCTACGATCATGTTAGACCGGGACCTACGGTTTAAACTGGATTCCGAACCACTACAAACATCCATGGCACCGCCGGGACCCGAACTCGAAACCTATGATACCGAGCGCCAGAATGCTAGTCACTCGGCCATTCAGGCCCTGGATTGATAAATATATACTCTAGAATTGTCTTGAACTGAGAATATTTGATCAATGCAGAGAAATTGGTAAGCCATCTCTCACCAAACAGTGTAATTGAGGAACTTGATATACAGTTAAATTAATAAGTAGTTAGTAATTCTGCTATTTTCTTTCCTTCCTGGTATAGTAATTTTAATAGCCAGCAGTGTAATTATATCCTGTTAGCACAGCGAAAACTTTCATGAACTAGGCTTACAGAACTGATTGCTCATTTTATTTATTACTATGCTGCATGGTATTTTAATACATATAGTCTTTATCAACTTAAAACTATGTTCTATTTTTAGTCATAAATTAAGTGGGGTTTTTTTTTGTGTGTGTTTACTATAAAAATGTATTTATTTTTCTAATTTTTTATGTAATAATATTATCTAATAAAAACTGTACTTAAAGTTACATAACTTTGAGTTATAATTTGGTTCCCCAAAATGCTGATCTAACTCTTAATATTTAATTTAATTTAATTTAATGAATCTTTGTTATTTTCAATAATGTATACAGCTCAGAAATATCAATCCAGGACTTTCTTTGGTGCTACTGAAGTCAAAATGGCTGAATTAACAGGAGACATAATCGAAGTTTATGCAAATACTGCTGATGTTATGTGAGTTTTTGATAATGTTTTTTTAAAATTATTTTTGTGAGTATTATTCCAGAAGGAAAATTATTTTTAATTGTAAAAACTAAAGTGATTGAATTTTTCTTCGATGTTATACTAAAAGCAAACCTGAAACATTCTCCTTTTGTTAAAATATTTCATACCTTAACTGTAAAATGAAGTATTTCAAAACAAAAGAGAAGTGATCTTGTATATGAGAAATAAATTGTAATGTTCTATAAAAACTCTTCTTCCATTTGATTAAACAAAATTAGTTAAATATATATTAATTTTACCTGTACATTGTATCAAATATTATTTTAATTTTTTTTTTTGTCATAAAAGATTGATATAATTACATGCGTTATTTATCTGCGTTAACTGTTTTTATTGAATAATTAGAAGAATAAACATTTCATTCAATAATGTTAAATTATACCTTAATTTTTATATTTTGCAATTTTTATTGTAATTTTTTTGTAACATTTAGTAAATGTAGTCAAACAGGTAACTGAAAATTGTAGATAAATCAAATTTTACTTATTTCATTTCATATTTTGTAGGTATTTTATTTTATTTCTTTGTAGTTAACTGTTAAAACATTCTGCTTAGTTTCAATATGTTTGAATTATCCAAACTTTTATTTTATTTATTTTGATAAGTAGATAAATATGAAAAAATGACTAGAATTTGTGGTACATGCATGCATTTACACGTCACTTGACTAGATTCTTTGAGATTTATGCTTGTACAAGCTGCTTTATCTCAATTGATCCAATTTTTAAGAAGAAATAAGATAATATTGTTATAATAAGAATAATAAAGATCCCCAGATAATCAGTAAGCAGCAAAGTTTTCGTTTATTACCTTTGGAAAAAGTCAAAGAAGCACTAAAAAATGTGATGTTGCACAGTTGGTTTTTAAACAAAAAAATTAACACTAAAATACTACTTAGTTTTCCATAGGAAATTAATAATTGATGTAGTTTTATAGTAAGCATCGGTGGACATGTCAAATATACATGCCCAATGATGCCTGGAATAAGAAAAGAACTTGTACCCAAAAGCTTTTTGCATATTTAATGCATTGTAATAAAATATGTTTCTTGGTTTAAGTAGCACATCTTCCTTTCAATTGATAGAGAAAAGTCAATGAGTTGGTTTTATACTATTTAAATGAATCTGATCCTGAGCATATTTTTATCTTCGCCATTGTTTATCTCTCTTTTTAAATCTGTTCTTTTTTGGGTGATAAATGATATGTTTAGGATAAAACTAATGATAATGTTAGGGATTAAAATCCTAAATGATATGTTTAAGATTTTGCTAACGAATTTGTTGTTTCATGTTCCGTTATGCCTATGTGGCCTGTAGCCCAAATTCTAAAAAGTCAAATTTTATCTTAGGGGATCTCCAAGAAGTTTGAAAAGTTGTGTTAATTGAAAATTACAATTTTGAAGAATCAAAGGATTTGAGAGACTGTAAAATAAAATAATGCAATTGTGAACTTCGAGTACAAATGTAGCGATTGATAAAATCAAAGCGAGATTCAATAGTAAAAGTGCTATCGCAATTTGTAATCTTCCCAGATGAAAATTTTTGTGAGAAAAAATTAATACTGGATAGCGAGCGTTTGATATAGGTTTTTGATGCATCAGTTTCTAAAATAACTGTATTTTTACAATTTTCTTCTTTAAATTGTTCAAAAAAATTCTTGATTATGTGTTGTGGTGATTGTTGTTTTTGAAAGGGTAAATCATGTAGATGTAAACATCACTTTTATTAGTTAGATGCAGATTGAGAATTAAAATAGAAGGAATATACAAGGATATTTATAGGAATATTTAAATTTTCCAAAATATTAGCTGAAAAAGTCTGAGAGGAAATTAGATTCCAACGGGGGTGGGTGGGTGGCTGGAGGAAAACAGTTGTCAAATCTTAGATTGTTCTCTCCCCCTTCCCCTCCAGCATTCTGCAACATAAATTGTCTATGGAAGAGTGAAATTTGGCCTGATTCTTTGTATAATATTGGAATCGAAGTACAATAGGGGAGACTTATTGTTAACCTTAAAGCAAGATACTGTAGTGAGATTTTGAAAACTTCAGTGACAAAAGGAAATAAAAATAGGAAAATCATATTCTAAAATGTTATGAATAGTGGAGTTTCCTATTTTAATGAGATGCCAGGAATGCCAGTCCCAAGAGTTAGTTAGCTGCTATTGTTTTAATGGAATTTAGTTTTTTCAATAATTTTCTTTTTAATGTAAAAAATGTGTTGTTTGAAATTGAGGTTATGCAAATAAAATTTCTATAATTGATGAAATTGTGAATCCACTGTGCTGCAATGCCCTTGATTCCCAACTGTAAAATTTTATAAGGTAATCTGTCTCTCCAAACGAAATTACATGCTGATGAAATATCTAATTTAATAAGTTAAATTTTTTCTTTCTTTCTTAGCTTCATATACATTGACTTCATTAGATTCATTCAACAGTTTTGTGGTGAAGGAGTGACATAATATACATACAGTCCTTAAAAGGGAAAAATACTGAATGATGATAATGGAATTTATAAGAATCTGATAAATGAATAATTCTTTTGAGTATGATTCTTTCAAAAATTTTACTTAAAAGGGAAATTAAAGCAATTGTCCATAAGAGATAAGAGAACTGTTATCTTTATTCTGGTTTAGAATATTAAGGATTTATGCAGTATGCCACTATTCTGGGATATTGTTTGTAGTCCAAATGGTATTAAAAATTCGTAGTAGCTGTTGAAGCCAGTTGTTAGGGAGGATTTTGATAAATTTGTCCGAAATATCGTCATTTCCTGCCGAGGTATTGGGAGTAGCAAAAATTGTGTATAAATTCACTGAGAAAAAAAAGTTACTGTAATTGTGAGAGGTATCCTAAAAAAATTCTAAAGGAATAAAATATATGATGGAGAATTTATTGAATGATACCGAGAGATCTGCTTGTTGATCTACATCTGGATAAAGAAATTAGCCTAGGGCTAAAACTCATTATTCTCTAGATTATCGTTTTTGCTATAGATCGTTTTGCCCTTTGATCCCTTTTATAAATTCTTCCATTATAACCTGCAGAGTCGTAAACAAAATAACAAAATTTTTGTTTCAGTTGAAATATTAGACGACGGAGAGTAGCTGAAATTTTCTTGTATATAATCCCGAGATCTCTGAGTTTGGGTTTTATATAAAAGATTTTTTTTTACGATGTGAGATATTTTCACACCGTGAATTTCATCAAGATTGTGAGGATTTATGAGAGTGTAATTTTGCTTGTTATTATGTAAAATAGTTAACATGCAATCCTGTAACTCAGAATAAGCTTCAAAAGTATACAAGGAATTGTGATGTTCTTGAAAAAATGTAGAATTTTTGACCAATAGATGGCCTGTCTATAATTTTTTAACTAGTTACTGAGTTGGAAGGACAGTTGTATTGGCAAATAATCACAATCAGACGGGTCTGAATGTATGCAGAAAGAAATATTTGGATAAATATCTACACTAGTGATAGGTAAGTCCAGGAGGGAGGAAGAAGACAGTGTAATATGAGTAGAAATGCTCATATTAAGGATGTTGGAAAGGTTGTTTAGGATTCAATTGATGAGAATTTCAGAATTGTTGTTAAAAGAGAGAGAGAACCAAGAACAGGGTGTTAGTATTGAAATATTCAAGAATAATGCATGAAGAAAGTTGTTGCACTGCTCCAAACCATTCGATGTTGAATTCCATCTTTTGAGGAGTAAATGTTGATGATGGAAAAAGATGAATTGTGATTTCCTTGTAGTTCATACAAGGAAAATATAAGAAATTGTATTATTGTATTATAAAGAAATGGAATTACTGTATTATTATTACAAATTATTGCATTACAAGAAATGGGAGAATAGATGGCGATCATCAAACCTACTCTTCTTGTGTTCAATCTGTTCTGTAAATAGGTTTTCCTGGTAAATGAAATTCACCCTCCCTCTGTAATTTTATAATACAGGAGAAAGATCTGATTTCCCCCTTTGTTTTTTTGATAATAAGAGGTTCTGTGGGTATAGTGCTTTGTTCCATCTAGTTAGAGACTGCATTAACAAGAATTTGGATCCAGATTTTTTCACTTTAAATTTCTTTTTGTTCTTAATACAGGATATTTGTGTTATATTTGGAGAATAGGAGAGTTTTTTCAATAATTTTTCAAATGGGATGATTGCCGCTTAGAAATTTTCTGATAATGTTTTAATGTCGTCTTAAAAAAAAGAAGAAGAAGAAAAAGCTTCTTGAGCGTGGCAAATGTCGTTAATCATTTCTATGTTTCCAAAGTGTGCTGATTAAATAACTGGGTCATTTCTTTAGTGACGAAATTAGAATGAGTAGTGGATGTAGTTTGAAGTTTTGACAAGAATGCTTCTTCCTTCTTTGGATGCTATGATCTGTGAACTTCAATAAAGAACATAATATTTTAGAGTCTTAAATTTTAAAAAATTTCCCTCTGCCTTTTCCGTTGAGCATTTTATGTCTATGGCTTTGAGAATCGCCACACTGAATACACTCAGAGAAATCTGAAGTACAAGCAGAAAGAGCTTGATTGCTACTGCATTGTTCGCAAACAACCACATTTTTTCTCTAACCTGTAAAATGAGTGAATGAATGGCGATTCCAACACTGTCAGAGATTTTCAAAAAATTAAGTAGCTTTTTGCATAGTGAGCCTCAAATTTACTATGTTATCGTATTATGGTGCCTAGAATAGTTACCAAAACTGGATGGAAAATTTGGAGTTTTTATTGCTGCCAAATCTACGAAGTTCAGTATCATAAAAGTTATTTTCCTCTTCTAGTTCATTAGTAAATTCTGCGAGTTTAATATGAATTGGTATGTTTTGATAAATCAGGCGGGGCATTGTTACTCCGCTTCCGTGGCTTATCTTCAAGTTACACGGGCCCCCTGGGTAATGCAAAGTGAGTAACGTCTGTGCAGCGCTTGCCTTAAGGCATCCAAGACAATTGTCTAAGTGTTTGCCAGCTGCGTTAGAAGAAGAAAAAAATGATGGATCAGAAAACATCTGGCTAATTTTCTGGGTAAAAAGATGCACTCACAGGAAAATGTGTTATTATTTTAATGTTGGCCAGTTCTTGAGGTGCAGAGATGAGTAATTTCCCTTGACAGGTATTATGCATGTTATCCGCATATCTAAATGTCGAGACTTTTGAGGTTAAATTATAATTTTTATTTTTTCATTTTATTTAAATTATGATTTTTGAATGAGCTTTTAGAATTATTCAATCCAGAACCTCAAATATGAGTGTAAATGACTTCATGCTGGGAAGTGATCTGTAGTTGTTCTAAAATATTACATTGCATTTTGAATTGTAGTTCCTCCCTTGAGATGTATTCCATAAAAGAAGAATTTGGGCTGCAATTACCATGTTAAAATTAATATACTGAGTCTATATATCTAGTTCGAAATAGTTTTAATATGAACTACATTGTTCAAATGTAAACCATTAAAATCCAAAAGAAATCTATGCTATTTCTATGGTCTGCAAACATAAACAATAAACATGGAAATTATATTACTAATTACGATATAAATTGTAAACAATAGAAACGGATCCAACAGCTACTTCATATCTTTAATAGTATGTGGTTCAAAGGTGTTATTCCACAGGAATGGTTAATAGCAAAAATCATACTCATCCTTAAATCTGGTGAAGATGGTACTCCCCCTACTTCATATCTCCCAAGAGCTTTGATTTCAGTTCTAAGTAAAATCTTTGAACATATTGTACTCAAGAGGATAATTCACTTTCCAGTTCATGATAAATTCCATCCTTATCATTCTGGGTTTATTCCTTTCAGGGATTGCATGAATCGTTATCACTCCTACATCATAAAATAGTTGAAGCAATAAATGCCCCCCAAAAAAATTTTGTTTTCTTAAATTAGACATTTCCTCTGCTTATGACTCAGTTTGGAGAGATGGCTACATGTATAATATCTTAAAGGTCCGCGTACAGGGCACTGCTGCAAAACGGATTTATAATTTCATTAATAACAGAAATTTTTACGTTAAATAAAGAAACTGAGAGTCGAAGAAATTATTTTCCACTCGTGAGGTACATACAGCAGGGGATGTCCTTAGTGTTTTCTTTTTACAATCTATATGAGAGATATTTTCGAGATCATGAAGAATGCTTATTATATACAGATGATATCTTTCTTTTTAGCATAGATAAAACTCTTGAAAAAATTCTTAGTAATCTGCAAATAATATTTCATAAAATTATTCAATGGTGCAAAACATGGAAATTTGCCCTTTAACCTGAAAAATGCGAAGTGGTGAATTTTTCAAATAAAAAACAACTGCCATCCATAAATTTGCAAATTTACAGTATTCATATCTCTTGAAACAACACACTCGTATTTTAGGCATCATCTTCTGTCATAATCTATCTTTTAAACAACGCTTCCTATATCTGAAAAAGAGCGTCATTAAAAAGTTGAATGGAACTCGGAAAATAAAACTGTAAGATTGATACGTCCCATTTCTCTTCAATTTTTTTTTTTTTTCAAACTTATAGACAATTTGAACATTTAACCTTCCAATTTAATTCCCAATTTTTCTCCTGTTAGTTTGAACTGTAATGTCTCATTTCATCTCTATGATAATCTCGACCTTTTCAAACCAAACAGTTGTCCCATCAAGTCATCAAACACCTTTTTGAACAATACAAAAGTGAATATTAGAAAGATAGGATCATTTTAGCCTATGGCGCATCTAAGACAGATCTTAAACAGTCAATAGCAGTCATCAATTCTTTTTCACAAGAATCTTCATCAGGACAGATTTCAAATTACAACAGTATTTTTCCTGGAGAAGCTCTTACACTCCTTTTAACCCTTTCAACTTATGTTCTTTCATCTCATAAATATATTATTCCCACAAACAGTCTATCGTTCTACAGGCAATATAGAACTGCAATATCCTTTCCAATCGTATCATCCAATTCCTTGGCAATAAACTTCAAGATCTTTTCAATAGCATTTTATCCATCGTATTCATCTGGTCCCCAGGAACGTTGGTATTGCAGGGCAGATTTTCTCTCAAAATTTTCAGCAGATACAATAATATTTCATTGTATATCTCTGGAAGATATCATATTTCAACAAAAAAAAGAAAGCATAGATAAAAGAAATAAAACAGTGGATAGATGGCAAATATGCTCAGGAATTCAATTATTTGGATAGTATTAAACCTTTTCATAGACTTCTTCCTACTCATTGGAAAGAAGACATTTTTCTATCCAGGTTTTGAACAAAGACATCCTTGTAATTCTTAACCTCATTGATTTGGCCTAACTTCATCTCCATTTTTCCAGACCTGTAAAATTCTTGAAACAGTTGAACATATTTTGTTTCAGTGCATAAAATATGTAGAACCAAGAAACAAAGTACAAAGTGCTTTCAGATATAAAGTTCTTTCTTACTCTTGGATATTAGATATGTCAGAGGATGCTATTTATAACATAACAACAATACTTCAATTTCTATGAAAAGTCGCGTAACTCCGTAAGCTATGAGGTACCCAACTTTTTCTTTCTGGGATTATTATTTCTTATTCACTTTTTATTCAAGTAGTAATTGTACTTCATGTGTTCTAGTTATCGTTCAACTGTTAAAATTTTATGGTCTATTTGATCTAAAGTTTTATCCATTTTTTTTTCCAAATTTACTCAATTACAATTTTTGGTTGCTAGGAAGTACGAGCAACATTCTTTTGTTTTAAAATGGAATTTGTAATCCGTCATAGGCAATGAATTCAAAAATTTCAAGTTTTAGAATAGTTCCTTTATAAAGGTTTCATTTTCACTTTGATCACATTATGTTAGCTGTAGTATTTTAAACATTTGAATAAATTGAGATAAAGCAGCATCAACGAGCTGCAAAGTACCAAGTCAAGTCTGTCCCTTTTTCGCATTTGTATCTTAAGTTTGATCACCAATTGTGTGCAAAGGTAAACATTATTTTTAAAAGCAAAAAGGGAGGGATCTATTATTGTTCGGGGTGCTAGTCAGACGTGCATGGTGAAAAAAAAAATTAAGATAAAAGTTGAAGAATGTTTGAAAGAAAAAAGTTTACTAACTATTGTAGTTTTTTTTTTTTCATCTAATTTATAATTTATTTCATTTAATTTTTTATATTATGCAATTTAAAATTTTAATTCAATAAAAATAAAAATAAAAATTATTTTTATTGTAATTGAAACACCCCTGAAAATACATTTCTTCCTTATTATGCTACTTTGATTCAACCTGTACGATTTTTTGCTTCACAATTTTTCATACAATTGATAGTTGAAGTGCAGCAGAGCCTCTTTGAATAATTAATTATTCTTAAAACAGCTATTCATTAATTAAATAGCTTTAATTGGTGAATTTAATTTCTGCAAATTAAATATGGCTTTTGCAAATCAAAATATTAGGTTATTTGCTATTTTTAAATATTTTGTTTCTGTACAGTTTACTTTTTATTATCACTTTATATATGGTATAATTTCTAATAAGAATTCTTCTTTAATCTAGAAATAAAGCTGGTGGTTATATTTATGAAGATTTAGGATGTTCATTAGTTGAGGAAATAAGCGGTGATTATTTCAATGCTATTGGCTTGCCTGCTCGCAAGCTTGCTAATGAAATTTTTGAACTTTGTCAAGCTGATGTGCTGTGAAAAAAAAAGTTTTTTAATCATGTGTTAAAAACATGAATGTGAATCCTCTGCTTTTTATTGTATTATTTATTATTGTAACATTTTTATCTTATTTATACATTATTGTGATATTTTAGAATTGGCTGTTATTAAGGTGTTAAATTTTTAAGTTAAGCCAATATAGCTTTGATATTTGTCTACAATTTTTTATAGTTTATGGAAAGGAATTCTGTACACTTTCATATATGAAAATATTTCCTTTTGATTTTGAATGCATCTGTTCCCCACAAAATTGTATCTATAGCAGAAATTTAAACATAAGATTTGTGTTTCATGTAATGATTTCCTCATTTATGTACTTCTGTGTGTCTTTGCAAATTTTATGTATAGTCATGAAGATAAAAAATGTTATGAACACTTTCATATAATTCCATTCCACTTAAATAGTGTTGACTTTTGTAAAGTTTTTTTTGACAGTAGTTAAATGTACTTAATGTAAAAATATTTTTTTCTGAAATAACCATTTCAAAATTTTTGTTTTTGCAAAATAATTTTATCTTGGATTAAATCTAAGAGATATTCAGCCAAGCTTTGTAAATTCACTAATAATTTTGGGAAGTTTAAAATGTATTCAGAGGTAAGAGCATTTGCACTACATTGGCAAAGTCTTATTTCTTTCTTTTGAAGTGATAAATTCTTATTATTATTGTAGCTTTAGTGATTTTCTATTCATATAAATTTTAATAATATGTTATTCTTCTTAATTGACTTTTCTCTTAAGTTGTACTATGTCACATCGTAAATTATCTGATTAATTATACCACTGTTTAGTCATTTTTACCATTTCTAAGAATGACATCTTGTGTTGGCATCCAATGTAATTTCTCTTTTAATACATCAATTAATCTCCCAGATCTTTGTTTTAGTAGTTGCCAATGAATTTCTGGAATAAATTTTTAAAAATCTGACTTTTTATTTCCAGGGTAATCTTATTCCCATAAAGATAATTTATTTTTATAACAAAAGCTAATTAAAATTTTTTAATTTAATTTAAATTTTTTTTTTTTAATATAGGTTGCATTTCAGAAATGCTAATAAGTTTTGAATGATGAGTATTATACACTTGAAAGAGTTACATCTTTCATTGTTGAAGTTTTATTTTAATCAAAATATGAATACAAAATTGTGTGGCTAGTTGAATTTATAAAGCAAGTTATACCTGTAGAAAAAATATATTCTGAGCTCCACTTATCATATCCTATAAGATTGATTTAATCAGAAACACAATTTACATTTTTTTAGAATTGTTTATAAAAAATATAGATTAATTAATGGAAATAAATGAAATTTTAATGTAGCATTTTATTTATATTGATAGATTTAAGTGGGGAAAAGTTTTTAGGGATAGAAAGAAATTACTCATAAATATGTTGTGTTAAAAACATAATTATCTAAAATAAATAATCATTTAAATTTGATATGGTTATTTCACTTGAATATATCTGTACCCAGAATTTATAATCATTAATTTCCTTATATAAATGAATATATAAGAATGAAGTACATTGCCAGTTTTTTTTCTGTTAAATTGCTAAGATATTTGATAGTTTGATATTTTTTCCCCTGTTTTTGCCTTGTTGTCTTATAGATTGAATTGTATAATTATTAATTATATATTAAAGTGAAAAATGTATTCTATTGTTTAAAAAAATCACAACTTCCATTGTTGTTAATTTTTAAATATAAGTTTTCATGATTAAAACTACGTTATTAAAAATATTTACATTTTTAACTATCAACATTAATAAATATAATTTTTGTACCTTATACTATTTTACATATTTCTAATTATATTTTTCTATTCTTAAGTCATTTTTAGAAAAACAAATAGCTTCAAGAGATTCAAATATTTGTTTTCTTGGGTATGTTTATTTTTTATCATGTCGAAAAGTTTACAGTTTCCATGAATTATTGATATCAAAAGATGTTAAGTACCAAAATTCAAATTTTAAGTATAAATCAAATATAGAATTAGAAATGATCACATTTTTGTATAATTTTATTTGTCTAATGAAATTAATTTGTTATTTTTCATATATAATAATTTTTATAATGATATACTTAATTTATATTTAATTGAATGTACTACATTTCAAGTTGTGCCCTTTTCATTGTTAAATGTTGTAGTCGTTTTTATTTATAAAGTTTTTTTAAGGGGAAAAAAATATTTGTTGGCAGTTATCTCTAATTATTTCATATTGTATGTATTACTTTGTTTTGCCTGTTTTCAAGTTACTGTAGTAGACATCAATGAGGCTAATTTATTGTAAGAAAAACTATTTATTTTTATTTTGTTGATTATTTTTATTTTATTGTTAATTAGTGTAAAAAATTATACAGTTATTGTTATATATTTGCAAGTTTTTATAAATTTTTTGTAGTTTTTGATAAAATTCTTCTCATTTTACAGTGTTATGCTTGTAATTTTATATGATTTTAGCCAATAAGAATAATGCAAATACTACTCATACAGTAAAATAATAACCATTTTCTTTCAAATTTATTTAAGTGGGAGAAAATTTTTATTTAAACTCGTAATTAAAAATGACAAAATAATTAGACTGTATAAAAAGAATTACTAATATATTTTGTCTATTGTGGAATGATGCAATTAATGATAATAGTGTTAAAGCCTCTATTGTTTTTATTTAAAAAAATACATTTGGAATTCCTTAGTGTGATATATCTTTTAAAGGTCTAAATGCCATATTGACCATATTTCTCAGTAATAATGAATACTTTTTATTATTATGTTAAAAGAATAATTTGATATCTCCTTTATGATGATAAAAACTCAAAATATTTTTATTTTAAATTTTAGATAATAAGTATTACGAAGAATAATAAAATGATCTTTCTAACTGAGGCAAGAAAATGTGAATATGTTATAAGAAAATTTCATTTAATTTGACAATCAATAATTGATCAATAGTTTTTTTTTTCTATTGATCTTTTTCAAAAATTCGTAGAATTTTTGTGTTATTAAATTTGGCGGGTATATTGTTCATAGTATATTCAAAAGCTGGCGAAAATTTTATGAAGTCTGTAACAAAATGAATTTATAATAAAATTAAAATGGAATTCTTTAATTTTCATGCATCTATAAGCTTTAATCTTCAACTTTATGTGTATTTCTAATTGTTGATCAATGTCTTTGATGTTTGTGGGTATTTAAAAAAAATAAAATATTGAAAAATTTGTCTATAACTTATAAATATTGCCAATGATTTATCATTTTCAAAATAATACAGTTAAATCTTTTTTCACATTTAATACCAGTTGCTACTCTAGATGCTGTACAAAATTGCTGGGCTAATAGATGTTTTCATCACTATCTGTTTATACAAAAACTAGGTATTGCTATTTATTACAAAAAATATTCAGATATGGTTATTCTAAAAATAATTAAAAAATAGACTCTAAAATTAATATCACTATTGAATAAGTTAATTATAATTCTTTAAGAAATGGTCTGTGGTTGATTGAGAGTTTAGAGAGTTGATTGAGAGTTACTCACAAATTGCATTTAAAAATGCAATTTGTGAGTAACTTTTTTTGTGATGGTAATATTTATCACAAAGCATATTTGTAAGGAAATAAATTACTAAGGTATTTTTTTGTTATATTATTAATGAATTTTTACAGGAAATTAATTTTTGAAGGAAGTTTTGGCTCATACCTTAAAAATAATATGTATAAAAATAACTAGGAAAACAGCATTTTTAACATTTGTATTTTCTTAAGTACAAATAAGGAATAATGCATAATGTAAAACCCTGCTTTGCCAATAAGAACTTATAGTATTATGAATCATATTTAATTTATTGTAATAATTTCTCACTTCTAAGACAACTTAAACAGGCTAAGATTTCTCAAACATACAAATGCAGGTAAGTTGCATATAAATGTCTTTCTTTTTACGGATTTATAGGCAGAATCTTTTTATAGGAGATATTAAGTAATTAAAAAACTACCTCACAAATTAAGCACCCATACACAAAAGGGTATTTTCCACCATTGACAAAAATGTTCATATTCTGCAAAATTTTCCACATCAGTTCTTTGAAGTTAAGCCTAAATCCTTTCCAATACCCCAATGTACAACTTAAATTAACATATAATTTAAATGAATGATTTGAAAATTGTGATATGGAATCATTTAGAAGTGAATATTTTGAAAGCGTTTGAAAAATGAAGAAGTATTACTTTGTGCCCTGCACTGTTCTAGAAGGCGGCATTGATACAACAAAATGGTATCCATTATCATTAAGGTAAATATTGCTCATAGGTCATGTGCCAAGAGCGCAAAATCGTGCATTGGAAAAAAGGTGAAATATTAATATTTCAATAAATTCTACTAAAATCAGCGCATTTATTTAATATCACCCTCCAGATTTCATATAGAGGTAAACTGTATATAGAATACTACAAATACGGTAAGCCCTCTTTAATCCGACATTCGATGGTTCTGCATTTTGTATAGTCCGGAACTGATCAAGTTGTTTGTTTTCGGATTTTTTTTTCTTGTGAATTCGGGCGTGTGTTGACCTTAACCGCCAATTCGCGACACAGTGCTGTTCGCATTTTCGTCCTGTGGTAACCGTAACTACTAACTTTCATTTCATTACAGCGAAAATTCATTACTTTGTGTACAACTAGTTTTATTTTATAAGAAATTCGAATCACGAAAATAACACGCTGTGATACTTTTTTAAGTAAGGCGGTTTCATGTGTATTTTTCTTGCCATAAAGTTGCTTGTATCAACTTGTTTTAACTATCATTGAATCTTAATTTTTTTTTTTTTTTCAATACAAAAATATTGTTAAATTAATGTTCAGCATAAACTCCCGACATAGCAAATGCAACACCATGAAGATTTGGCCGTATGGATTTGCAAATTTTGAGGAATACGCAGATGTAATGCAAGTTGGTTATATTATAGCACGGAATAGAAGAGTAGCAAACGGCGTATGAGCCAATATTCTCTACACTGTCGCCTATGGAATACAGAATTTCGGGAAGTTCTACGTTTCAGAAGAATGCGTGGACGATGACACCGAAGGCAGTTCCGACATTCGTACAATTTTACGAGGGATCAAGTTGCAAACTTACGAATGACTGATTGGTCTTTGCCATCGTATCGCCGATGATACTCACCTAGACGCGTTCACTGTGCATATTGTTTGGATCAGATGAATTTATACATGAAATGGTAATAGTCACGAAAAATCAAGTCAACCTAGAAATACAACAAAATTGCACGGTTCGACACATCTTAAGGGCAATGGTAGTGCCCCCACAATCAACTACTTCTACATTCTGCAGAATGAGCAGGGAACTTTTAATGTTCCAACACCTTGAAGAATGTTTCACGACGATTGGCTGAAAACGATTTGTACGCAAGGCATTGACGCGAACTCGCGGTGTGAAAGATTGCAATGGTGTTGAGAACAAGCACTTAGACTGAATGGCCCAGTGTGGTGTTTAGCGACGAATCTCTGTTGTGTTTCTCTGGTGATAATCTCCGGGTGAGGACGTAAGGAATATAAAGCCAATCTGACCATTATTGTTGAACGTCATACTGTTCGTCAATGGGGCATAATGGTTTGGTATGCCATCAGATACTATAGCAGGTCACCCCTGGTACGCATCAAAGACACATTAATGGCACGACAATACATTGATGAGATGCTGCAGCCAGTTGTGTTACCTTACATTCAGTGGTTGCAAGTGGTATTTTCCAGCAAGACAGCACACGGCATTCATAAGCAGACAAGTCTTGCAGCATGACCAGTTGTTTCCGCTGTCTGCTATGTTTTCTGATCGCTCACCTATCAGGATATCTCGGACGTGATTGATCTTGGTTTCTGCTCTTTCCCAACCTCGATCGGTGAACGAACTATGGTGAATGGTTAAGAGCATATGGGCCTCAGGACATTATCTGCATGTTAATTGAATTTGTACCTCGTAGAATTGCTGCTTGCAGCGCCGCAAGAGGTAGCTCTACTTCCTGCTGATTACCCTGCATATTTCATTGCTGCATAAAATTATCTTGTAAATAATATCACTTATTACCACTCATTCACTGTCTATGTATTAATTTCAATCATATGCTACCCACTCTTTTACGGTGTTGTATTTTCTATATCGGACAGTATATGAATTTTGATTTTGTAATTACTAGAATGACGAAATATTTTGTCGGATATTTATATTGTCTACAGAGGTTTTAATTTTTCTAATTTTAAGTAATTAAGAAAAAGTATTTTTTTTATCTTTTTTTATTCGATATTCATGCTTAAAAATTTTTTAGAATATTAATTTTGTTTAAAGTAACTTTAAAATGAAACTTATGAGACACCTACTCACTAAAACACAATTTAAATGAATGATTCCATTGTAACATTTATCAAGACAATACGTCATAAATAAATTGTTCAGAACTTTTTTTCAAAAAAAGGATATATATATAATAAGGGCACTGAAAAGTTCGTAGGCTGACACATAGATGGCGCTACTAGTATTAAATCCATATGACTTTTAGTTAGCCCTAACCTTCAAAAGACACGTGTATAAATTTGACAGCTGTTGCGCTATTAGTATGCGAGTTATATCATTTTTAGTGAAGCAACTTTTGTTAGTTTGAAAAAATGGATAAAAAGGAATTTCGTGGGTTAATAAAGTATTGCTTTTTGGCGAAAAAAAAAATACTATTGAAGCCAAGGCTTGGCTTGATAAACATTATTCGGACTTTGCACCAGGAAAATCAACCGTAGAGAAGGGGTTTGCTAAATTTAAACGAGGCGAAATAAGCACCGAGGACGATGCACGCAGTGGACGCCCCAAAGAGGCTGTTACCGAAGAAAACATCAAAAAATTCCACAAAATAATTTCTGATAACTGTGAAGTGAAGTTGATTGAGATAGCTGAGACCCTAAAGATATCAAAGGAACGTGTTGGACATATCGTGAATGAATATTTGGATATGCGAAAGCTCTGTTCAAAGTGGGTGCCGCGCGAGCTCACAATCGAACAAAAACAACAACGAATTGATGATTCTAAGCAGTGTTTGGAGCTGTTCAATCATAATAAACCCGAATTTTTGCGTCGATATGTGACAATGGATGAAACATGGCTCCATCACCCAATCGACAGTCAGCCGAGTGGACTGCACGTGATGAACACTAAAAATGCTATAACTTCACTAAAAATGCTATAACTCACATACTAATAGCTATCAAATTTATACACGTGTCTTTTGAAGGTTAGGGCTAACTAAAAATCATATGGATTTAATACTAGTATCGCCATCTATGTGTCAGCCTACGAACTTTTCAACCCATCTGTTAAATAATTTAATTTAACTTATACTAATAATAAAGGATTTATCAAGTTTCAGATGGGAATAACTTTATAGTAAAAGCAATTGAAAAATTCTTTTTCATTATAACCCGGACTAAACTATAAACAGTAAATGATGGATTATACAGTTACGTAATTCAATAAAAAAAAATTTAAAAAAAACTGCTTGTTGCTAAGTAAATCTGCTTGTTTTCTGCAGTTTGTAGATTGAAATGGCCGAACTACTTTTTAAATTGATATGTTACTAATTATAACACTTCATTAAACTACTTATATTTGGAGAAAAAAAACCTTTTACTATAACATATTGCAATATTAAGTCTATTCGACCCAATTTCTATGTTGCCCAAATTGTTGACACATGTAATTCCAGAAATTTTCAATCTATGGAATATCTGGGAGTCGAGAGGGCGAAGAAGTATGTCAGTATCGAGTAGAACAGTACTCTGATATCCTTGATGTGTGTGTGGCCAAGCATTATCCCATTAGAAAATGCTACTTGGGAGCCCTACCATGAAAGGCATCACATGCGTTTGAAGGATGCGCAGCTGGTATGTCATCATGCTGTAGATAATTACAGCAGGGTTGTGTTAGTTTGTCGCTCTACATTCATATTTTACACACTTTGAGCTAATTAATCCGGGACCTACAGTTTAACATGGATTCCGAACCACTAACAAACATCCATGCCACCGCCAGGATTCGAACCTTAAGCCTGTGCTGCCAAAGACCAGAACCCTAGCCAATTGGCTATCATGCCGCAATTACAACAGGGATTAGAGATTCATATGCAATGACACCCCCAAACCATCACAATGTGTACGCGCTGCACCCTCACAGCAATAGCCAGCTTTGAAGAATTCACAACAAGGTCCCCAACCAGAGGTTATGTGAAAAGGTAAACATCCAGTTTAAAGACATAATCGGATGAATCGATTTTTGTTAGGAATGCTACTCAGACATACGCGGTGCAAAATATTTCTAAAAGAAAAAAGTGTAATCGTTAATTTTTTTTTATCTAACTTTTCTCTTGATATTGTTTAACTATCAACAATTAAAATAATTAACTTATAATAATAAAATAATTATTATTATAAAACCCTATCGAAAATAACTTTTTTTCCCTATTAAGGCTCTCTATTGGAATCCTTCCGACTTGGCCATTTGTCAATTTTCCACACAATCGGTAATCGATCTAGACACGGTTGTTA
This sequence comes from Caerostris darwini, assembly GCA_021605075.1. Classification (NCBI taxonomy): domain Eukaryota; kingdom Metazoa; phylum Arthropoda; class Arachnida; order Araneae; family Araneidae; genus Caerostris; species Caerostris darwini. The sequence goes on from BPLQ01010352.1 coordinate 525,161, forward strand.
TAAGAACCGAAATTGTATCTCAGTTCACTGATGAAGTGGAGTACAGTCAGTACAGTAGTTTCAGTACAGTCATATCCTGGCTAGCTTCACACAACTACAAAACGAAGGCGATAATGAATGGCTGTCAGGGGCAGCACATGTAATGGGCGCTGCGGTAACAAGTGGTTGTCAGCCCGTTGCATCGCAAATGTATGAACTGACAAAGGTGCCCATGCAGATCATACCACCCTTGTCCGTATATTAGTCAATGCTGCAGTCGGTTATGTACGTACCTGTTGGATGATGAGATAGTCGTCAAGCTTGCTAAGTGTCTTGAGAAGCTTGGACGCCAGAACGATCGAAGTGACTGGCAACTTTCTGAGCTGACCGCCTTAATTATTCTTCCTTTCTGAAACCTCAAACTCCGACAGCTGTTGATATTTACTCAAATGACGTAGTAAGCGTATCTCTGATGAAAAGGCGTCCCCGGCAGCAGATAAATTGCATATAAAGTACATCAGGTTGACTATGGGCTAGGGTGGAAGTACATCAATCTTCCACTGACCCTCATAATGCGCAATCAAGTGCATAGGCCTTGACATTAACCTTCATGCCCAGTTTCGTAGTGGTCCGACAACTACATCTTGGTGTGCTGATTTCTGTAGGAATGAGTGTTATTTTCTGATGGATGGAACTCAAACACGTAGTTAATATAAATCGATTTGAAAAATATAGCCATTGCTATTTCGGATATTAATTCTTGCTGTAATTGGACCGCATAAAACTAGTGGAAGTGATTGATCACCCTCCAAACCTAATTAACATAATGCATTTACACATTAAACGGTTTTTGGAGTTAAAATAAGTCAATAGGAACCTGTGTATAAGTACATTTCATACATTATTAAATGAATATTTATCTGCCAATGACTTAGTAAATACCGGCATCTTAAGGAGTCTTTGTCATCAAATCTGCTAGAACTGCTATTTCTTGAGATAATAGAGGAAAATGCAAATTTAATTACATTCATCATCCAGAGATTATCTATTTACTCATCCAGAAAAAAATTTAGTTTTTAGAATGATCTTTTGAACTCTCTTTGAGAACTAATACGAATTAAAAGATTTTAGTTGATACTAGGTGAAATTCATAATATATTTGGGCATCTGTCAGTTGACAGAATGTATTTATGAACGTCTGTCTCGAGCTATAATGTTCCGATGGCTTCAAGGGTGAACCAGAATAGAAGAAAGACCACGACTAGGTCAAGTGCAAGTAGTCATCATCCAGGAATCTATTACTGAATTGGGTAATCTGGCGAGGAATAATAGGTGAACTACCTCTCACGAAATAGTAGATCAGATGACTTTCAGCACAGGAAAATTTCACATAATTCTACATGAGAAATTGGAGTACAGAAAATCTGTGCCCAATGAGTTTGTGAAAAACTAAATGTAAAAAACTGAACTGTATTATCTCCAATGCAAAACTTTGAGAATTGTGATGAAATATTAAATAATTAAATCTCAGATTAAATTAATTAATACTTTTACACTCAGTGATGGCATTCAGCAATGATACACAGCCAGCCAACCTTTCAAGAAGCCACTATCAAAAAGATCAACAACTTTTACTTTTTCAGACAAGAAGATTATAGATTTGAGATTTTATTTAGAAATTCTGAGAAAAGTAAATTTTGTGTAACTACGCGCGAACTGCTAGTTAATAAAGGGTTGTTATTATTATTATTTTTTTTTTACTTCTCTGTGAATGGGTCGCAAATGTGAAAACGATTCATAAAAATAGTTTTAAAGTTAGTAGTTGTTCGTAGATAATTTTCATTCTGATAAATGCTGTGTTAAACCACTGATAAACCTTAGTTTGACAGTGACTTTCCCAATTGTTGTAATGAAGATGCTGACTTCGCTTTTTTTTTCTGTATTTTTTTAATGTAAAAAAATCAAGCATTTTTGTAATGGTTATTTAATTGACTAAATAAATAAATTTCTTTAATAGCTGTTTTTTTTTCTGCATTTTTTTTTTTAATTTGTAAATGTTTATCTAAACTAGTGACTCACAGACCGTGGTCTGTGGGCCGCCGCTGTTACTTTCCTCATAGCTCGTTTCAGCACATAACAATTTTACTTAAAAAATGTGCTGTTTTTTTTAAGAATTTCAAGCTTTGTAGCAGATTAAAACATAGAATTTGACGTAGCTTTAGTTAAATAAAAAAGTAAACATTTAAGTATTAGAAAAATATTTTATTCAATACTTTCCAATTTACTGTAAACTAAAAGATCAGATCCTTTATTAATAATGTGGTAGCTTGAATGTAGTAGCCTTATCTGCATTTATAAGGGTCACCTATATGAACATTTGAAGAACTGAATATTTTGAAAAGAATATTTGAACCTTGTGCATACACCAATAGAGGGCTCTGAGTGTGTTGCAGACAGGCGGTATCAATGGAACATGGTAGTTTGCTGTGAGGCAGCGTGGAAGCAAGATCGCATATTTAGTATCTTGGATGTCTGTTAACGTTCTCACCGTTTAGTCCTTTCAAATTTTAATGGCGGAACATGTGAGCGCTGATGATATTTATCACCGTATGCAAAATGTGTATAGGACTGAGTGCCTGTCGCGAGCTACAATGTTCCGATGGCTTCAAGAGTGAACCAAAGTAGAAAGAAAATAGGCCACGACCAGTTCAAGAAAGCCTGGTTATCACCGAGGAAATAGTTACTGCATTGGACAATCTGGTGAGAAATATTGGTTGAATCACCAGAACAGATGACTATCAGCAAAGGAAGAATTCACAAAATTCTATATGAGAAATTGGAGTACAGAATGGTGCATGAACAATGATTTTCTAAATATCTGACGACAGAGCAGAAGGCACATAGAATGAGTGTTTCCAAACGACTTCTTATGTGTTATCATGAAGGGGGGAGGGCATTTTCTTTCAGATAAAGAAAGCTCTTAAAGGGAGGCAATTCACAACCAGCAATGAGATAAGGACTACCTTCGAAGAATAGTTCTGCGACCAGCCACAGAGTTTCTTCACTGAAGTTATTCACAAACCCGTTGGCCGCTAGAGTGCCTGTTTCAATTTTCACAACAATTAAATTCTAGCCACTATTATTTCCATATGTATCATTCTTTATTCTGTAAACATAACACACTGATACCATTAAACCATTTGTCAAACCGATAGTAGCTCATTTTCATTTAAGTGACTTATATATTTTATTGTTATTTCTATGTTATTTATTGTCAAAAATAAATACTATTTTAAAATGCTAAAAAATATGTATGCTTATCACCAGAAAATGCAATAAAATGCGCAAACCTCTTGAATCACCATACATTTCTAAACAAAAATTTGTATGTTTTTATATTTAAAAAAAAAAAAAAAAAAATAGATAAATAGAAATCGTTTTACAAATCACTTTTGCAAGTGGTTACCAAAAAAAAAATTGCCAAAACGCTTATTAGATTAAGATAGTATCATGAACTTATTAACATCCCACTCTGTATTTTTTTATTATATTATGCCATTTATTTTTTGTTATAAAGAAATGCAATAAATATATGTTAGATAAATTTTGAGAGATTTTTTCGCGGTCAAGTTACAGTGAGTATACGAAGTCTTCACAAGTCTGTAAATTCCTGACATAAACTAAAATATTTATTTAATCAAATCATTATTATGAACATCTTCTACATGGCATATTTTTAAGAAGTTATTTGCATATATATTTTGAATTTTTAAATATCATATATATATCATTTGGAAAACTATCAAAGTAAAAAAAGATCGCAAAATATTAATATTCTTATCATTATCGTTAGTTAATATTTATTAAAATTTGTTATTATTATTATTTAACTTACAGTGATGTTTATCCTTGCTTTATTGTGTATGAATGTCAAAATTTAGTTTTTATTCAAATTTTACAAATCACTTCTGCACGTGATTACCACACAAAACAATTGCTAAAACATTTATTAAATTAATGTAACATCCCACACTTATTAACAACATCTTTATATTTTTATTATATTATGCCATCTATTTTTTGTTATAAAGAAATGCAATAAATATAAGTTAGAAAAATTTCAAGAATTTTTTTGTGAGGACCTCTGTTTATTATCAAAGTTTTATTCGTTAGCATTATTAGCTAGTCTTTATTCAAATTTAGAATAAAGAAAATTTTAAATTTAAATTTAATTTTTTAATTTCAGTTTAATTTTAAATTTTCTTAAAATATTATAGAATATGTAACCCTTTTATAAGAAATATGAATCATTAAAAATAATGATTCAGATTTCACACAATCTATTTCACTAGAATAACAAATTTCACAATTCCATAATAATTTCCCATTCCATTAATAGACTATTCTACTATAATAATAAATTTCACACAATAAATCTATTCCAACAGAAATTATCGAACGAGGCTATACTCTTGATAAAGTTAGTAGTTTATTAGATGCTCTGAATATTTGATCTAAACTAGTGGTTTCCCAAGCCACATCTCAAATTCATTATTGGCTATTAATCTAAGTGACTTCCTTATTTCCTTTAACTGCTTCCTTTGACGGAAAGGATTTTCTTAACTGGCAGATCGTGATAGTTGATACTCCATAAAGAAAATCAATATAAACCTAAAAAATTGATCACCCACTACTTTTTTTGTAGCAAAAGAAAATAGCAAAGATATTTTGTCATTGTCACAACCAGTCAAAGTGATAAAATCGCAGTGATTTTTTTCTTCCGACTCATTCTTTGAATTCAACAATTACTGTAATTAGTTACATGCTACTTTTTTCCCAGCTCAATGTCACAAAAAAAAAACCATTTTTCATTTCCAGGGTGCAATGAGTACAATATACCTATTGGGTTGGCAAGAAAGTACGTTCGGTTGTTAGCATGTACTTAAATGGTGAAAAACGAACTTGCCAACCCCATATGTTTCAGTTATAGTACATTTCAAAATTCTTTGAAGTAGGATAGTTATTTTTCGCTAATACAGTATTTTTAAAATACCTCATTATTCATATTCATTATTATACTAACTGCATTGCAGCATATTAAGTATTTTATTTTCCGTTAACAACTTGGAAAATGTTACAGTATTTTGAAGAGTAGCTTATAAAAAGTTATTAGCCAATATTCATGATGCTCATTATTAATGTATTGAAGCATAAAGTTCTTTAAGCATTAATCAAAGCAGAGAAACTCGTTTGCGTTAAGTACTAAGTTCTCTGAAAGGTGTTTTTCATTGCTTCCCAATTTTTAATCTATAATTCTTTACCACAAAAAATGCATGCAAAGCTTCTAAAAAAGGCAATTTACTTTGAATCAATTGTTCTATACTTTTAACCATCGAGTCCCTTAATTTGATAACAGAACATTGTTAACCTTCCATTTTTTTTTTTTTTTACTAAATTAATTGTAATTTTGACATTTTGTTATGAAATATAGTTTTTCCATAAAAGTATTAAAGTGTTGTACTGGCTCAGTTAATAGTACAATTAGAAATTATTTAATTTCAAAAAGTATTTTAGAATGTTTGTTTTTAATGTATTAAGATACTTTTACATTTTGATTAACGTCGATATTGAATGTTTTTAATCAATATTAAATCCTTTGTTCATTTCGTTTTTGGCAACTTGAAGGAAAAAAAAAGTTGCTTTTTACTTACTGCGAGATTTTGGAATAAATATGATTAACAGTGTTCATTAGCCTTAACTAGATAAATATTTTTCATTGCTTCCCATCAAAGAATACAAATAGCTAACCGACAGTATTAAGAGCATTAAATCTAGAAAAAAAAAAAACTAATTCAACTAATAAAATACTCCTAAATGTACTGGATACCTCTCGCATGTAGAAAAACAACAACATTTAAATGTTAAAAATTACTAGCCATTTTGAAAAACTTTATAATTATACAACTCTATTACTTCGTGAAAGACCCCTGTTTTAAAAATGAAGCAATTTTCTTTGTATAACAACATATAGTTCCAAATATACAAGCAGAACTATCTTGCTGTCAACTTTGCGTTATTTGTATTGAAAACTAGCTTTTGTATTTCATTGATCAAATACCCAGTGTTATTCATAATTCGATTATTTTGATTGATGCTATTTTATTAACTATACAAAAATGATTGCATAACAGGAAAAGTAGATGTGAATTAAGACAAAGTTTTGTGTTTAAACCGTATATCCTCCAGCATAAGCAATGACAATTTCAGTAGCTGCATCAAATCCTTTAAAATATACGGGAACTTCAACAATAAAAAGCAATGTTGAAGTAATTTATTTTATAAATTCCCGTATAATACTTTCTTATGATGGAAAGAATTCCATTATTTTTACTTATATTTGTGATCAATTCTCGATTCAAGTTATGCGATTGAAATATTTTTCCAAAATTAATCACGAGTTTTTTTTAAAGTCTAATTCAATTAAAATGAAATTTGTTTCTTATAACTTCTAAAACAATGACAATTTCTAAATTAAAATATTTTTACTAAGGCTATTAGATGAATTGATCAACAAAATGGTAGTCAAAATACAAGACTATTTTCGATTTTCATGAATTTTTTATTTTTGCACATTTCAAAGTTATACAAATTAGTTTATAATAAAATGAATATAATCGTCTGCTATTATTTAAATATTTGAAAATTAATATGATTTTCGTATGAATTCTGCTATTAAAAAGCTGTGGGGAAAAAAACTGAAAAGTATTCAGTTTTTAATTTAATAAAACTATCGCATACCTTTGGGATTTATTTAAAAATAACTCTGTAATTGCTAAATATATGTTTTTAGACATGATTTAGGTTTATTTAAATATGAACTCGCATAACTTATACCAGAACCCCAAATATTTTTTTTCTTTTCTTTTTAACACAGGAATCGCAAGTCTTCAAATAAAATTATTGAAATTAAGAACGTTTTTATATTAAATGCGGAAATGTTTCATCTACGGAATTTTTTCAAAATCAATTAAAAAGTAAAGGATATTAGTATTATAAAGTGAATATTGAAGTAGTAATTAATGAAATTGCAACGTTTGTCACTACCAGCATTTCAAGTAACACGTTTTCAAATGCAATAATAAATGCAAAATAATTAACAATTGTTCAAATGCGATGATTATACATAAATTATATTCATTACTAAATTAATTTAAATGTTCCAACATAATAATTAATGTTAATTTTATTTAATCGTTTAAGATGTTTCTTGTAAGTTTTTTTAAATTACAAACGTTGGAAATATCTCAAGATAAAACACGCTAAGATATGATATGATTGTTAGCTGTTCTTAAACAGAAAAGGACGTTTTGAATTATTAATTTTTATAATTATTCTTTCAAGATTGATTCTTGAGTTCTTTAATATTTTCCGATAAATAATAATTAAAATAATTTTATTTAAAATAAATTGGATACTTAACAGTTCTATCATTTTTAACACAGAATTTTATTAATTGTATATACAATGTTTTATATTTTAATCAGTTTCAAATAATTTTAAAGTTTTATAAGCGTTCATATTTTTCATCACCATACTAAAATACAACGTTCTCCCAATATAACTGAAAATACTTTTCTATGCATTTTAATAAAAGAAATTTTTTCTATTTGAAAGAATATTGATAATTAAATTAAAATATAACAGGGTAAAATTAAATTTTAAGTGTTAATGTGTTAAGATTTTTTGTTCTTATGCAGTTTAGTATTCATCCGTTTTAAATGCTGTAATCATTTTAACATTTCTCAGGTGTAAGAATAACAATAAAATGTGTAAAATAGTGCTTTTGTAAGTTATCTAATATTTTTTATGAGCGTAATACATGTAAATACGACTAATCAGCACTAAAGAGAAAGAAAATCATGTACAATTTATATTTGTCACTAGATTTACTAAGTAAACATTAGGATAAGTTAGAAAGAAAGAAGACAAACTAGTTATTTTATTTCACATTTTATTAATAGTGCTGCAAAGCTAAAACTGTAGAAAAAAAATGTTAAAAAGTAGTCCAGTGTTAAAGACACTGTTAACTTTTCAGCAAAACAAAAAATACTTTATTTAATGCAGAAGTACAATAACAAATATATGAAAGACAATAAAACATACTTTATGAAAATTCTAATGTTATAAGTTAAAACAAACAAATGAATAAAAATGACTTATTTTGAAAAAAGGATGTGGTAGAACATTTACCACGACACTTAAAGTTGATCTTTGTGTGTGCACAAGTTTCATAATCTTATTTTTCAAAGAGTTGTGGCAAGACCATATTAAATAGACAAATTACATCAACAGCGGTTCTAACAACAAAACAAGTCACTCCTGAGCAGGAATTTAACAGAATTCATAACTTTATTGACTAGTTATAAGAAAGCAAGGCCATTCTTTCTGTTTCTGGCCAGCATTAAATTTCCACAAATGGTAATAAATAAATAAAAAAAACAAAAAAACTATTTGGATTGACAGAGTTTGGGATAAAGCCAGGTAAAAACATTAAAAACAGTGGTTTAATTCCATGTCTAAGCAGTTTAATGTTCATACATTTGAAGTGTGCTTAAGAAAATATTTTTCTACGAGTATAGCATTTTGGTTTTGACCTGTCACTTCTACAAAGCACCAGAACATTGGGCAACATAAAGAGAGCACCTTAAGTGGGATTTTAAACTGGAAGCCTATATGTACATTTGCAGTGGGGTAAAATTAAGAATTTGCTTAAATTTACTTGTGATGGCAGAAATCACATGTAATACTGTATTTCAAAGTTAAAAAAAATGGAATGTACACTAAAAATGTGTAATAAGCTCTTGTACCCCTATAAAGATATATCCAATCACAATACATGCACAATGATTTATAACATGCAATTTTAAAATATTAAGCATCATTTTACTTGGTATTTTTACTTTTGGGGGAGGGAGGGGAGGAAGTGGGATGAGTTCAGTACAAATATATTTTTTAAAGATATTTAACTATGCGTTTCATGGAAAAATGAAACGCAGACTGCAGCTTAAAAGGTAGCCACCACGGAATTAACAGATCTGTATATTCAACACGATTATCAAAAATCGGCCACGGCAAAATATATTTGTTCTTTCAGAGGTCTAATAAATAAAAGTAAAAGAAGCATTGCATAGTGGAGAAAACCTGGCCATTGTGATTGAAATGACTAAACATCTAGGATATATTTGTCTACAGAGATATATAATAATACAAACATACTACTCTTACAAGATATGTTGATTAATAATGTAATATATATTAGGCTTAACATTTAAGATTTCAACACACAAAAAATTTAATAAAAGTAACAAAACAGCATAACCACTAACTTAACACAAAAAATCTGTCAAATTTCAGAACAATGAAAATTGAGCTTACACATGTGGCTGACAAAGAAAAGGCCATCACGTTTTGCAAATAAATACAAAACTGAGGCCAGAAAATATGTAGAAAAAATAGTCTTGTGGATATAAAAAATAAGTTCTAACATTGTGCAAGCAGCATTGAATTTTTTTGTATTAAAAAAATTTCTCAATGTTAACTTGTCAGCCATGTGCAAATAAAATAAATAAAAGATATTCTCAAAATCAAACTTTAATAAAAAATATGCTTCTTTTGACACTAAACTACGGAGAGCAGTTTTAAACAGTGCCAATGGAAGAGTTTTGCAATTCATACTGCAAAAAATTACTTGGATACGAATATAAATGAACAACAATTTAAAAAGGCTATTATTCAAAACACCAAAATCTATAATACCACAATGTAACGATTTCATTTATTGTTACAACATCACTATAAAAGACATGTACAAAAATGACCGTTATCAGAAAATAGCTCAAACATGGTGTAAAAAGCACTGCTAACTTGTTCCACGGTATTGAGCTCTACAAAGCCTACATACTGATTAATTGAAATTTCGCAGATCTAAAAACAAATAGCGACATTGCACACTACAAATGCTACATCTGAATGCAAAAATGCTAATTCTATTGGGAGAAATATTCAGTTTTCCTAAGTGCTACACAAGCATAGATCTAGACCATTTTTAAACGAATAAATGGTTAAAAAAATAATAAATTGTTAAAAACAATTAACTACGATAAACAATTCGAACATTAAAACATAAGTTAAATATAGTAATAAAATTAATTACAATTACTTAGAATATATAAATTATCAAAGTAATGTGAGATCATTTCACGTTAAAGCAATATATAAGACAAAAGATGAAAAGTACTAACAAGCATGCAAAACCAGCAATTAAAAAACCTTCAAAAAGGTGGTAACAAAAAGGAATGATGGCATAAAATAAAATTATTGCAAAACTCATTCATCGAGGTAGAATTCTTTAAAAACATCTAGTGGAGAGCGAATGTAACTCTTTAAGTGGAAAAAATAAACAACAAACAAATAAATCAACTGCCAGATACACAACCATAAGTAAAAGGAAATTTAAGTCTGCTGCCATGATATAAGCATCTTAATAAATACAAACAAAAAGTGCAAAACTCAAATTTAAAACATCTTACAGCAAACATGTATGCACTAATAGTAGTATAACGATTATCTTTGGTGAAAAGAAAAAGTGCATTTTCTGGCATACTGGCCAATGCTTAAACAGTTTTATAAAGACCAGTGTAAAAATACAAATTTCTATTTTCACTTTAAGAGTAACATACAAGTAAACATCCATTTAAATATATGATTGTATAGTATAAAAGGCAAGACACATGACAACTAAAGTACAAATACAAACCACATGCCGCACTACAATATTTTCACACTCACACACATACACACAGTGGCTATTTAAAGGATCAGTTTTATACGTTAACTTGGTCCATCAAGTAATTAGTGCGATCCTCAGCTTACAAACTTTAAACAATAAACAAAACTAATTCTATCAAATTCACAACGGTAACTTGTTTTCAATGCTTATACTTTAACTAGTTAAAAGTTAAATGCTTAAATATTTGGAATATAACAGAGATTGAGTTTGTCGAAGCATCAAGATACAACTATATGATCTTCATATAACGGGCTTCAACATCTTCATTTACTACATTTAAAAATCTATTTGGAAGGTAATAAGAACGAGCAGTGAATATAAATAAATCAACACAAAATTTAATAAACACTAAAATTAACAGGGAAAATTGGCACCCATGTTAAACATAACTCATAAAACCTGGAAGTTCATCTAAACTGACAGTACAGGAGGGAAAACGCCTTCACAATATTGGAAGAGAACTGACCTGGTGCATAAAAAACAGGTCGCAAAGGCAAAGGTAGATGCTGTAGTTCAAGCAGTTCGTTAAGGCAGAAAATTCAGGTTGGCAGAGTGTTCAACAATTGTTTTCAACAAGTGGCCCCAATCCTCAGAGATCACAGGATAATTATAATGCATCTTTGGCTTTTGGTTTTGTAAAAAGTTAAGTTTATTCTTTAATAAATAAGTTAAAAACATTGTTATAATTTTAACATAGCACAAAAATTCATGGGAACAAGCAATGGAAGAAGCTTCATCAATAGTAGCTGCTGACTATTATGACTAGGGCCAGTAATACCATTCCGCAATTGCCAAAAAATACGGTATGTTCTCAAAGTAACTATGTTAATCTCTTTCAACATAACAATGCTTGTTGAATTAGGGGACACTTTTACAAAACTTTAGTTTCATGTACCCTTTCGCTAACAAGTGACAGCTGCTATGCGAATTTATATGTTCATGAAAGATAATTGCTGACAATCCAAGAAATATCACCAATAGTTTTGAAATACATGTTTAAAAACTTTCATATCAAGATATTCTAATATTTAAAGTTAACTTTGGATACAATGAAGCAAAAACGTAATGTTTCAATTTAGTAGAAAATGTTTTTCAGAAAATGTTTTTTTCTTCCCTTTAACTTTTCGCATATCATTCGTTAATTTCATCTTTCATTTGCAACAGCTGCCACAGTTTCAAAAAGGCAATAATTGAGTAATATTTCAAATACAACAACTCACAATGAGGATATTCGCAATTTACATTCCAAGACCAGGTATCTGCATGTAACGATAGATGTATAAGCGATAATCCTTGCTAGCAAGGACAACTGAACCATCATCCATTAGAGCAACATCAAAGCATTGTGCATGTTTTACTTTACTTTCAGAAGCATTCACCAACTGTCCATCTTGTGTGAATATTGTAATATTAAAGTTATTGTGATTGTCAGCCACTAAAATTTCACCATTCTGGTTAATACAGACCCCGATGGGATAGTTGGTTAAACCTTCACCCCCAATTTGACGAAGGAATAACCCGTCATAATTAAAAACTTTTACACAGTGAGCTCTATTATCACTAATGAAAATTTCTTGCTTATCATTAACTACAACCCCATTAGGAAATTCTAAATGCTTAGAGCACCCAAATTTCTGTAAAACATTGCCAAGTTGATCAAATATTATGACTCTCATCACTTTGCACTCAACCACAACTATGCGACCTTTAATATCTACCGTTACGCCACGAGGATGTTGGAGTATATTCGCCCCAAATTTTCTTACAAATTGTCCATACTGATTATATATTTGTATTTGGTGTGTTGGACTTCTCTCGGTTACGATAATATCTCCAGAATTTTTCACAACAGCTACTCTATTAGGATACAATAACTGACCATCCCGCTTACCACATTCTCCAAATTGAAATTTGAATCTTCCTTCCTTATCAAAGATTTGAATCCTGTGATTATTCGTATCTGCTACAATGATATCATTTTGGGCATTGACGGCTACACCACTTGGTTCAGTAAATTGTCCTTCCATGACACCAAATTCGCCAAATTTACAGTGATAAATCATTTTTTGCCTTTTTATTTGTGATTTTAATGGATACATAGTAGCAGATATGAACTTCGAAGTTAAATCGATAACAGGATCTACATTTATATGAAACGAATCGTTTGTACCGTTTTGAAACATATCTGCAGGACCACTGGACCATTTTTCATACGGACTTATATCACTCAAACTAGTAGAAAAAGGCCCAAGACTATTAGCCGAACCAAATCTTTTAGATATGATGTTTGATTCATAAGCATGTCCGTTTTGATAAGTGTTGTTGCGATCAGAATTAACGACACCGTTTGGTCTAGCAATTGGTTGCGGTTTTGCAGTTGGAGCACTTTCCGAGTTATGACGGATATAACCAAAAGTATTCCGTACACCAACTTGGATGGCTTGGTAGTTGGATAGGAACTCAAGATCTACGGACTGCACACTAACTTCAGGATTAAAAGAAATAACACAGTGCAGTTTAGAATCAAGAAGTTGCTTGAATACCAAGATTTCTGTAGTGCTGGAAAATTTTGTAATGCGATCAAAATAAGAAGACAAATTATTAGCATTTTCCATCATTTCTTGAACTTTGTTGCCAACCAAACTTAAAGAAACCATTTTGGTATTATAGAGATCCTCAAGTTCTTTCATTAGCTCCTCTTTACGCTCTTCCAATACTGAACAGTAAAAGTTAAAAGTGTCATTGATTTCAGCTTGTGCTTTGTGATACTGCATTTGAAGACGAGAAGAGAAGTGCTCAACAGATTTGGCGGCATTCTTTAAGTCATTAGTTTTAGCTTTGCTTTGCTCAACCAAATCTGCAAGAATTTCTACTTGTCTTGATCCTATCTCAGATATATGATCATAATCATGGAGTCCTTTCAAATGATCAGAACTAGTGCATTCTTTGCAAATTGGTACATTACATGTTTTACAGAAGAAGCGCAGTGTTTCTGCTTTATGCCTTGGACAGCAAAGCAATTTATCATTTTTAAAATCTTCTTTGTTTGACTGCTCCTTGAGATTGATGACATGATGGCCTTCAAAGCAATGCATGTATTGATGCGCCATGACACAATTTCCACACAAGTAATTGGCGCAATCAAAACAACGAGCTACAGCGTGTGTATCTTTAGTCTTGCAACCAGTGCAAGCAAGGGGAGAACCTTCAAGTGTAGAAGCTTCAAGTATATTGTTGATGGAGTAATCAGAAAGTAGTCCAGCAATACCTTGAGGAGGAAGAGTGCAATCTTGTTCACACTTCGGGCATGTTATTTTATCATGGTTTTCTTGTATTTTTTCCAGACAAGGTAGACAAAAGGTGTGTAAGCAAGGTAGTACTTTTGGAGCAGTATAGGTTTCGTGACAAAGACTGCAATCTGTAATTAAACTTTCGGGTTGAGATGATTGGTCTCCAATGGACCCTAACTGAGGAGATCCAAACAATGAAGAATCTGGTAAGGATGGTGTGGGTGATGCCATTATAAGAAATGCCTCAGATTATAGGTGAACCAACCTGAAAAGATAAGTTTATTTAAAGTTAAATGATAAAAAAATAAAAAACATTTATAAGCATTTATGCAACATCTTTTGGTGATATTTATACATCTAGCTTAATTTCTTTTGTTTCATTCATTAGTATATTTGCAAAAGAAAACAATTGCATAAAACAAAAAGCAAACTGTTTTAAGCAAAAACATTGAGAATTTCGTAATTAAGTCACCCAACAAGTATGCCATTTTTTTTTTTATAAGTTAAAAAGCTATATAATATAACTTGTATGTTTTTGTTAGTTAATTACAGTGCTTTTGTTAGTTAATTACAGCTATTTGATTTATACTTTTGATTGCTAATAACCTTTATGTTTTAAATATACATAGAAAATAAAACAATAAAATCAATTTCAATAAAAAAAAGTAATGTATATCTGAAACACAAAAAAACATCAAATGCTCAATACAGAAGGAATACATGGTTTAGGACTTTTCGCGCATACGGCTTTGTTGATTTATTAATAAATGGTATTTTACAAAAGAAATATTTCAGTTCATCAATTGATGGAAACAAAATAATTTTGGACTTTTAACAGCATTTAATTTTATACTACTCTAAAAATGATTTTCCTGAAAACATATTTATTGCCTAATTAGAAGGACATTCATGTTAATAACTTTTTTCTTCTTACATCAATAAAATATTTTAAGACAACTTAATGCAATTTATTTTGCAAAATGTACAACATACTTCTATCAATAGAATATATTTCATGTAGATAATGAAAATTCCTTAATACAAAAATCATGTTAAGGATTCTTGAAAGTGTTGAAGGACTTTGTAATCTAATTTCCTAGCTAAGAGGATTTCAGTGATTTTACTTCACTTTATCCTTCAATCTAATTTTCTGCCCCCAAAGACAAAGATTCTCATTCTCAACTAAACTATTCTTTGGGATGTAGGATATAAGCAGGGAATGATTTGGTGATGGTGTCCTTTCAAAATATGGAAGAAAATTGAAAATTAACTTAATTAGAAAAAAAAAGAAATCCTCAATTCTAAGAGTTAATAAACGTTCATCTAAATATGTAATATTTTTAAACCTGTGAAATTAAACATACTTGCAAATCTTCAATATAGCAAAACCGAAGAGTTTTAGAAATTTATTTTGGAAACTGGCAAATTCAATAACTTATATATTGAAGATGGAAAAATAGTCAAACGAAACTTATTTTTATATCACAATGACAGTTTTTAACTTTCGTCGAAAAGATTTTATTGAGTTTTTGGGTTTCAGTCGCATTTTTTTAAAAAAGTATTAAAAAGACATCGACATTGTTTATGGCTAATTGTCGAATGTGATCTCATTGTTCAATAATATTTCCATATGGTTAATACAGCTTAGATATATTACCATACTAAGGAATTCAACCAACTGTAAATATTCTTCCTATGAAACCAAACTAATGTATTAATAATGATATCTAAAATAATAATCCTGGCAATTCGAGTATTAGAAAAGATTGCTACAAAGGACATTAACGATTTATGACTTGAAAATGACATCTTTCTAAAACAGCACCATTGAACATTTACAATATCTGCATGAAATAATTTCAATCACTAA
Organism: Caerostris darwini; assembly: GCA_021605075.1. NCBI lineage: Eukaryota > Metazoa > Arthropoda > Arachnida > Araneae > Araneidae > Caerostris > Caerostris darwini. Next base: position 541,149 of record BPLQ01010352.1, read on the forward strand.
AAATATGAATAAAATTTAAAATGATAATTTTCGTAAAAATTATGAGACATTCATTCGAATGATGAAAAAATGTATAGCTTTTGGCAAGGAAAGAGAAACTTCAAATTGCTTCTGTAATTACTCGGGATTTCAATGATTTAACACTATTGATTGAATGGTCTAAATACTGTATTAATCTGTTTTGGGTTACCAAACAATAAGGTTGAAAAAATAGTTTGAGAATTTGCTATTAAAACAGTTTTATTTCATAAAACCAAACGTGATTACTAAACATGAATTTTTTCATGTGTGCTTACACTCCAGATAAAAAAATTACGGATTAAAAAAAAAAAAAAAAAAACAATTCAACATTTAGGTTTCTTTTTAATTATAAGAAATGTAAAATTCTTAGTTCAAAACTTAAAATTTCATTTCACAGCCGAATTTTTAGACGTTTGAAACTCTCGCAGTAATTGGAAATGTTAAACTAAATAACACAAAAAAAAGTAAGTTTAATTATTGTCCGCCCATCAGAAAATGTTAACATTACTATATACTTTGTTATATTGTGTTGCTATGATTTTTATGATTGTACAATACTTTGTATGTGAAATCATAAAATCATTGTAACACAGAAACTGATGAATTATAAAAGTTTTAAAATGATAAAGCTATATTTTTATTAAATTTTAATTTGAATATGAATGTTCACATCATTTTATATAATTACATTGAGAAAATCTTATATCTATTAATCACTTTCCTTTGTTTTCTAATTATAGTCTTTTATTGATATTATAAACTAAATGGAATTTAATGACAATCAGCAAATAATGGGTGTTGAAATACAGAAAATATTTTGCAATTACAGATTTCCTTCATACAGTATTTGCCTACGATTATTTTCAAAAAAAATTTTTTTTGTTACAATTTAATGATATAGTTTAATGATTTGATTCTATAATGAAATCATTACACTATTGAGAGAGGAAAAAAAAAATAATAATGAAGTTTTAAGTCGAATTCATAAGTTTTTTTAATTCATTAAAATCATAATCTTCCATTTCAATAATCATGTTTATTTTTAACCAGTTTTACTAATAAAATTACTTCTGTAGAGACGCAAAAAATGTTTATCTGGTTAACTCTGTGGGTTTTTATTCATAAACTAATTTCGTTTAGACCTTCAATAATAAATGAAGTGAATATTTATAGATAAATCATAGGAAAAGGAAAACCATAATATTTCCATTTTATCGCAATTTTTAACAGGGTGGGGCATTTTTCTAATTATATAACTTTTATAGCTACTTCACAACAGAAGATTTAATGCATTTGATTTCATATAAATACAATGAAATTACAGGAATAACTAAAGTATTCTTAGACTTAATTTAATTACGTTTAAATACAACGTAAAAAGAACTTAGTTCATTCCTAGAAACAGCGTGATGTTAAGTCAATTGATTCAGGTGACATCACAATTTGAGGATAACAACCTTTACAAAATAAACATTTATTTTAAATTACAAAAAATAGAAAAACATTCAATTTTTTCCACCTGGACAGTAGGCTGCTTTTCAATATAAACGAATTCATTGTGTATGAAAAAATAAACAAGATATAGATGGGGGGAAAATCGAGAACAATTAACAAATTTTCAAACAAAATCTATGGAACTCACTAAATAAATATTTTTTTTTTTATTCTTTTTTGTTTTTCTTTAATATATTAGTAAGTCAAAATGTTCCATATCAGATAAGGTTTTAATGCTCACACATGCATGAATTATTACATTTTTGACACTTGACACATTTTCCATATCAGTTTACTGCCATGATTAAATCGTTTACAGCTCTTGGAACATTGGTAATATTTTTCATATTGTAACTACAAATTATAACAATAATTAAATTTTATGTCCAAATTCATAGATTTTGAAACAAAGTAATTTCTGACATTTAAAACGTTGAAATGATACCAATAATTCAAATGTACACCGCTGTATAATTCAACCGCTATATGAAGAATAATATAATTTAATTTAAAATCTCTGAAGGGAAAAAACTCTAATTGGACCTATTATTCTGAATCAGTGTCACAACAACATGAAAAAAGGAAACAAGTTTCATGTTAAACATAAAAGAATTGGTCATTTCATTCCATTTAAACTAGGTAGGAAATTCAACAAAATTAGTTGCATGAATTGAAAGTAATTGAATTATGGAGTATATTTAACCCAGAAGAAAATTTTGTTTTGAAAGAATGTTAAATAATAAGAACTTCGCTACTGATAATGCAGCAAGTAAAAAACAACTGGAAAGAAAACACCGTTTTTAACAACTTTCAGTACTATTTTTCAGGAATCAAAAGTAAATATGTTTATCAATTTATTCAAGTTTAAAATCAGAATATTCTAGAAATGGTTATTTTGTACAAAAATATGCTATTAAAATATTCAAAATACAAAGTTTAGATTAAACTAATTTGTTTAATTGCTTAGATAGATCAATAAAATAAAAAATCCAAAATGACTGAAATTTCAAAATTCGATTCTTGCATTGTTAAACAATGAAAAATGAAGCTTACGAAAAAGAAATTCATTTATACTAATGAGCATAAATTTAAACTTAAAATGTTTTCAACTTTTTAAATTATAATTGATAATCTTTTCAATTCTACTTCTACTTTTGAATCTTCTGGAACAAGAACTTTCTGAATTCAGAAAAGTTTATCTTTAAGAGAAATTACGGAATTTTAGAAAAGCAAAAGTAAACAAAAGCTAAAATTGGTTTGCTAGTAAAGTGGCGCGCAACACTGAGTAATTTCAAAACATTGCACGTGTTTTCGTAAGAACGTATTGTAGACAAGTCTACTTTATGCATTTCAAAAAATCAATCAATAATTTTGGATTGCTATGATTTCCGTACACAAATCGGAATGCAGGAAAATTTAGTACAAATTGAAAGCATAGAAATACCTTAAAAGATCTATTAATTTTGTTTAATCAAATTTAAAATATTTCACTCGAAGCAATTTTAAGTGAAATATACAAATCGTTTACAGTCGGTTAATTTTTTTTTTTTTTTTTTACCGGTAATTTTGATAAACAGTTTAAAAAACAAAGTACTAAACATTGGACCAATTTTTCTGTCTTAATAATTATCAAATTAAGTAACTGACATTTCATCTCAAAAAAATAATAGCCCAATTTAAAATACGCATGTTTATTATCTACGCAGCAAACCATAATGAAATCTTTTAGTACAAAAAAAAAATACTTACCTCACCAAAAATAAAAATCCAACTGTCAATTGGCAATCACAGAAGTTTAACTAGGAATGTTAATGTGAAGACATTATTAAATAACATTTTTTTTTTTTTTTTCAAATTCCACACTCAAAATTACTGAATTTTTAGGAAATTGAAACTAGTTGATTAAAAGTATTTTCATTTTAAATCCTTCATGTTTAATAGGTAAACTTCTTCAGTTAAAGAGTCCGTCATTGGACCGACCGCGTAGCAAGTTAGCCCGCCATGTTACGCGAGTTGCACTAATACTTAAAAGCCACGGCTATCGTGTTTTCTTTCATCTCAAAAGAGCAGGGTTGCTTTCTTGGCGTTTGGAACCGTTTCAAACCAGCGCCAAACTTCATTGACTTCTCATTCCACGAAATGTTTAGGAGCATTGGGACAGGGAGGTGGGGGATTAATTTTCTTAAAAATATACGAAGGAGGATATTTCTCAGAAAACAATATTTCCGGAAAAATTCTCCGAATTATTTTCAGGAAAGAATATCTCCGGAAAATTCTCCGAATTATTCCCAGAAAAAAAAATATTTCAGATTCTCTTAAAATATATTCTTAGAAATGTTCTCGAAGCAGCAAGGAAATAGAAGGTAAAAAAAAAAAAAAAAATAATAGAAGAACTTAAAATAAAAAATCCTGCCGAAAGATTTACAAATTTTAGGCAAAATAAATTGTTTTAAGAATAAGAAAATATATTTTAGCAAAAAATTAAGGGAACATTTTATCTCTATATTTTGAATTCATTTCAATCTACAAAATCCAAGAAACGAATTGTTGATTGTATATAGGTAGATAGCAACTAGATTATACAAATATCACTCTAGAAACAGGAAAAAAAAAAAGTTACTAAACTATCCCAACTAGTATGGCGTTAATTCAACCTATTGTTTATCGAAATCTTCAATTTGATTTTATTGTAACAAGCTCTAGTTCAACCTTGATTCTTTCACGCTTTATCTTAGTTCTTTAATAAGCTCTTTTAAGCTCTATCCTAGTTCTTTAATAAGCTCTTTTAAGCTCTATCCTAGTTCTTTAATAAGCTCTTTTTTAAGCTCTATCCTAGTTCTTTAATAAGCTCTTTTAAGCTCTATCCTAGTTCTTTAATAAGCTCTTTTATGCTCTATCCTAGTTCTTTAATAAGCTCTTTTATGCTCTATCCTAGTTCTTTAATAAGCTCTTTTATGCTCTATCCTAGTTCTTTAATAAGCTCTTTTATGCTCTATCCTAGTCTTTAATGCTCTATCCTAGTCTTTAATGCTCTACCCTAGTTATTAATAGTTTTATTTACAGGACAATAAACGTAGAACAAATAATTCTGATTAATTTTTGTTTCTTTGTAAATTGTTTCGGTAGCTTTCATATCATTTAACTATGAACATCTTGTATTATGCTAAGAAACATGTATTATAATATAAACAGGAAGTTAAAAAGCAATTCTCCCTAGTCAGCTGCAACAAAGAGCAGCTAATGAATTCACGTTTCCATCTGCAGCAAGTGAAATCCAACAAGGCGAGGTGTTTTCCAATTTCCAGAGAAAGGTGAACGTGCGCTACGCTCGGTGCGCAACAGGAGGAAAGAGTGCAAAAGATAAGAATATGGAAACAAGGCGCGGGTTGATTGAGTGACCGTGACCTTAAACTACCTGGATTCAAAACAGAGGTAAATGCACCGCCGCTAAATGTTGCACATCGCCCGCAAAGACACGGGGAAAGAAAGTTGGCTACCCTCTCCGAACAAACAGTTAGGATTCTGTATTGCCATTCATATTTGATTTTTCGGACAAAGTATTTGGAAGAAAGGATTAAGTTATCCTAAGGGTTTTTTGGTGATTATATTGAGGATTATGTAGTCGAGCATAAGTTTCCTTCACTTTAAAACAATGGTAGCTAAGTAGCTAGTAATTTGGTAGTTAATTATGTAGTGTTTAATGGTAGTCTAAAGTTGCGTCGAAAATAGATTTTATTAATTACTTAAACCAACAATATATTTTGGAATTGGATAAATAACTTCTGGATTCAGGGAACCTTGGTTTCCTGAATACAGAAGATCTTCATATACCAGAAAACGTTTGACTAAGAAAGTGACAAGGAATACTACAATTGACTTCAGCTTGATTTGAAAATCTAAAACATCGTTTTAGAAGATTTAATATCTTATATAATTGAAAGTTTTAATAAATGGATAATTAGTAATACAAATAGTTTTGACAATAAAATTATTAAAAGCATATTTTTAGTTCTTTCCTCCTACTTTTAATTTAATTAGAATTTTCCTTTATTGTTAAGACATTTTTAAAAATTTTTTTTTTTATCAGGAATATCTTCAATTTTAAGAAAATCTACCCCTTATTTATACCATACTCATGTTTGCTTTATACATTTTTTTTTCTAAAAAATACTAATTTTCATCATAATATGCCTTAACATGTTGATGACAAAAACCCATTTTGAATTTAATATCTAATCAATCAATTTAAATCAATTTTTGAAGAAAGTGACTATTTACAAAAAAAGTTATGATTAAAATATAAGGTAAATTCAAAGTCCTTAAATTTGGTTTTTCAGTGGGCAGAAATGGCAACTTTTTTTTTGAAACAAGCCTTTTAATTATGACGAAGTATGTATAATGACTAATAATTTTAAAATAAATTCGTGCCTATTGATTACCCTTGTGCATAAAAGTATACTTTTCTCGGTTGAGGTCCTGCGTTTTCTAGAAGAAAGGAAAGCGGCAGATGCGAAGCGATCGTTTCTTAAACCCCAATCGTTGCTCTGTGGCGAAGGTAGGGCAAAGTCCTTTTCATCGCGTACACAGGACATCCTTTGGATTCGACAGGAAACATCTGCGGACGCACTGTTGAGAAACGGAGCGCAAGAAAGTTGCTCTTTTGGAGTCAGAGAGAGGGCACTCTTGTTTACGCTCAGGACAACTGAGCAGTTTGCATTTGGTTTAAAATATTTACTGATGTAAAAAATCAAATTTTGTAGAACAAATGTGATTAAGTAAAATATGGAATAAAAGCATGAAAAGAATAGTTTCTTTTTTTAACATAGTGAATCATAAAATGCTAATTTACTCTTAACAAGTTCAAAGAATTCACTATGGATCAATTTTAATTTCAGTTCATGTTATTGACAAAGTATACATATAAATGCTCTTTGAAATGATCCAAAATGCAAGATAAATAAAATTAAAGAAATATACGAATAATATAAACTATACAGCATAAAATTAAAGAAATATACGAATGATCTCTTGCGCTACAAATAATGAGAGTATTTTGAAATTTCGCAGTTCATTTTTTTTTTATTCAAACAGCGATAAATCAAAGTACTATTACAAATTGTAAGCATATAAACACCTTCAAAGATCTATTAATTTTCTTTAATCGGATATTAAATGTTTTATTTGCAACAATTTTAAGTAAAATAAACAAATTATATGAATAACTTTACAATCAGTTTAGTTATTTTTTTTACTGATAATTTTGATCAAACAGCCTACATTCTTATCTTTATTTTAATAAAATAATTTTTATTTCCATAAGCTTTTATTGAATGATAAGTTTTAATATCACTGCTCGGAAATTTACATGATTTTTCAAACTAAATTAAGGTTAAACACTTTTAACACGTTACTTTACAAAATAATCCACTTCCTTCCAAGTATAATAATAATTATTCATTGAATAAAAAGCCAATAATAGTTTGTTCAAATAAATGTCAACAGCTGATTGTAAACTACAGCTCCCAGCAGATATTAAAAAAATGTCAAGAGATTTCTAATGTGTATCATGTTGCAAAAAAGACCAAAAAACCAAAAGACAGGCATTCAGTTTCAACTGTTCAATTTCCAAGTGTATGAGTTTTAGCTACCTAAACATATAGTAATGAGGTCATTTGAACGGCTCTGCTCCAGTGAAATAATGGTTCTTTTGACTAGCCAAAATAAAAAGGCTATTTTTCTCTTTTGAAACGGGGTACGCGTGAGACAGTTAAGACAAAAGTTCATTTATTGTATAGCAACTTGCAAGAGTTTTGTGGAGCCCACTAAACCATGTCTGTATTCTAAAGAGCATTGTTGAGATTCACCCTAACAAGTTACTCGGATTAATTTAATTTAATTTAAAGATTTAATTTTATTCAAATAGATAGCAATTTCAATTGTTTGATAAACCACCGAAATTCACCTTCAACAATGGTACATAATAAAAACAAAATTGCATCCATGGAATGGAATTATATAGTATCAAAATACTGTAAGCAATATAAAAGTTAAAATAAAACCCGAAGAAAATGACGAAATCGAAATTAAAAACTAATCTTTTCAAAAAACACAAAATCAACTTTTTTTTTTATGTATATATTAAACTGTTAACATACAAGAACAAGAGATGAACTCTTTGAATTTTGTCTATATTTGATAGTATTCATTAAATTAATAAACAGTTTCAGACAGTTATTCAGAGTTTATTTTAAAACGATTCAACTATTAAAATTCATATAAACATTATAATCAAAGAATTAAATTAAATAACTTATACACAATATGTAAATAAATAAGTACAGATTTTAAATTTGTCGATATAAAAAATAATCACTTGGCTCTTTCGATTCAGACATCTTAAAGTACCCAGAATTAAAATGCTTTTACTAATTACTAATCTTAAAGTTTATCAATCCTAGTTTACCCAATTTACCAAATTTATCAATCCAAGGTTACCTTTTTTTGCAATTTTTTTGTGATACATGATTAGTCTATAAACTGACTCAACATTTACAAAATAAAAAAAATGTGTTGACACAATTCCTTTTGTTGAATACCAGGTGAAATGTGGAGAATAAACATATTAAATGCATTTAATTTCTTTACAATGTAGTTTCGTTTAAAGACAAAAATAGATAGTAAAATAAATGTAACTTGATTGTTAGAATAAGAAAATAACCTTTAATTAGATTTAATCACGCAGAAGAAAAAAACAAATTACAATACTAGGAATTGATTGTAATTTATAGAACGAAATGAATTGAAAAAACTCGCACAAAACAACGTCATTTATAATAATAAGATTATCAAAAGGTCATTATGAGATTTCAAAAGGTCTTAAAGATTTGAGATAGCAAATCCATTTAAGTTATAACAAATGAATAACTTCTGAAATTAAAGCAGAAATAATGCTGAAATTAAGAATTAATTTTTTTTCCAACAAAAGTTTACTATATTAAATAAATCAATTTGGTTTTCATACAGTTTGATGTTGAGTCAACATAAAAATAAATAGAAACTTCTGTAACTTAATTTTAAAATGTCAATAACTTTTTGAAGCTGAAGACTTTACGATGTTTAAACAGACTATTTTATTGTATTTATTAAATTTAATAAACATAATATTTATATCCCAAACAATATTTTGCCAATATTGTTTTAATCAAAACATGTATTTTAATATTTCATCATTTAAATATATAACATTTTAAATTTATAAAATTGACATGGCCACAGTTTGGAATAGACAAATGTATAACATTTGACATTTGTAAAATTGACAGGGCCACGGTTTGGAATAGGCAAATATATAACATTTGACATTTGTAAAATTGACAGGGCCACGGTTTGGAATAGGCAAATATATAACATATGATATTTGTAAAATTGACATGGCCACGGTTTGGAATAGAGAAATACATAAGATTTTATATCAATACAGAATTTCTGGAATAATTTAGTATTTAAACATTACTTAATGTGCTCTCTTTTATTTCCTGTCGTGTTCACTGTAACATTATAGAGGGAAAAAAAATTAAGATTTTACGTGAGACTGAGACATCGAAATCGAATCATTTATTTTTATACATATGATTTTTAACGATCTTTTATACGAAGCAGCAAGAAACGATTGATTTCCAATGATCGGTTATCACGGAATCGACCTATCTAGACTCATTCAGTATACTAAAAACAAAACGGAATCATATCAAATCGCAAACAATTCCCTCTGACTTAAAATGAGAGTCTACTATACAAATTAAGGAGATGATGAAATGGCCTTTCCTATCTAACAAGGAAATTGTTATCTGTACTTTCTAAAATATATCTCGTAAAAGTCGTGACCTTTGGGCAACTTGCTGTTTTAGAGATAGAAAACAAGAAGAATTCGGGTAGATTTCAGTGAGTTTTTCAAAGTGAAATAACAGCATTCTTTTGCTAATAGAAGCATTTATATGGTCCATCATTATCTTGGAAATTGTTTTAAAAAAAGTTGGTGCCAACTAAAATGCATAAAAAAGATAGAAATACTAAGATGTTATAAGAACTTGGAAATAAATTGTGTTAATAAATGTAAAATTCGATTGTATTTTTTCGTTTAACTTGCAATTCTTAGTAAATAAAGAGAACATTTTTATAGTTATTGTAAAAATGATAAAGTAAAAAAATATTAAGCGATTTTATTGATTTAAGCGGAATTTCAAATTTATATATATCATATCATATTTCAAATTTATATACCAGAATATGGTTAACACAATACAATAAATAGCCTAAAATATTTTTTAATCTCGCAATTGAACCTATTATTTTTCATTTAGATATAACATACATGTTTTAAATTTCAGAAGAAATTAAATATTTTTATTATTACTGTTTTTTTATTACTTCATGGTTTTTTTTTCATTAAAATGATATAACTCGGGAAATTTATAAATGTTTGTTGAACACAACATTTTTGTTAAAATTTAAAAAAGGTCAGAATCTATTTATTCATGGAAAAATTATTTAATTTCATAAAACCTTTAATTTCTACACTTATTTAGGATTATTATTATTATTTCAACTATATTGAACTTGAAACAATTAAAAAAAACCCCAAAACAAAGCGACGAGTATGAGAACATTTAAAAAAAAAAAAAAATCGACGAGCGTGGAAAATAAAATCTGAATTAAAAAACTTATTAAAACTAATAATAATTTTTAATAAAATTTAACATCTTTATAAATCAAAATTCTACATCAATAATGTTATCAATTAAAAATATTTAACGGGAATTTTCCTAAAAGTGTTCAAATAGCTTTGTCTTATACAAGTTAAAAATATTTTATAAAAGATATTTTCCTACATTTCTTTCTCAGGCAGTTATATATATTTTTTTTATCTGGCAAGTTATCCAAAAGATCACAACAAACTCGGCAACGATGTTTATTTTTCTAATTTTTCATACAAAGTGATTGACAAAAGAACACTCGCATACAGTTCATATAAAGAATGAACCATAAAAAAGATTCATTTTTCATACGTATCGGAATGTGCCTAACTTAGCAACGAATCGATAAAGACAAGTTGTTGTTAACTGAGTAATGCATCAACTTCTCCCAAGAAAAACCTACCATATTCAAGCAATTTCTTCTACCAAGAATAAGTGTTTTGGGGGAGGAAGGGTAGGGGGGAGCGTTTCGTTCTGAGGGTACCCCGACTGAAAATCCAGCACGTGCCCCTAACCTACGGATCAATAGACATGTGCCTTACCAGGATCGATAAGCCCAGCCCCTTACTTGGGAATTTTTGATTAAGGAACAAAATTTTTCTGTAATAAAGGGAACATTTTCCCCCCATGGATACAAAACAGGGCAGCAACGAATGCTGGAAGGAATGCGTTTTGGAATCGCTTAATTAAAGTGGTCATTTGATGAGTTTAATTTTTGCATCGCTCGAGTCACTGGATGTTGGTTGAGTCAGAGATGTTGAATTCGGAGTTGCGTCAAAAGCCAGGATTGGACAGCGTCGACGAATAGCAGATTCGGAAAGGTGCAATCATGCGCAGAAGGGTTTCGAGTGCGTTGCTCGTTTACAGTTATTGGCGCTGACGATTCTTGGTAAACTTTCCGATGCGCATATAATTTCTTTATTCCATAAGAAAGGCTCATTAAGTTAATAGCAAATTCAATTAACGGTATTTTTAAAATGAGTGAATACGATTTTTGAATTGATAGTTTAGAAAACTTATTTACTATTATATTTATATTAATAATTTATTGTTATCAGACAATTTATTGTTATTTATTATCAGACTTGTTTATTGTTATTAATCATTCATTCTTTCTTTATAATAAATAATAATCTTTCTTTATAGCGTTTTAATAATCATATATAAATCACATTAAATAAATTGCAGTAGCATAATTTATATTAGATAAATAATTTAAACTCAGCAATCTATAGCCACAAATCATATTTAACTTAACACTAGAAGTTGATGTTTTATAATTCAGTCATAAAAACTATGATTCACATCCAAATTAACCAAACTTTTCACGACAATATACATTAAAAATATAAAATATAACGAAAAACATTTCGTTATTATTTAATGTTATGGAAAAATAAACTGTTAATAACTGAAGAATTTCAATTCAATAACACTTTAAAAAACGAAACTAAATTCATTCGGAGGTTTTTGCCCAAAGCCAAATATGCAAAAATTATTAAATAAGGAAAGATGAGATTTTGCTACCGGTTTATTTAGAAGAGCCAATTTCTTCTAAATTAAAATGTGTGACAAGAAATAAGCTTCTTTGAAATAAATAAACGTTGTTACACTAAACTACACAAGTACGAAAAACCCGCCTCCGTTTTAACCACGCTGCAAATTGTTGAAGATATCGAAAAAACTTTAAACTGCATAAATTAAAAAAGCCGAGTATAATTAAAGTTTGTGATAAAATATCTTGCGAGAGAGAGGAAAAAAAAAAGAAACTTTTCACGCCGTTGGCTTCCGCATATTTCTCATCAAATTGAACAGAGCTGTTACGAAGATCGAAAAGAATAAACAAATAAGGAAGTTAAATACATAGGAAAAAAAATAAATGTTTTCTTTCTTTTTTTTTTCCCATTTTTTTTTTTTTTTTTAAATAAGGTAAAATAAAAGTAATAAATTTTATATTGAGAAATAACTAGGCAACAATTTACACAAATCCTTTAGAAAAACAAACTATCGGCATTTAAGTACGAATTATTTCATAACGCCAATTAAAATTAAATTTTTATACTAACATATTAAATATGAAATCAAAATTTTGCAATTGAATGAGTAAATTTAATGCTTTATGTTTTAAAATATATAGAAAGGTTAGATTAAACGTTAATTTTACCGATTTGTTTAAATTATAATTTTTTTTTTGTTAATTTATAATTATTTAAACAAAAAAATTAAAAACATCAAAAAATTATTTTATTTAAATAAATTTTATCAAATGATTTTTCAGAAAATTAAATGACTTTTTTTTTTTGAATGGTATGCATTTTTACAGAAATTTCTTTAACATAAAGCACAACATGTTTTTAAACAGAAATTAATCAAGTATAAAGCATTTGAATAACTAAAAAATACATTCGATTGATTAAAATGATATTAAAAATATCAATTATAAATTAGATATATATTATAAATTAGATATTAAAAATAAATTTCAGTCGAAAAAGTAGTTTGATTAGCTGTTTTGATGGATAATAGAAAATAACTGCTACTAAGACAAACTTAACCTGTAAAAAGGGGAAATAAAATTTGCCTACTTATATTAAAATAAAAATAATAAAAATCACCCTCTCTTCAAGACTTAGAGATTTTATTTTTTTTATCTGTGGAGAAAAAAAAGGCAAACTTTTCACCTTTGTGCCGGGGAGGCCCAGAAACCGATATTTTCCGGAAATTTCCTTTCTGATACAAGAAAAGGAAAATCGCAACTTCCTTCCAGGAAACTGAGAAGCAAGTCTGACTAGGCACTTCCGGTGCAGGGCGAAAACATCCTGCTCCAGGTAGGGAACCCCTCGAACGATTTGCCCTTCAGCTGCCCCGTACCTCGTCCTAGAACAAAGTGCCAAAAGAATTTTTTTTTCTTTCCAGGGCCGGCTTCTGAAAGGCACAATTCACACTTAAAACTAAAATTCACAAGCGCAAGACTTTCTTCTTCATGTCCAAAATGGCTCATGCATAAAAAACAATGAAGTTTTTTGGTGGGAGGTTAAACTATCAGACTATATGCTATATACTATCAGAAATACTGGCATATAAGTTAAAATAAAAAGCTAAAAAATTACTTTTGTTAGATGAACGAAATTTAACGTTATTATTAGTTTAAATAGTATAAGTGAACGACTTATTTTATTACTATATTTTCACCCATAAAATATATGGGTATTGTTTTAGGGGGTAGGGTCAGCGGCTTTCTTGACCAATTTCAATTTTTTTTTTAATTTCTTTCACGAGCTGTTTTATGTATAATATTTATTTAAATTTCTTTCACGGGCTAATAATTATATAATTAAATAATGTAAAATTGTTGCAAAAGATCGTCTGGTGAAAGCAACGACCATTTTATTTCGAAGTGACAATGAGATTTTTCAAGAAAAGTAAATTGCTTGGAACTCTATAGTTTTTTCATTTTTTAAGATTGTTACGTATTTTGTTCTTACATTAAATTCCAAATTTTATGTGTAACCTGCATATCGACCCAGCTGGTTATCTTTTATTTATTTTTTCATTAATTAAAATCCCTTTTTGGCATGTAATTTTAAAGTTTTCTTATCAAATACTAGCCGAGTACCTCATATGTTACTAATTAAAGGACTTTAATAAACCAAAATAAATGTGAAGGCGTGAAAAAAATTAACGTATTTTAATTTATATTTAATAATGAAGCGTTAATTTTACCGACTTTTTTGTTGTTGTAATTCGGTAAAACTCGCGTCCTACTAACACCATATCATGCCTAGAGTCGAGATGCTATTTTACATTTTGGAAATTATGCTGGTAAAATTGAACAATATACTACCAACAGTCAAATAAAAAACATCGTCTTCCAGGTGAACTTTCAGAGGCAATTGCTCGCATTTGCATGTCGAAAAAAAATATACAGTCTATTAATGGTTATACAGAGGCTGTCAAATCGAGTTTTCACTTTTTTGATAGTAGCGACAGCTATGGACCTCACCAGCAGATTCTAATCTAATCTCTCCTACACGTAAGCTGTGTATATTAGGACTTGCTCACGAGTCAGCATTTTAATAATAGTTACAACAATAAAAATAGAAAACCTTGATACTCCTTTTTACATTAAGACTTAACCGCCTTTACCTAAATAAGAACAGCGACTTTCAAATATAATTTATCTCACTAAATACAGTTTAAAATTTTTAATGCAGCCAACTGGGGCGCTAGAGGTAAATATTTCTAGTTTACATTAAAAAAAAATTCAATTGATTTGATTCAATTGGCTTTTAAATTATTTATATCTAATTAAATTATTTGTCGCGACTTAAATGAGAACAAAGGGCACTTGACTCCCCTGATACTTTAAAAATGTGGTTCTAAAATCATTTTAGGGTTTCTTTGTGAAGGGGTATCTAAACATTTTTTTTTTTTTTATGTATGTAGGATCCTTTGACAACACTACAGAAATTATTAAGTTAATTAAAAACTGGATTAAATAAGTCTATTAAGATAATAGAAAATCCAAAGTATAATCAATCAATTAAGAAGAAAAGTTGGGTGGCAACGATTGCAAATAACCCAAAATTTCAAATAAGTGATCCTTTTGCTATCTACTAGGGACCGTTAAACCCAGTTCGAGAATCACTGTTCTAAAAGCCATCTTACGTATTGTCAAACCTCTTCCTTTATGCTGCTCATACAGATAGATATAAGAGGTTTGACAATGCCTATCTCGAATGTACAGCGAAAAGAATCGGATGCAAATACGAAACGCTCTCTTCCACAATAGTTTTTATACGCCAGGATCTAATCAGGAAAATAAAGAAACAGCCCGTATAAGAGGCGAACAATGCTACGGAATAAAGTGCATTTAATGCAAGAAAAGAGCTTAGATGGATTGACTTGAGGATAGGAATCTCTGAATTGGATCGAAGAAGCCGGCAGGAATTTTTTTTTTTGCTTTAATTCTAGGCTTATTCCAAATCCAACAAACATGCACAGATATCTTTGATGGAAAGATTCGATTCCTTCCTGTTGATGCAATACTGAATGAAGCAGAACTGTTTAGCAACAAATGCTTTGACAAAGGCAGAAATGCTCAGACAGCTGTTTTCCATTTACGGTGTTATTTTTGGATAAGTTTATACAAATCATCCAAAAGTGTTATTTGTTTAGGCTTTTAATTTGTATTGATTATTGCATTATTTACAAATAACGAAGACACTTAGGATTTTAAATATTTTTTAAAGGAAACTTTCTGGTTTTCAGAGCATAATACTAATTTAAAAGTGGTAATTAAAAGTTTTGCAACGTAATTGAATATCTATTATTCTGATGATTATTAAGACTCAATAAAAACTGAATTAAATTAAAAAAATTAATGCTCCACCAAACAAATAGAATGAAAGTTTAATCGATTACATATTGATATAACACGCTTACACTAATTACGAGCTGCTTTTATTAGTAATCGATAAAATAAACAATATTGATTCATTCCAGCAGACAGTTTGTTTTTATTCGGAGAATGGTGTTAAAATTGGTGCTTGTTGTGCCAAATGCCAAATTTTATTCAGAGAATGGTGGTAAAATAATTTTTAAAATTGGAGACATTTTAAAGATTCTTAAATGTAAATAGACATTATACATTCGAAACGACAAACTTTAAAATTGTTTAACGAAACTTTTAGAAACGACGGGACTTGATAGCTATTATGATAGCCTGTGTTAAGGGTCTGGCATCGATAGTTAGGCTGCCAGATAAGAGTTTTCTGGGGTTTTCTTCCATATGATAAGCAAACGTGGGGCAATTATCCTTAAGTGTCCTTCCGGAAGACAATGTCCTCCCTTCATCGATACTTAGGCTGTTCGCGGTATACATAAGTGTGAAACACAAGAAACATTAATGCTCAACAAAATTAATACATATCCATTTAAAATGGATTTGATTTGGTTCGCCGATCTACGGTCATTTTGTGTACACTTTGGGATAATGAGACCGGTTTAACATGGATTCCGAATTACTAACAAACATCCATGCCACAGCCAGAATTTGAACCTGAAGCCTGTGGTACCAAAGGCCAGAGAGCTAGCCAATTGGCCATCAGGCCACTCCATTTAAGATGGAGTTTGAATAGAATGTTTAATTAGTAAAGTAAAAATTAAATACAAATTAAATTAAAAAGTAAAGTATAATTAAAAAAGTATGAATTTACTAAATAAAATGTGATAAAGCAATTTTGTTTAGAACTTTTTCTTTTTTGGCTACAGTTTTTAATTCGCTTCAATATTAAAAAATTGCAGACAATTGTAGTTCAGTATTTTACTTATTTTTTAAGATAAGCTAAATTTGAGTTATGCCATCTGCAAAACCAACATAAATATAACAATTTGTATATAAGAGTTTTAGTTATTATAAAAATAGAGAAAATTAATTTTTCCAACTGAGTAATTCTCGACTGTAGCTAATTGATATTTAAGGGAAAAATTGGTAAAATATTGTGGAAACTCTTGTGGATATATATATTTTTTCTTTTCTATTATTGCTTTAAGAGATTTCGTCTTTAATGACCCTTGAGAAAAAAAGAAAAATAAATAAATCGGTCGCGCATCGATGAACGAGTGTGCATGAGATTCCTAGTCATTGAACTCGTTCGCTGAACGCAAGCGTGTTAAAAAAAAAAAGTTAAAAGTAATATTCAACCAAAAATGTGTGGCTAGAATCTGACGTCAATCAACTTCACGTTATTCAAGCAACAAATAAAAAAATATTCCGGAGAAAACAGCGGTCGGAGATTTTCCTTCTGCTTCCTATATACCCAAATTCCGTCATTTTTTCGAACTTTTTTCGTTCGAAAACTAAATAAGTTACATTACACAGGGAATTCGAATTTTTACGTTATAGGTGTCGCGAAAAACCCAGACGGCGTCTGCTTTAGAGACCTTTCAGTCACCAAAGACGACGAGGGTTTTAATATTATTGTAATTTTAATTTAGTCGAAGGAGCAAATGCATAGTGGATTGCTGTCTCCCCCTTTACAAATTCTTATTCCAGTTTAGTGCACCAAAGTATTGGCGAGTTTGAATTTCAAAATTAAGAAGTAATTTCTTTTTAGTTTATGTATATGTGGCGCAATGGTAGTTTTGGCCAAGGAAAATCGTTGAGAGTTTCATTTTAAGGCCTTCTACAGACGGTTTTTTAAAGAAATCTGTGGCAAATTGAGATCTCGAAAAAGATTTGTGTTGGAGCGATAAAGGTCACATGTCCTTTTTCAAAACATTTTCATTCGGGATTTTTTTTTTTTTTTTTTTTTAGGCTTTGAAATTGTATTTGCCTATGAAGGAATCAGAAGAAAGAAGAACATCAAAAATGCAGTATAGATTTTTAGAAAAGCGATAAAAAATTTAAAAGCGATTTAATTTTAAAGTTAAAGTGCTAAAAAATCTAAGCAGAATTTAGCTTTTGAATATGTATTTTGCCAACTGATAAATTAAATTCAAAATATAGCATAATTTTAATAACATATGACTTGAACCTATGTCCCTTTTTTTTCAAAAAATTTGTCAACAGGATTTTCAGATAATGAAATTTGGTTTTGAAGGAAAGGTCAAATTTTTTTTTTTTTTTTTTTTTTTACAATGCATTATAGATTTTTAGAAAAACGATAAAAAGCAGTTATTTTTAATTTAAAGATTAAAAAAATGTTGAAAATCAAAATTGAATTTTGGGCATTATACTGTAAATCTAGCGTTTAAAAATTTACTTTGCCAATTAAAAAGTTTGATTTAAATGTTGCATAATTTACTAATTAACATCAACATTTTATAAATATTTATCTTACGGTATTAAAAAAAACAAATGGATAATTATTAAATCAATTGTCAACATCGAGAGTTATAATCATTACTTATATTAAATTGCAAAGAACAGATATTCCGAATAAGTGTGAGCAGAAAATGGTTCACTATAAAATGTATTTATGTTTATCAAGTTATGTGGGAAAGTTAGCAACTGAAACTATATGTGTTTAAGTCCTTCAATAACATCAAAGAATTACAAAAAAGTGTTGAGCATTAAAAGCAGACACTCAATTACATGTTATAAAATCTGCACTATTAATATTCGTATGACG
The DNA here is from genome assembly GCA_021605075.1 of Caerostris darwini. NCBI lineage: Eukaryota > Metazoa > Arthropoda > Arachnida > Araneae > Araneidae > Caerostris > Caerostris darwini. Next base: position 559,552 of record BPLQ01010352.1, read on the forward strand.
TTGAGCTAGAAAAAGTGGCAATACATTTCAAAGCTTTTATGGAGAAAAAAAAAAAAAAATGTCTCAACTCAAAAGTTAAAATTTAGAATTGAGGCATTAAATGAAAAGATCTAAAATAATAATCACTAAAAAAATATTTATTGATGATAAATCTATTGCAAGATTTTTTTTCAATGTTTGGTCGAAATTTAAGTCATATCATTAATTTCGTTATTACCTTCTTGTTTGCTAACCATATTAAATGCTTTGCAGAAATTCTCTAATTAAAGAAACCGAATATTAAAAAACACGATCTTAAGTCCTTCAATAACATGAAATAATTACAATAAGTGCCAATCATTAAAGCAGACACACTAGCTACGTGTTATAAAAACTGCGCTGTTAGAATTGGTATGACACTGAAATAGAAGAAAATGGCATTACATTTCTAAGTTTTTATGCAGAAAAAAAAAATGTTTTAGGTCAAAAAAGTAAAAATTTAGAATTGAGAAACTATATGAAAAGATCTAAAATATCCATCACTTAAAAAATTAAATAAATAAAAGTACTTTTAGTAAATGTACTGCAAGATATTTTGAATTAATGTTTGGCCAAAAAATTACGTCATTATAAAATTTTTTCATCATTTATAAATTTATCTCCTTAATTTTGTTATTACCTTTTTGTTTGTCAACCATATTAAATGTTTTGTAGAAACTCCATAATTAAAGAAGTCGAATACTAAAAAGCATGAGCTTATTTAGTTTTTAATATCACTCGAAATTGTCAAAAACTAATTTAACATTTTCTACTTGAACCTCTTTAACACAGCAACTAATCAAAGTTAAAAAGTTCAATGCACCTCCTCCAAGTCCTGTTAATCGATTTGAAAAGATGCGATGTTCACTGCATTTGATTCTTCAGTCTCAGAGCTCCACCAGACACTGTCTAAATTTGTTTCTCCAGACTTTCAGAACCAGACACCAAGATAAGCAGGTACTGAAAGGAAGAACTCTTTTCCACAATGGTTAAAGGACAAATTTAATAAAATTACCATCCTTTGTCATTGTGAATAAAATAGTTTTCTGAACAGCAGTCGATTAAAAAGTTCAGAACTCTTTTAGTTTAGTTTGTACGAAAGAAAATGTCACTGGAATTTTAAATTGAACTGATTTTTTCCTTCGCTTTTCAAAGGCTTTATTGAAAAGATTTATTCACTCGTAATAACATTTTCAAAAATTATTCAAAATCAAATTCTTTAGAAAGATGATTTTCAGTTTGTTTTTCTAAATGAAGCTTCTATTTCATTAAAGATTTTAAATGAAACCAAAGAAATTGACCTTTTAAGACAAATTTTTAAATTTTGAGATAAGGCTAAAGTTAATTCAATAAATAATCAATTCCTAATTACATGAATGTTTGAATTGATTATATTAAATTTTAAAAATTAAATACTCGCATTTTAACTTTTAAAAGGTTTTGCAAAACATATAGCAATATTAAATTTTTATGTAGTCTTAGTAAAAAATTTTTGATTCTTGTAAAAAAAAAAAAATTCAAACATTGGCGACTTAATTTGGTTTTCATTTTAAATATCTTAATTAAGAAAATTAAAATCTCATTTTTCAATCTATTTATATAAATTTTAAATCAGTTAATTATAAGAGTTGGAAAGATTTCATTTAATACGTGTTTTAATTTTATTGCTGTAATGTGCCATACAAAAGCTATAGTTAATCAAGTTAAAAATGCGCAGAAATGCACAAGAATTAGGTACATTTTAGAAAAGAATATTGAAAATATTAGAATATCTAATAACAATTTACAAATCTTTTGAAAGCAACTTATTTTGTGTATACAAAATAAAATTGATTAGAAAATTCTTGAATTAATTCTACAATAGAAAAAAAATTTTTCGATTGGGAAGTTTTACGTAAAAGAAACAGTCCGCTTGCCTGCCAAGATCTAGACACTTAAACATTAGCAAAATTCTAGCACACCATGTTATTGAAAAATACAAGAAGCGTGTATATAAAATCTCAGAGGAAAAAAAAAAATGTACAAATATCACATTAAAAATGTTATGCAGGGATGAAATATTAAAAATCATAAGGAGACTTAAAGTTTAACAGCTCAGAAGAAATGAGAAACTCGTTTACAACTTGGCCTAAGGCCTTTAAGAAAACAACTATCACTGGAGTGGTGGTGCACAGAACATAATCGCATTAGTTTTCAGCACAAGGCTGAGTCTCGCTTCATGGACCACAAGAAGAGCGTGAAGAAGCTTCCGCAGTCAAGTTCAACACCCAACATCTTAAGAGGCCTTACATAAAAAAGAAAAAGCCTCGATCTTCCTTCAAAACTTTTTTAAATTCTTAACTTCTTCGCAATAAAAAAACAAAAACATTGAATCCAAGAAATCTGCACTTAACTACGACAACCACGAAAAAATTGGAATGAACTCCATGCAAGTTTATTATTAAGTTGCAGAAGAATACCAGAGTTTAAAAGTGAAGAATTTAGGCAACAACAAAAACGATTAGGTTAACGATCGAATCCATCCCAGTTCATTTTGATGTCTCATCCGAGATTTTTTTTTCACTTCGTTTTATGTCCACTTAGAAAACTTCAGAATAAATAATTCAAATTCAATTAGCAGGTAATTTTTTAATGAAGACATAAGACATTTATGGAAATACATTTAACTCCATAAAAATGAACGATTCACAACTCAAACAATGGTATTCAATTCCTCAAAGGAATATTAATTCTTCTATTTGCTAAGTGATATGGATATTTGAATAGAAACAATCCGTTCAACTACCGAGCTAGCCTGCATGTTGCCAGGTACTTTTCAGTCATTGCCCTTCTCTACTGGGAACTACTATCGTATCTAAACTGTAGACGAAACAGGAAAAACAGATGTTCGTCTTTCACCAATTCCGCAACAGTTCTTCCGGCGTTTATCACATCCTAAAAGTAAATAATACCACATAAATCGCAGATTTTACGCGACGAGCTGGCTTTAATTGGAACATGAACACGCCTTGCGCCTCTGTGGACAAAGAACAAGAAAGAATTGAACTCATTGTTAACTAGTGTTGCATTTTATAGACTTAGAAGGAAAAAAAAAAAGCATCCCTAACAGAAGCGCTTACCTAAGATTATATTCGAACTAGAATGCACTCAATCTTTTAAGTACCACTCAAATTCTGAGCAACAATCGTAAAGAGAGTTTTCGGAAGAGAAAAGCTATCCGTTTTCATTGCAGAGTTGAAGCTCAATACTCCCCCTTCACAACGGATTTACCTCACGATGACAACCGCCACCAAGTCGCGACGAAAACCTGGAGTCGAGAGAAAATGTGACGCCAAGTAACCTTAATAACTCTGATATAACAGGGTGATTCACTCTAGCACAGGGATTTTCCGAGACCCAGTTATTAAAAAGAAAACAAATCGATTTTTTTTCTTGTATATTTTTGGAGCACCGATGTTAAAAACAAAAAAATAGCTGGAATCTGTGACCACGGCTCGTATTTGAATTTGAATTGCTTGGGGAAAAAAAATCGATTTGGTTTATTATCTAACATTTAAATCGTGCAAGACTGTAGAATATGCTGTTCTGGTTTTCCCGTTTTGATTTACTGTCGCGTGAGATGACTTCATTTATACATACATGTTAAGAAAAAATATTGGGTATCAGTTTCAGACAATCAAAGTCAGTTTGGGAATAATTTATTGGAATAAAGTTTAGTTCCGATTCATAAAATTAAGTAGGATAGAATATATTAAAGACAGAATGAGGAAATGATATTCATCAAGGAAATATTCGCACAAATAAAAAAGAAATCCTGAAGTATTCCATTAAAAATATTTTTAAATCAACTAGGAATTACAAAAAAATCTTTCCTAAACGGAAGCTTTAAAAAAGTTGATTATCTGGTTTTTATCATGCAGAAGCAAAATTCAATATTTATTTTCAGCGAAAAAGAAAAAAATTTCCTTATTGCACAAAATTTAATTGAAATTAAAAATTAATGATAAATTAATAAATATCATAAAATGAAGTTAATAGGTTAATTTCGTTATTTTTTGAATTTATAAATTTGACTTATATTTTCATTTTATTTTTTTACTAAAAAAAATATTCCTTACATAAATATTTTACTTTTTTAAGTTATAAGGATATTTCTGTTTTCGTGAATTCTTTAGAACGGCATATAATTTGAAGATACAGTGAATTTTAAATACTTTACACTGACAGAAAGCAAAATTTTAGATACTTTACACTGACAGAAAGCAAAATTTTAGATACTTTACACTGACAGAAAGCAAAATTTTAGATACTTTACACTGACAGAAAGCAAAATTTTAGATACTTTACACTGACAGAAAGCAAAATTTTAGATACTTTACACTGACAGAAAGCAAAATTTTAGATACTTTACACTGACAGGAAGCAAAATTTTAGATACTTTACACTTACAGGAAGCAAAATTTTTTATACTTATAAGGAAGCATATTTTAGGTACTTTATACGATATTCTAAACCAAATTACTTTTTCCGAGAACCAAACAGTTATAGATATTAAAACGTTATTTATATTTAAAAAACCCACTTCAAATCAATTTGTAATGCTAAACAAATTCGAGCAATGACAACATATTTACATCTAATTAAATTTTAAAACAAAGCAATAAAGAAAAATTTTTTTCCTCATATGACACGCCAGAATCTTGCACTCACATCAATACATTTAAAAAAAATATCACAATCTCAAATAGCAGACAAGCGTCTTTTTAGAGCAATGCTACTTTCTACTAATGGAAAGTCTGAGCAGCAAATAATAACCAAAAAAAGGAACTGCGACATACCGGAAGAAGGAACTATACGCGATCTAAAAGCTAAGGGAAAAAAAGTTATATTTTTCAGAAAATGTCAGACAGGACATACGATCACAGTGGCGAACGTGCAGCTAACGACAAAAACCTTGATTTCTTGCCCCTCATCCAGATAAGTTGCTCAAGAACGAATGGGGGAGAAAAAGACCCCTGGAGAGATGACTGTAATCTTTCGAGGGAGGGGAATTTCTTCGAAGTATGTTTCCTTATTTCCCAAGAATGGCACTCAGCCGCAGTGACTGTCATGGTATCTTATTTAGAAGGTTTTTGGGGATTACACCACAGGTCCACAAGCCGTCAAAATAGCTGCATAATGTAGCTTCCAACACGCACCAGACTCATTTTCAAGTAATTAATTAACTGGAAAAATACAAATTACTTCTACTTCACGCAAGAAAGCATTTTGGCAACTTTTAAGTCCTTAATCAAAAAAGAGGGACTTTTTATGACTAAAGATTATCAGACAAATTTATAAAATCTTTTCAAGAATGCAGCATAAAAAAATAGCAAGTGCAAAATAACAAGGAATTATAATTTTCAATTATCAGATTTTTTTTAAAAAGTTTTTTTTATTAGAAAAAAATTCAGCAACGTTTTTAAAATAAAACCATTTGTATAAGGCTCAGCGAATAATTTTAAAAAACAAAATTACAAATAAAAGCATCAAGCAACCTTAATAAATTAATTCTCATTTAAAAATTGATCTCGCAATAATGAATTATGCAAAATAAAAACGGTTAATAAACATAACCAAGCAAAATAAGAGCGGAATTAAATTTAAAAATCCATCCCAATTTAAATAAAGGTCTTAATGATACTTGCTGTGTCGATACTGCACAAGATTATAAAAAATTTCAGAGAAAGTGCAACCAGTAAAGCTATAGATAGTAAGAATTTTGAAACTGTAAAACACTTATCTTCGGACGCTCTTTCACAAAAGTCACGATTTTATCATTGTAAATATAAAATGAAGGGGAAAAAATGTATTCTTCTAAATCCATCTCAAATAAGGTAACATTTCTAGTTGAAGCTTTTGAAAAGGAGCTCGGAAATATTAAATATTGCTTTGAGCTTGTTAAGATATTAGATTATTGAAACAGCTAGAAACTAGTTCTTTTCAGACATTAAATTTTTACAAATAAGAACCATGTTACTTAAAGGATATAACTTTTAACTGGGATAAGAAGAAAAATTTTTTTAAAAAATTCTTTATCCCAAAGTCATTTTTCTAAGGGGGAAAAAAAATCGAAAGGGTTAATTTCTTAAAAAGGGTTTGGAACAAAATGCTCATCAAAACTCTTTTGAGAGCTTCCCCTCATAAGAAAAATTCCGTTCTACCACCACACATATAATTTTTTTTCCTTTTTGTAGTTGTGACTTTAAAATACTCCAAGAAAGTTTTGTATCATAAAAATAATGTTGAAACACTTTTTTTTACCCCCTATATTTCACATATAATAACAATTTATAAGCAATCTACAATTTCTTTTTAATAGATACAAAATAAATAGCACCCCAAAAAGTTCACTTCGGTGTCAAATTTCAAATTAAGCGCTCGACAAATACATTAATAATGACCCCCCCTAAATTAAAAGCGAGAAATGAACTCTTATTTTTTAACTCATTTGACAAACAAAATGTAACAGGATTTGTTCATGGGGAAAAATGTCGAAATTTCTTCGGAAAAATAAATCTTGTCAACCATGACAATGCAAAAACCGTAGAGCGAGATAAAAATATTGAAGAAAGAAATGAACACCTATAGAGATATTGCTAACATTTACTAAACCGAAGAATTCATCACTTCAATTGAATGAAAAAAATAAAAGGAACTAAAAAGATGCTATAAATCCAAGAAACTGTTTTACAAATTAAACTTAAAACCATTTTATAATAATTTGACATTCTGACAGCTTCGCAAAGGCAAGATTTTTTTAAAGGGGTATAATTTTATTCTGATAAGATCTTGGTTAGATCTAAAATGATTCATTTTGGCTTTATTAAACATTCATTTAATTAATCAACCAAAATAAATCAGTTTACACAGTATGAAATTGTGTTGTTTATTTTTGAATTTATTTTTTAAAGTATGATACATAGATATTCTGCGCAAAAAAAATATTAATAAAACCCTTATGAAAAAGTATATATAATTCTAGTAAGAACCATTAAAAATTTAATTAAGTGTAAATATAATAATAACAGTTTTATATATAAAATAAATCGAAAAGATACCATAGAAATGATTATTAATCACCTTAATTAAAAAGGAAAAGGTTAAATTTAATTTATTTTTTTCAAAAAAACTATTTCAAAATTGAAAAAAAAAATGATTTATGTGTAAGACAAAGTAAAAATCTCAAAAAATTATTGACGTAAATGTAAATTTTCAAAAACCCTTTTTTTCCCCATAAAATTTCCCCCTTTTTTTTAAACAGCCAAGAGAAAAGCTGAAAAGTTAATAACTAATGGAAAATATTTAAAAACTCTTTAAATAACATCTAAACAATTCAACAAAGCTTCTTACTAAGGGAAAGAAAAAATTATTTTTTAGAAAATAATTTTTTTTTCAAACGCTTTAGTAGAATCCGATTACGTCACGCCATGCTAAAAACGGAGCAGCTTCGAAAACTCGTAATGCAATTGCGAGCTTTATATTCTTTTAAAAATTTGATGTAAACTTAAGTGTTACTCAGCCGACTTAATGTTTTTTTTATGCGTTCTTTGCAGCTGTTTTAAAATCAATATTATTTAAATAAGCAAATACCCTGCACTTTGCACAGCTTTTTTTTTTACAATTTTATACGAGACTATTATTGTAAATACTTTAAATTAAGTAAATACTATATTATTAAAGCTATAAATAAATATGAAAAATATGTATTGAGTCATTCATTTAGATATATTAAAAGTCTACAAATCAGTTTTAAAATTGCTAGGAGAATAAATATTGACACTTCAATTAGGGAAAGGAAGTATAAAGAGTAGGCATTTAACAATTAATATGAATTCTTGGAATAGTTTTATACTTGCGAAAATCGAGGAATTAGCTAATCATTCAAAACCAAAGCTTTAAATGTCTCAAGAATAGAGTTTTTAAAATCAACCATAAGTTGAAATAGCTTAGACGACAAAAATAAATTTTTAAATCAAGGAAAATTGATCAAACAAATATTTTACAAAAACCATGAAAACATTAAAGACAGTTTTCAAACATTGGATACGCATTAAATCTGCCGAATCACTACTGTTACGGAATATAAGTTAGAAATTCAAAAATTATTTGTCAGATAAACATTTATACATTAAATTTATTTTAAATAACACAGACTGATCTAATGTAAGCAAAAAAATTAAAAGCGAACGTTTAATTTATGACATGGAAACAAATGTTGGTGTATAATTTTTTTTTAACTTTCATTAAAAAACATTGAGTAAATTTACATCATTGCACCAACAATCAAATACCACCACCCAAAAACAAAACATTTAAAAAAAAAAATTCTATTAGACTAACTTCAATAATGAAAAAACAATTATAACTTACCAAATAAAATGTTAAAATCCAAATACCATAAAATAAAGAAAAATACTTACTTTCATAAACTTGTAGGCAACTCAACTTCACGTAACTATTACTAAATTTTTAATTCAAAAAGGTGCATCAAAAATAATTTGAATAAATAATTTTTACACTCCGTCGTCATATATGTATATTATATTTATAATTTAGTGATTATATTATAATAAAGAATAAAAATGAGCTTCTCCAAAAGATAATCTGGGCGGTTGCCAAATTTCATTTACTAAATAACGTAAACAAAGCTACTGAAATTTCCGCAAAAATTCGGGAGAAAAAGCATACCCGTTCAATGACAAAGGGAAAAGCTCTCCAGTAACAAACATTATAACCCAAATATAAAATTCATCAAGTTTATTATCTCAAAAATATTTTTTCAGATTTTTTTTTTTTATATAGAGTCTATAAAAACCAGTATTAATGTCAATATTAGATTTTGAAATTATATAAATGTTTACGTATTTATTATGTAGCTTTTGAAATTGGACATATAAATATAATGGACATATGATTTGATAAGAAAAATAAACATTATCATAAATTGATTTATTTAAAATTCCAAAATAAAAACTAATGCAACTGATTATAAAACATAATTAAGAACCGATTATAAAAAATCATAATTCGTAAATATTATTTAAATTATTTTTGCATTAGCACAATCTTTTACGATCAAGCATCCTTATAATAGTGAAAAAAATTCGTAATTCCAAAAAATTTTTGACAAAAAAAAAATTTATGATCTCTTAAAGCGTTATTAATTTAGTTTTAGAAAATATATATTTAAATATCAAAGTGGCACTATATTTATTCATAAAACATATCTGCCACTTTTTTTACGTTCCTTGATATTTTTATAAAAAATATTAAATTCATTAAAATAAAAATTGAAAAATATTTTAGTTAAAACTGTAAAATATTTAATTTTTCCCTTTTCAAATTTAGTTACTTAAAATTATATAATATTTTTCAATATTTATGTATCGAAAAAAAAAAAAAAATTCTTCAAATCCTTAAAAAAATAAAGTTTGAAATACTGACAAGTCCATTCTTAAAGTATATAAACCTTCATCCACCTCTTCAGAAAAAGTAAAACATCATATCTGAAGAATTTTGAAACCAACAATTCAACTTTCATAAAATTTAATGTCAACATCCTCATCCCTCATAAACCAGTCATTGTCCTGACTTAACCCAGACGGTGTAAAAAAATATCTAATTTAAAACCTTTGATAACCAAATAGGAGAAACCAGTAGAATACGATTAAATTTGTTCCTTAAATTTAAGAACACACTCATAAAATAAGTGACAGCTGTCAAAACTAAAGGAGTTTCTGTTATGAAATCACACGAAACCGAACAAGAAAACTTTTACAGAAAAAAAACGCGACGAACAGAAAGCTTTTAGACATTTCATCTTTCACAAAAGACAGCTCTTGTCAAAAATCCTCGCCTGTTTATAAATATTTGTTTATAAACATGCATCGATATTTTATACGACTTAAATTCTCTCTTTTTCCAACATCACAAACTAATAAAAATTAAAAACTCTTTATAACAGCAAATCATTAAAAAAAAAATTTAAATTCTTTACTGACATTTTAAAAGGGAAAATAAACTTTTTAAAAGTTTATAATTCAGTGATATTAAATAAGTATAAGTATTTACCTGGTAACCAGAAACACATGCGATAAGCCATGAGGACCCAATTGCTATGATGGCTAATGGAAGATTAACGCAACAAGAAAATCGTGCAGCGGAGCCACAGCACTTTCTAACATAAGACCAGAGCGTCACACTTTATACGTCGGTCACCTTCCGGATATTTCCTTTGTTTAGACGAAACGCCGGCCGCCTGTCACACAAAGGGTTACCCTAGAAGCAGCGTTTCTCGCCAAATAAGCGCGCCAAATCCCCCTCATCGCAGCGCTCTTTTCGCTCTCATCTATTTTCCATGGAATGGAAGTTCCAGGAAGGCATTTATGATAATGAAAAATATTAAGTTTGTAGGGAATTCGGGGGCGCTGGAAAGATTTCTGCGGAATTTCATTCAATAGATTAACAGATATTTTTCTCTTAAATTGTTGGGAAGTTTTTACCGAGAACTGGGAGTTGATAAATTGATTGGAGTGAGTTTCAGGAAATTTTTTTGTAAACAGGCAACATTCAGAGTTTTGTATAAAAGATAAATAAATAAAAAAAGTTTATTTATCTAAATAATGGAGAGTTTAAATATTCAATAGTTTGAATTACTTATATTTTCTGTAGTGTATATTGATATAAAAATACGTATAAATAAATTTTAAAAATATATATATTGCATTTAAAATTAAACCTATATTAATATAAATTTATTAAATACCAATACATAGAATTTTAATAAATTAAAAATACAAGAAAGGTGTAGATAGTAATAATTATGGTATAGATAAGTACTTGATAACTCAATTAATATACTATTGAAATTAAAAATTAAACACACGAAAATGGACTTTGAAGTATAAAAGCTAACGAAATTATGATGAAAGATAATGCAATTCATAAAAAGGAAGTCCAACTCATGGATCAGTGATAATGCCTTCTCTTTTTATTTTTTTTTAAAAATTTATAATTTCAGATCTAGATTATTTCGACCAATTATTTGAAATATGGCTTTATTTAAAAAGTATTGCTGACTGTAAAATGTTAGATCATTCAGAAGTTAAACGCAATAATAGTGTTGCCAGCTTGCAAGAGGATTTGGGTTCAAATCCAATGACGGCATATGTTGCAGTCATTTCTTTCAAAACTGATATTATCGCAACGGAAAATAGGATAGCGTCTCGCATCAACAAATATACTACCTTGCGAGAGTTCAAGTTTACTCATATATCCAGCAAATGCGAGGCAGTTACTCCTAAATGTCTTCTTGAGAGGCCATCATTGGCTATTTGAGGCATACATAAACGGAACACGTGACCCCGACGCAAGGGGGAAAAAATAACAGTAAAAAAATTGAAAGTAATTTTGTAGGGAAATTAAAAATGACTTCAACACAGAAATTTGACAGTAGAGGTTGTTTAATTTCAAGTTAGAAACTGAAACCCCAAAAATATCATAATTATAATTTTTACTGAATGAAAACAAAAAAATAAAGTGGATTAAAAAAAGAGTTTATATAAATTTTATAAATACAATTAGAACTGATAAAATTATAATTTGATTAACATCTTGCACACATAATAATGAGGAGAGATTTTATCTTATCTCTGAATACTTAAATAGAATTCAAGCAATTTGATTAAATCGATTTAATTTGTTCAAATATAGATCATACAAAACCCTTTTACAAAACTACCGATATTAAATATTGTAACTTTTATATAATGACTTATATTGTTCATAAATATACTTAAAAATAATAGAATGAAAAATGAATATTAGAATTAAAATCACTTAAATCACTTGACTGTGGTTACTTGTCCACTCATGTACGACTGGCTAGGACTTAAAGCTAACTCTCATCAGTATTTGAAATTTATTGCACGTGAGAATTTCTATCTGTTTTGCCACATATGTAGCAGGTGTTAAATTATTATTCCGGTCGTTTTAAATGTACTTTCCAAAAAAATTAACTGAATAAAAATATTTAAATTTAAAACATTTTAGGAATTATAAACAGCAAAAATGGCCTCACTTTTCAATAAATTGTTTCAACAAAATTTACAAAACAATAGAATTAATTCTTAATTAATGTTATTCGAAATAAAACGGTTGTAAACATAGTTCTTGCCATTAAAAGATTTGCAATTTTCCACTGAAAACGACTGATCTAAGTAATATAAAACCTATTGATGTTTCATAGCTACTTAAAATTTCAAAACCCACTTACTAGTTTGTAGACCAGTACACCAGTTTGTAAACAAGAGGATTAGGAAATATGTTAATAGAAAAATATGTCGAATAGAGAAATTTATTAGATTTACAATCTTATTATAAATATCTCCGTTTTTAAAATACCAAATTGTTGCAATAACACTTCGTATTAAAATAATATGATTGGAAAATATGAATATTTTAAGTTTAGGTCAAACAAATAAGTTTTTAAAATTGAAAAGAACCTGAACTAATTTTTGCAAATAATTAAAAAAATTGCATAATTATAAATGTGAAATATAGAAAAGGAAAACGAGCATGAAATACCAGTTTACCTGGATCTGGAGAAACTCAAATACGACGTATTTAAAAAAGGCTCGGATAAATGCATTCAGAATATATGCTTTGCGGAAATACTGGTCCAGTGCTCTGGGGCTCGGTGCCATGAATATTTGTAGTGGTTTGAAAACCACTTTAAGCCGTAGGTCCCGGTCTAATATGATTGTAGAGCGTTGGTCTGACAACCCTACCCAGTAAAAACAAAGCATCTCCTGTCTAGAAATCTGCCAGTAGCAGCCCCTTAGCCCACCATGGGGTTGCTGCGTCAGTGAAGAAATACTGGTTACACGAATTAAGGAACAATGAAATTATCTAAATTCAACAATTGAAGTTCAGTAATTGTTTTTTTTCTTATGAATTTACGTAATACTTTTTCGCCAAAATATTGTCTAAAAAAAAAATGAGAACTGGAAGCGAAAATTTAGATACTAATCCATAAACCTTGTATCTTCCAAGTCAATTTATTGATATAAATTATAAATCTTTACTACTACTGTTTTTTTTTTACTGTAATTATTTTAGCAATGATCTTATAATATAGTTAAAATACAGATGCATTATGATAATATAACATTTTTAAAATTTTATCTAATTTTTATGTTGGCTCAGAATTTTTTTTGTAACAATTGAAATCTGTAATAAATTAAAAAAAGATTCAAATGAAAAAATCGATGTCGAAAATTTGATCAAGTTAAACATAAAAATTCGTTTCTTTTTCACTCCCTTGTATTTGCAATGAATATCCTATTTTTTAACACATGATATAAAATTGAAAATTTTTTGATTCACGCATCTAGAAGAGTTATACAGGGTTAATTTCAATAACTATTGATACAACATATAGATCTGTATCTAAGTATGTTGATCTTTGACAGATTAATTCAAATTTTAGTATATTGCTTCAATTATAAGGAGTATTTTTAAAAAGATAATTCTTAAATTGTTAAAATCCAAGCTTTTAATGAATAGAAATTGAATATTCAAATTATTTCTTTCTAAAGGATATTTTTTTAATTAATTACTTGTGGAAAATTAAAATTAACTTGTGGAAATTTACCATGTATAACTATTTTAGTTGCGTGAATCAAACATTTTCAATTTTATATCATGTGTTACAGAATCGGATATTCAATGAAAACACAAGGGGGGGGGATGCAAAAATTTGTAAATAAAGCGTTGAAAAAAATTTAATTATGGTAATTAAAAAATATCCTTTAGAAAGAAAATTTGAATATTCAATTTCTATTTATTAAAAGTTAGGATTTAACATTTATCTTTTTTAAAAATGCTCCTTATATAATTGAAGCAATATACTAAAAATTGAATTAATCTGTAAAACATCAATTCATGTATAACTGCGTGAATCAAAAACCATTTTCAATTTTATAATAACTATTCATGTACACAATTATACATGTGTTAAAGAATAGGATATTCATTCAAACATTAAGAAAAGCGAAAAAAACCCGTAAAAATTTGTAAATACAGCGATGGAAAAAATTAATCTGACATGAATTCAACTTTTAGTATATTGCTTCAATTATAAGGAGTATATTTTTAAGATAATTTTTAAATTGTTAAATTCTAGTTTTTAATGAACAGAATATTCATCAAATTATTTCTGCCTAAAGGATATTTAAATTAATTACGATAACACAATTTTTCCAACGCTGTATTTACAAATTAAGAAATTTCATTAAATCCATTGTTATATTACTTAAAACCAAGGAAATCTTCTAGAAATTCATGAACAGAAGTGATTAACATTACTCCATAGTATCTTCAAAAAATTAAAGTGCTTTCATAATATAGCTTTTGTTTATACAAGGAAAATAAATTTGTAAACGTACTTCGAGAATTCGATAAAACACTAAATTCAAATACATGTGGTTTTTCTATTTAACTCGAGTCGATAACCTTATTTGTTTCCTTGTGATAACACAATTTCTGGAAATTTTCAATGAGTTAATGTTAGCGTTTCAATTCCTTATTCATGTAGATAAATATATTAGCAAATAGTATTGTGAAAGAAACTAAATACAAAGTCTACGGAGTTAAATACAGTTCTGTAATCGCAGCATGTAAAGGATTGTTTTGAGTGAATTAGCCAATCTTAATTAAGATAGTGATGTATTATAAGGAAGTGCCTACAGTGATGGATAATCAATAAAGATTGTTACTTAAAGCAACAAATTTCCGAAGATCAATACTACAGATTAACAAGAACATCGACACTAAAATAGAGCAAAATAATCCAATCATGTAGCGTATTTAGAATTCTTCAGTTGAATAATTTTTGATGATTGGATAAGACTTTAAATTAAGAAAAATCAGATATACATTGGATTTTAGAGATAGATTTGCACTTTTTTTTAAAATCCAGTTATCCAAAATTAAAGTGGAAGATTTATTTTTTATCTCACGATTCAAGTCTCTTTATGTAAATATGATCTAATTTTTTTTGTATAATAAACAAGAGCCTTTCAAAAATAAATTTGATACAAATTCATGATGTATTAACAATTGATAAGGAAGTTTACCAAAATGTTTAATCCATACTAAGCCTCTCATTTTCATTTAAATAAATCTGAATAGGCAAAACGTACAAATCAATATGAAAGATCTATCACAAAACGAAGTGTTGGTACATCGTTTATTTATTTATTTTATTTTTTTTTCAATCGTCGGAAGACGTCCGAGTCAAGGTCTTCTGCGGGAAGAACAGCTGCTTCCTCTCCATTGAGGAAGCCCGAGTTCAGCTTCCGTCGGGGCACAACTGGGAGTGGTTTTATTAATTTTTTTTTTCTAATTTTTGTAACAATTCTTGTTGGGATAATATCCTTATAAAACAAAAAAGGATTTCGGTGAAATACATGCCCAAACAAAATTTTGAGATTCAAGTTTGATTAGCATTACAATAATTTTAATTTTTTTATTTGTATCAAATAGTTACAAAACTGACAAAATTTACCCTTTTTAAATTCCTACTATTAGTTCACACTCTCCCTATATATATATCGTGTTAAAATTTACATTCGTTAATAAAATACTTTTTATTCATCCACTCAAGTTCAAATACATTTTTTTTAACTTGTAGCGGATGACACTTGATGTTAATACAGTTTTCTAAAATATTAGAGAGTTTTTGCATACCGTACGTTAGTTACCGTAGGACGTCCGTTAGCTTTTTCTCCCTAGTGCGCATGCTCATAGGAAACATTTTCCTATGAGCATGCGCGCTAGGGAGAAAAAGCTAACGGACGTCCTACGGTAACTAACGTACGGTATGTAAAAACTCTCTATTAATTCAGTAATTAAATTTAATTTAATTAATTAATTTTAGTTTTTTTTAGATTTAAGTTGCATATATCTACCAATAGATGGCACCAGATAAACTTAAAAAAATGAATGAAAATTATTTATAAAGGACTTTCTGCAATATGGTGAAAAAAAAAGTAGGAATTGACTTAAAAACATTTTTTTTTATATTACTTGTTTGTAATAGTATTTATTTAAAACTCAACACGAAGTAAATTAAGTACTTCCATTTGATAAAAGATTTGATTTTGAACCAAAAATTTCTCGTGAAATATTTATTATTTGATTATTAATCACTCATGAAAAGTGGAAATATTAATCAAATTAATAAATAAGAGCAACCATTTATTGAGGAGCTTACAAATGGAATTATATAGATAAATTTTAATGAAATCGTTAAAAAAAAAATCTAGTTTTAATCATTCTTTTTAAAGAACACTTCTAAATCTCTGACGGAAACCAAAAAATTATGAACACAAATAACCAACACGTGTCTTATGCAAGATGTTTTCACTAAAGTTATGAATGTTTTTTGAGCTATTTACTCAGATTTGAAGTTTTATCTCATGTTATTATATGTTTTATCTCAATTCAATTTTTATTTTATCTTAAACTTGTTGGTAATGTTTTGTTTATTTAGTATGAATAAAAATAAGAACCATTATACCGTATAAAACTATTATAACCGTATAAATTCATTATACGAGATTGTATAAGAATAAGAACCGTATAAATTCATTATACGAGATTGTATAAGAATAAGAACCGTATAAATTCATTATACGAGATTGTATAAGAATAAGAACCGTATAAATTCATTATACGAGATTGTATAAGAATAAGAACCGTATAAATTCATTATACGAGATTGTATAAGAATAAGAACCGTATAAATTCATTATACGAGATTGTATAAGAATAAGAACCGTATAAATTCATTATACGAGATTGTATAAGAATAAGAACCGTATAAATTCATTATACGAGATTGTATAAGAATAAGAACCGTATAAATTCATTATACGAGATTGTATAAGAATAAGAACCGTATAAATTCATTATACGAGATTGTATAAGAATAAGAACCGTATAAATTCATTATACGAGATTGTATAAGAATAAGAACCGTATAAATTCATTATACGAGATCGTATAAGAATAAGAACCGTATAAATTCATTATACGAGATTGTATAAGAATAAGAACCGTATAAATTCATTATACGAGATTGTATAAGAATAAGAACCGTATAAATTCATTATACGAGATTGTATAAGAATAAGAACCGTATAAATTCATTATACGAGATTGAGAATTTTTGCTATATATTAGGTTGGGGAAAAAGAAATCCATTATTTTTATATGAACTTCAGGACTTTATTTAACATGCTTCGGATTGTCCGATTTGGGTCAAATATGCACCGTTTTGTTGTATGATTTGTTGCCATTTTAAAGGTAACTTCATAATGCCTCTCTCATAGAAGTCCTGGTCTCTATTTGCAAAAACTCTAGTAGTCGATTTTCACAATCCTCCCTAGATGCCAATTTTTTATCATTAAAGAAATTTTGCAATGCAAAAAAAGATGATAATCGCTTGGTGCCAAGTCCGGACTGTATGGCGGATGCATTAAAACTTCCCAACCAAGCTCCCGAAGTTTCTGGCGAGTCACTGTAGATGTGTGTGGCCTAGCGTTGTCCTGGTGGAACACGACACCTCTCCTGTTGGCCAATTGTGGCCGTTTCTGGTCAATCGCTATCTTCAAACGGTCCAGTTGTTGACAGTAGAGATCAGAATTTAGCGTTTGGCCATATGGAAGCAATTCATAATAAATAATCCCCTTCCAGTCCCACAAATGCATAACAGAACCTTCCTGGCCGTTAGTCCTGGTTTGGCCACCGTTTGAGGGTGCTTCACCGCTCTTTGACCACGATCATTTTCGCACAGGGTTATCGTATGTGATCCATTTCTCATCTCCAGTCACCATCCGTTTTAAGAAATGGGTCTATCTCATTCCGTTTGGCCAAGGCTTCGCAGATGGAAATTCGATCCATCATGTTTTTCTGTTAATTGGTGTGGCACCCAAACATCGAGCTTCTTTTGAATCCAGCTTTGTGTAAATGGTTTAAAACTGTTTTATGGTCGATTTTTAGCTCCTGGGCGATGTTACGACTGCTAACATGCCGGTCAGCTTCGATCATTTCTCTCCAATTTTATCGACATTTTCGACGACCGGCCTACCTGTGCGAGGTGCATCTTTAACATCAAAATTCCTGAACGGAATCTACGAAACCAAAATTGCACATAATTGGCTGTTACAGTATCGGAACCATAAACACCATTCACAATTTTAGCCGCCTGACTTGCATTTTCGCCTTTTTCAAAGAAAAACTGTAAAATGTACCGCATTTTCTCTTTGTTGACTTCCATTTTTTTAACACCCTGTAACTCCCCAACTGAATGGACCAAACAAAAAACAGAAAAAAATTATTTTTAGTACGAAGTGCCACCTTTCTAACGAGCATAAATCTGAAATTGTTTAATTGATACTTTACGTGATATCGATCACTACAGCCATCTATCGAAAAAATAATGGATTTCTTTTTCCCCAACCTAATATTTCTAATAAAAAGCAGCAACTAATTTAGATATTAAGAAAAAAAAATCGAGTTAAAAGTATTTTTACAGTATGTAAAATGTTTCAGTTGCTTTATTAAAATGTATAAACAATTCTTTTTTTAAACTTTAATGTCAAAATTGGCATTCGGTATTAAAAATTTTACTCTTTAAAAATTTAAACTACACACTCAATTTTGAAAAAAAAAATTACTGAACTAAGCTTAATACCCAAATTAAATGCATGTCCTCTAGATAAATATAAAAAAAATAAAGAGACAGTTCTAAAACACATCAAAATCACGAAAAAAAATGGAAAACAAGAAATATGATAAACTATAACTCTCACTTTTGCTTTATATCTAATAAAAATGCTAGAAGAATGAAGTTTTTCAAAAAAAGGAGTTAACAAAATCTTAGTTATAATAATTTTTATTCAAAATATAAATCCAATTTAACTTAAACAGTGTCTTTAAAGTGAAGAAACTGAAAATCTTATATAAAATACTTTCATTTATCCTCAGATTTTAAGGTGTATGTAAGTGGGGGGAGGGTAAGTTAATGCTCTTATTCAGCTACTTATTTCTCTGAAGTTCCTGTTAAATATTGTTCAGCTGCTCTAATCTCGTTTTTTGTTTGTATTAGATAACACCTTTAGATATTTGCTTTTTGATTTGCATTCCGTAAATTATTTCCATAATCTATCGAGCTGTTATCTTTTTCTGTTTAAAATATATTCTTAAGTGCGCATTATCATCTAACAGTTTCTAAACGACAATCTAGTGAAACGTTTCGTATTCAGAAACCTATGCTGAAAATGTACTTGTTTCAGATGTTCAGATTCGCTTTAGGTTTACCCATTTGTATACCAAGAAAGGAGTTCATTTTGTTTAATTTATGAAAATGTGGATTAAAATAAAATCTAAAGGAATGATGTTGATCAAAAACTATTTTAAATTAGATGGAATATATATTTGCTTTTTGATATTATTTTTGATTTACATTCCGGAAATTACCAAATTACCATTTAACACTGAATGGCCGAGTGGCTAGCGCTCTGGCGCTCGGTACCACAGGTTTCGGGTTCGAGTCCCGGCGGTGCCATGGATGTTTGTAGTGGTTCGGAATCCACTTTATAAACCGTAGGTCCCGGTCCTAATAGGATCGTAGAGCGTTGCGGGGGCATTGTTACTCCGCGTCCGTGGCTTATCTTCTAGTTACACGCTCCCCCTGGGTAATGCAAAGTGAGTAACGTCTGTGCAGCGCTTGCCTTAAGGCATCCAAGACCAAGCTGTCTAAGTGTTTGCCAGCTGCATTAGAAAGAAAAACCATTTAACAGTTTCTAAATGACAATAAAGTAAAAAGTTTCGTACACCCTGAATTTCAGAAACCTGAATACTGAAAAGAAAGAACATGATCAGATTTGCTCCAGGTTTGAACATTTGTATACCAAATAATAAGAAAGGAGTTCATTTTGATTTATTTATAAATATATGGATTAAAATAAAATCTAAAGGAATGACTTTGATCAAAAACTATTTTAAATTAGAAGGAATATATATTTGCTTTTTTGATTTGTATTCCATAAATTATTTCCATAATATATCGAGCTGTTATCTTTTTCTTTTTTCTGTTTGAAATATATTCGTAAGTGTGCGCATTACCATTTCACAGTTTCTAAATGTTCCATATTCCCTGAATTTCAGAAACCTATATACTGAAAAGAATGTACCTGATAAATTGATCAGATTTGCTCCAGGTTTACCCATTTGTATACCAAGTGATAAGTTCATTTTGTTTAATTTATGAATATGTTTATTAAAATATTAATCTAAAGGAATGACGTTAATCAAAAATTTTAAATTAAAGGGAATTCATCCGTTTAATAACTTTTCGACTTTGTTTTTAAAGAATCAATACATTTTTGAACTTGTTTATAAAAAAAAGTATAGAATATAAAATGCTAACTGTTTGCAATGTAGCAATTTTACGTGACAGCACAATCTGATGCAAATTAGTTGTTCTTAATGAATATTTTTCATTTTAAAAATTTTATATTTTTATCTTAATACAGTTAATTTTTTCTTGCTTCTGAGTTAACAAAACTTATTCATGGTTCCATGTACAGCATTTCATTGTGTATTTATTATAAATAGTAAAACTTTTCAAAAAAGTTTTACTACATAGAAATATATTCAGCTGCTCATAAAATGAGAATAAGTTCTTCATTTCATGAAATGGTTTTTTTTATCGGTCAGTATTTATTCCAATAAGTTCTTAAATTTTAGAATAGATGTTCATTTTAAACTAGTTGGGGATTCAACAATTTAAATTTTATTAAATTGAAATCATTTTGAATAAAAGCAGGATGAAAAATAATTGAATTATGAAGGGATATTGCAAAACAATTTTAAAATTTGTCAGCGAAAATACTTCTTTAATGGGGGAGGAATTCATAAATTAAAACGGTCTTTTATGAAAGTGAATGCTTTCATAGAAAGTGTGTTGTTGTTGTTGTTGTTTCTTATCCCACTTGGCTGGCCAAGCCCACGAGCCCATACGTACTCATGATTGAAGGAGAAGGAAGCAGCTTTTGTTGTGATGGAGCACCCGTAGGTAGAAGTCTGACTTTGGCTCCGTGACGCTCTTACAGTCATGGGAGACCGGGACCTACGGCTTAAAGTGGATTCCGAACCACTACAAACATCCATGGAACCTCCGGGATTCGAACCCGAAACCTGTGGCACCGAGCGCCAGAGCGCTAGACACTTGGCCATTCAGGTCCCAAATGTGTGAATGCCAGCGGCACGCGGTGTTCCCAGGTGGTCACCCACCCAAGTACTGACCGCGCCCAATGATGCTTGACTTCGGTGATCTAACGAGAACCGGTATATTCAGCATGGTATGGCTGTTGGCTATAGAAAGTGTTTTTCATAATATTCTCCAGAGGGCAGAATTTTTACATTAGACACTTAAAATTAGTTCTTTTGTGGCTAGCTGGCATGCAAGAAAATGAAGATTCAATTCCCTCTGCGGGCTTGCGTTGCAATCACTGTTTTGGAAAAATGCACAAAATTGGTGGACTGTGACTGTGTTGTATCGACAGTTGAAATATATCTGGTTGGAAGTTTTTTTTTTCAATATGATATGCAAATAAAGGGCAGTTACTCTAGAAAAGCATTAACTATTTGCATCATTCTCTAAAACGAAGTTTGAATGTTGTGACTAATTCTCAGTACCCGGCAGAGCTGGACGGACATCTCATATGCAATCGACTCATTGATGGAGAGAAAGGGGCAGCTTCTGTTGTGATGGAGCATCCGTAGGTAGAAATCTGGCTTGGCTCCGAGTCACTGAAGAATGAGGGCAGTGACTAATATACCACTTGTAGCATTGCGATGTTTCTCATATCATAGGGAAATATTAATTTTAACTATAACTTATAATTACATTTTAATGCTCCAATTATTTATTCACCATTATTGAAGATTATAATTTATGAATAAAATGTAGTGGCTACATGTATTGATACAATAAAAACACATCAGAGAAAAGATTGTCATCAGAATCTTTTAACATTCGATATGCTTAAGATATATAACCTACTTTTGCAATAGTTAAGAAAATCAGCTACGGCCTATCCTGACAAAGCATTTTAGGGATAATTGAACTTTATAAATGCGGAAAAGCTTTTTTTGACCCAGAGAAAAATAGTCCAGCTTTTTTTTAAATTGATGTTTAAATAATTTCTTTGAGATAAATTTATACAGAATAGTTCTTATAATACATTTACACATAAATTCACTAGAAATATTACTGCTTGAATATATTCATTACCGTACTCACAAGCAAATATTTCAGCATACTACGTATTTGGTATACAATTTGTAGCATTTTGATGTCTCGTATTAGAGATCGAACAATATTAATTACAACTAACTATAACTTATAATTACATTTTCACTCTTCATTTATTTATTCACCATTATTATTGAAGATTGCAACTTATGAATAATACGTAGTGGTTAAATATATTGATACAATAAAAACGCACTAGAGAGAAGATTTTCATCTGAATCTTTTAGCCTTCGATATGCTTAAGATTTATCGATAACTTAAGAACTTTTCTTGATTTTTTTTTCTTTAACCCCTTTAAGGGGACAAAGAAAAATCAAGTAAAATGTATATCTCGAGTATATTCGTATCTCACATTAGCATCTTTTCTGATATATATAGGATATAGGTTTGTCGCTCTACTGTCATTTTTTTACACTTAAGGCTAATTAGACAAGGACCAACAGTTTAACGTGGATTCCCAACCATTAATAAACATCCATCCCCCAGCCAGGATTTAAACCTGAAGCCTATGATATCAAACGCATATTTTGGAACACCACGAATAAACTCGTCCGAAAATTAGTTTGATTCTAGACTAAAACAAGTATATTAGGTTATTTTGTATTATTCTATGGCAAATACGAGTTCGCTTTTGATATTTCACGTCTGGGAACAGACGTTACTATCACGATTTCATGTTGTTTTACATGACATTTGACTTGCTTCTTTCTGCAGCCAAAACATTGATATAGAACTGCGTGTAATTCATTGTTATTGCTTGCATCTACTTTACTTTTACTTATTTTGGAAAAAAAAATAACGGAAAGACGTTTTTAGTAATAATGTAACTTTCGTATGGGGACCTCGAACGTTCTGGTAATGAATCAAAAGATTATAGTTTTGATTCTAATGAGCCATCTGTAATAATGCCACATACTCTAATTATTATTAATAAATAATAAAACAGGATAACTTATTGATCCTAATTCTAAATGCATATTTTCGACTTGGTGAAAAATTACTCAGAAATAAAACTATTTAAAAGAGGAAATAACTGATCCTTTACAGGATTAATTCAGTTGGTATTCATATCGCACTTAAGTTAAAATAAAACTACGAATTAAACTATAATTTATTTTCCTGATAAACTATAATTTATTTTCCTGATAAACTATGTTTAAAACAGTTGGTGTTGCCTTAGTTATAATGTATGCCAAAAAATGGAAATTAAATTTCATAAATCGATAATTTAAAATATAGATTGATTACCCAGGAATAATATTTAAATTTAGTTACGATAAAATAAAAAGTGAATATAAAGAAAAATTAGATTTCAAATATATTTTATTTTATATGATACAACATTTAAACTTATAAAAATGATTTTTTAAAAAAAGAAAGTCATAAAACTTCAAAAACTTGCTATTTAATTTTCGAGAAAAATTTTACAAAATTTCTTAATCTCGTCCACTGAAATTGTAATAAATTACTAATTAATAAGAAATCTTTAATTGAAAGACTACAACATATAAATTTTATATATAATACATACAAAAGAGTCAGTTCCTTGAGGCTCATGTTTAGCAAGTGCCTGTTTTAATAGCTTGCATATTACAGCAATCCACTTCTTTGGGCGTGACTTAATTTAACGATCATTAGCGCCAGAGGGTTAATTGTATATAAAAAGTGAGGGAAAGAAAGAAAATTCTGAAATATTTATTTCTACATATAAAGTAAGAGATTTGTGTGTCTATTTCCTAAAAATTAAATTCCATAACACTTGGAAATTTTTTTTTCTCTGAATTTATCATTTTTTTTAAAGTGGTACGTAGCCAGAAATTACAAAAATATTCTTATACTTTAATTACATTAAAAACTTTTTTAAAATTTAAATTGCGCTTTCAAGTTATTTAGTTCAAAAATCAGCTGCAAAAGAATTGTGAATGGGAAATGACGTCATAGCTCCATACTCGTTCTTATTCATATTCATAATTAGTATACAATTTATAAATTGTATTCTTTAAATTTCAATACATGCTATTATTTATAATTACAATCTTCAATTTCAATATATTGGATTTTTTTATTAGCTAGTAATTCATTAACATTTCAGTGGAACGAGATTAAGAAATTTCGTAAAAATTTTCATGAAATTTAAATGGCAAGTTTTTTTTTAAGATTTATTATTTTCTTTTTTAAAAAACGTTCGTTATACTTTTCAAATGTTGTATTATATAGAATAAAAAAATAATTTTAAACCTAATTTTTCTTTATATTAGCTTTTTATTTTGTCGTAACTAAATAATTTAAATATTTGTGTTATTTTTGCCGTTAATCTTTCGATACAAGAAATATGCGTTTCATTTAAATTTTAAAAATTCACTTTAAAGCTTACATTAAATAAATTTTACTTTGAAGTAGAATATCAATCTATTTATTTATTTAGAGATAAAATTGATATTTTATATTATTTATTAGTATATAGCAGTTTATATCAAAAACTAGACGATTCCACTTTCAGCATATTTATATTTCCTATATTTTTGCCTGTCGCTGATTTAATTTCTATTAATTCTATGTTAAGGCATTTTATATATATTTTTGCTGCATTAAAATTTGATTAAGTGTTCGTCAAACTCAAAATCGCTTAGTAAAAGTACACTTAAGTTATTATAGTAGTCTGGCTATTCCTCTTGAATTACAAAATTTATTATATTGAAAGTATTTTCTTTGAATTTCTTTGCAGTTTTTACTGACATTTTTAAATTAAATTTACCAAGGTAGCAAATATATCGTTTTACTGAAATTGGGCAACGCCGAGATATTTCAGCTAGTGTATATATACGCTAAAATGGTTTTCTTATATAATTTGTACGTAACGAATATCAGTAGTCACACACGCATATATAACACGCAAAATATAAATTAACAAATATTTATTTAATATTTTGTATATAAAATATTTTTTCCGCTTAGTACATTATTTTTTTTATCTACTACACAGTGAAGAATCTCCAAAAAAATTCCTGATATAATATATATAATAAAAACAATTTGTAATGTTGTATAACGATGTATAACATTTTGCGTCGTTATAATACATTAATAAAGGGAATCGCAATATGAAAGTTATACAACAAATTTTTTTATAACAAACTTTTAATGTAATATCAAAGTTTTAACTGTTTAATATAAAAAAAAAACCTATAACCTTTTTATTCATGTGATTCTAAATTGAAATACTTTGGAAGTTTTTTTTTTAAATAGCAATGGCATTTTTGCAAAACTAACCTAAAAAGACAAAATTAGGTAAACTGATAATGAACGACTTATTTATGAATACTCTACTTTTGTGAATGATGAAACAATAATAATAAAAAAAAACTTTCTAATCTTGTTTACTGAGATCGTAAAATTAGACATTTAAGAAAAGCCACTGCAATTCATTTTTCCTTAATTAAAAAGTTATCCAAGTTTACTATGCTTATTCAAACTCTGGTGATGCCGCGTAATTTTCTCGTATTCCCATAAATTTTAAGCTTTATATTGGTGGTCTATGAAGAGTAAAAATTTAGTGAGGTGAATACAAAAACGATCAGCTTAAAAAAAATTTAAAAGGTTTTTCAAGAATTTCATTACTCTACCGGTTGCCTGATTTGTTTTTAGAACAGTTTGGTAAAACATGCACAGTTATTTCTTCACTTAACTGTTTTTTTATTTCTGTAAGTACAATAGTTAAATTCTATTGACTGAAAAATAAAATATTTAACAATATAGTAAATTCGATAGTACGTGAAAAAAACCTACTTTTGGAATATGAACACTTCTCCAATATGAAGATTTGAAAATCTACATATTAAAGATTTGATCTGAAGATTCGAAAATCTACATATTAAAGATTTGATCTGAAGATTCGAAAATCTACATATTAAAGATTTGATCTGAAGATTCGAAAATCTACATATTAAAGATTTGATCTGAAGATTTGAAAATCTACATATTAAAGATTTGATCTGAAGATTTGAAAATCTACATATTAAAGATTTGATCTGAAGATTTGAAAATCTACATATTAAAGATTTGATCTGAAGATTTGAAAATCTACATATTAAAGATTTGATCTGAAGATTTGAAAATCTACATATTAAAGATTTGATCTGAAGATTTGAAAATATACATATTTGAAGATTCTGAAGATTTGAAAACCTACATATTACATATCGTTTAATTATGATGCCAAATTAAAACTGTTTGCTAAAGAACACAGCTCCTTTCTAAAAAAAAAAAAAAACTAACAAAGAAATACTTCATTTTTTAAGGGGCTATGGAATTTACAAGTTGGTTTTATATACAAAAGACATCAGAAAAATATTTAGGAATTAAGATAAGTGGGAAAACTAGATATTTTTTATTCTATAAGTTGGAAAGTTTCACGAAATTGACGCCAGACTAGAATTTTGCAATCAGTTATAATTATCCTGAATTGTCTGATTCAATTGAAATTTCTAATTAAATTTGCCTTTGAATGGAATTAAAGATTAGTTTCTCATTTCATAACCTCTTCTGGATACACTAAATCATTTACTTAATTTTAGTAATTACTTTTAAGAAATGCTTTGAGCGTGAACGGGAAACTATTTAAATACATAGAGAAGTACAGGATTCTAAAGTTAATTAACCAACTAAGAAGAACTTAAAATAGATCCTCTAAAATTGAATTTCTAAAACATCGCTGGCAAATATAGTTGCTCATTAAAATTTGAATTCAAAATTCTCCAATTTAATATAGTTATAAGTTTATTTCCTAAATTGAATACATACAAAATATAAAAAGCAATATTTATGCAGAACTATAATAAAATGTTTTTATTTAATATATTTGAATAGTTTTGAAAGTTAAATCTTAGTAAAACAATTTAATGAACATGATTACTAATTTTAATGAATAGGAATGAATTTATCAATTGAGGAATCCATAAAATTTCAGTTCCTTTTCCCAGAAAATAAATGATATTTTTTTTTCAGTTAATTGTAAATAAATTGCTACTTTTTAGACTCGTTTTTATTCTCATATGTAGTACTTTTTGGATATAATAAATAAAACAATTATAGCATTTTCTACTCTTCTTTGGATATTTAATAATTAAACAGAATTTTCCATTTTTACTATTTTTTTGAGGTTAATAATTATCTGTAAGCACAATAGTTAAACTCTATTGACAGAAAAATAAAATATTTAACAATACAGTAAATAAATATATACATAATTTATGTCAACTTTTTTCCCCAAAAGGAATCTATGGTTTGGAATTAATTTTAAACACTCGAGTGGTAATTGTGTTGACATATTCGCCACATTAAATGTCTATTTTTAATTCTGCATAATCTTAAAATAATTAAAAATAGACAAATAAAAACTTTCATTCATCTAAACTTTAATATTGGCATCATTCTTTGAAATACTTGATTAAAGAAAAATAAAAGCAAGCATTCACCGACATATTTGATTAAATGAAAACTAAGCAAACATTCACAGAAATACTTGATTAAATGAAAACTAAGAGAAAACATTTACAGAAATGTTTGACAGGATTTAATCTACATGAGCTAAAATTCTCTTTCAATAAACTGAATATTTTAATAAGAATTATGAATCCGAATTTATGGAAAAAAGTACTTAAATATATTGTGATTTCTAATCCACTTGGTGCAGAGTTCGACTTCAGGTAAATTTTACCAAGCAAAATGATTGTAATTTCAGATATATTTTTACAAAAATGAAAATATCTAACTTGAACAATAAAAATTTTTTAAATAGGAGAATATTTCACTAATAGCATTTATGATTGTTAATTTTTTTCATTGGATATTGGTATGCGAGAAACACAAACTGCCTCTCCATGATAGACAAAAACATCTTCCCACTCATTCGCTAAACATTCAGAAATATTTTCATAATAATTCCAAATTATTAACTAGGCAAGGCTAAACAATGAAATTATATAAAAGAACAAGTTATTTTAAAAGGGATTATCCTATTTTCACGAATTTTCAAAACCCTTTGGCTGAATGAGATTAATTATTCTTCATAAAAAATGTCAGTGCTAATAAAACAAAAGAATGCAACACATTTTTTTTTGTATTGAGAACATTAAACTGGACAGAAATACGAAGCATTTCCTCCAGTAAATTTTTTTTTGTTTTATTACTAAACCTACGTGAGATTATTAATTACTCGTTCTATTTTATTCAATAGAAAATTATTCAAAATAATCGGTCTTTGTGTGTGAACATCTACGCGTGTGCATATACATCCACTATTAATATCCGGAAAAGAAAAATTCACATGTTTTTAAAACATTTGTTTCCTGGAATGCAGTAAAAACTCCACACTGTCATTTATCGAGACTTTAATATTGGCATTATTCTCTGAAATACTAGATTAAATGAAAACTAAGAGCAAACATTCTCCGAAATACAAGGTAAAATATGAAATACAGGCAAACATTCTCCGAAATACAAGGTAAAATAAAACCTAGGAGCAAACACTCACCGAAATACTACATTAAATGAATCCTAGGAGCAAACACTCACCGAAATACTACATTAAATAAAACCTTAAGAGCAAACATTCACCGAAATACTACATTAAATGAAGCCTAGGAGCAAACATTCCCGGAAATACTACATTAAATGAAATCTAGGAGCAAAAATTCATTGAAACACTAGATTAAATGAAATCTACTACATTAAATGAAATCTATTGAAACACTAGATTAAATGCAAAAATTCATTGAAACACTAGATTAAATGAAATCTAGAAGCAAACATTCCTTGAAACACTAGATTAAATGAAATCTAGAAGCAAACATTCCTTGAAACACTAGATTAAATGAAATCTAGAAGCAAACATTCCTTGAAACACTAGATTAAATGAAGTCTAAGAGCAAAGTGATCAGTGGGCGTATTAGCATTGTACTTAACGAATCGTGCTTCACTCAAGGAAAAATAACTTTTTTTAAACTTTTTACTAATAAAATAAAAAATTAATGAATTTTGTATAAAAGTAAGGAACCTTAACGTAAAAATAAGAATCGCATCCTTTTTGCTGTCAATAGTAATTGAGAATTCATTTGTTACTACATTCATTTGTTACAGAGTTAGAAATTTAATTTCTCTTGTAAACTAAGAAAATCAACTGCGCTGTACATAAATGCAATTTTTGGAGCATTTACATTTTGCATTACTTCTCTGTTCACTTACCTCAGATGCTAAATGATTGGGTAATTAGGTTTTCAGAATATATTCTCAAACTTTCATTTTAAATTCCACTCGCAAATTCAGCTGAAAATGTTAGTTACACTGCCCGAATTAATTTACAAGTCACATTCGTGAACTGTAGAATAATTTTAAAAGAAATATAAATAAAACACAGGTAAAATAATAGGGCTTAGTAGCAAAAAAATTGCATCTTTGTTAAAATCTGCAAAATAAAATCGACTTGAAATCGAAGTAAGGAAAATTTTCTTCCCTCCAAACTAATTTGATATTTTAATTTACTTTTATTCTTAAATATTTGATTTACGTAGTTTATGTGCAAAACTCGAAATTAAATAAAGGAAAATTTAAACCTATTAAGAAACATAGTTAAAGATAAATATTTTAAATGCGTTTTCATTAAAATTCGGATCTGTAATACAAAAAAGGTAATACATTTCAAATACTTCTCTTAATTGATAACAAATCAATAAATCTGTTTCATAAAAAAATATTTTCATTAATTACACGATGTCTTCGCATCGTGTCACTAACAAAACTTAAAATTACAAACTCTTATTTTTTCAAAAACTACAAAATCTATTTATTTTCAAAAATTACTAATGTTTATTACTATGTTTACTAATTTTAAGTAACTACTACTGTTTACTAATTTTAAGTATATCATTGACTTTGATAAGAAAATATTGATTGATGCAATCGTAACTAATTAAAACAAAGCGACTTATTTACTTGTATACTCCAACCTATGATAAAGTTGTATTAGAATTTATATTTACATAATTATTGTAAATGAAAAACTTGGATGTGATTACAACTGTTACAGCGGTGGGATAATAGTTGTAATTGTGAGTAACTGTTATAAGTAACAGTTACTCACAAAAAGTGGATAATTTTGAGAAATTGAGATCAACATAAAATAATTTGAACTAACATATATAAATTAACTTCAAATTTACATAAAACATCCAATTGAATTTATTGCTCAAATGATGCACCAAATATTCCATGACGCAATTTAAAAATTTGTTTCAAATATCTATCTAAATAATAATTATTTAAATTATTTATAAAATTTCAACAAGTCGATCAAGTCCTAAAAAACCACGTTTTAAATGATACATATACCATATCAACCATACCATATACATGATACTTATATGCCCTATTTTAAATGATGCATATATTGTCTAAAAGAATTCTATACGAGTTCTTTTAGATAAATATTATCAATACGAATTTAAAGTAGCTTCTTTAACGAAAAAAATACGACTTCTATATCGATTTTATCAAATAATTAAATTATATTTTATGTATGAATTATTCAATGCTTCTATTTTAAGAAATCCGATGCAGAAGTTGTTTTTAAAATTGCCAAATAAATAGTAGACATGACTGTCTGTTTACTAATTTTCAACCTATATTTTTATACATACAAATGTTTAAAGATAAACTTTAAACCAGGTAAATATATGCTTAGGCATAAACTTTAAACTGGGTAAATCTTGGCTTAGTAGATTACATAAATTAACTCCCAAACTTCACTCAAATTTTTACTATTATATCTGAAATAAATTATAGTAAATCCTATATTATTAAATCCCTAATTACTATTTATTATTATAGTAAATTATTATTTTTGTAACACAAATAACTTTCTAAACATGTGCTTGACATTGTGTCCAAGATTTAGGCCTACTATTTATAATTTAATTGAATTATCAATATAAAATAAACATAATTAATTTCATAAATTAACTAAATACTGAAATTTTTCATACCTTTTATTTTATAGTTGCGAATTATTAAAAGTATAAGCACCGAACTTCATTTCTGTTGAAGTTTCCGACTGCCAGCGTACTCCAGGAAAGTTGTTAAAAACTGCTTAAACGACTGACAGTGCTTGATGAATTATTATAGCCAATTTGGCGAGAAATTTAACTGCCATATTGCAGACAAAAGATAGTTCTTATGATCAATGCCTACTGTTTATCATTATGAAATTACTCTATCCATTCTTGCTTAAAGTGTGATATATCGCCAATGTTGCATGGTAGCTAACTGGTGTGAAATTATAGTGAGTACGAATGGTTTTTTCCTAATTATTAATACTTTTTAGATGAATCAAAATAACGAAATGACATGTGTTTAGAAGGATATATTTTGTCAATGTTACACTAATTGTAATGAATTAAGAACACATCATTATGTGTAGTAATCATCATATTCCTTAAAAAGACTTAACAATATCGTCATGTAAAAGCAATAAAGAATTAATAAATGTAGATTAAAAATGTATACTTTATTACTTTCACAAGGAGTGTATAAAAGATTAATCAAATTTATATTTACTTTTTTTAAGTTTATTTTTAAATAATTTGAAAATTTATGTACTTTTGTTCATAAAGTCAATCGAATTCCCAAAAAACATCGAATAATTTTGAAATTAGTTTGCTCAAATGTTTGACCAACTATTGAAAAATGTCGCCAAATGCCATCAAAGAGGCAACAATTGGATTTTTAAAAAAAAATAATTTTTCAGTTTTCGGAAATAATTCTACCACCAATTCTTACATAACGGTTTACTGTTAATGTAGGGTGTAATTTAAATTAATTTCGTGAAAATTGTGTGACTGGCAAGAGTTTTTTTGTTAAAAGACATTTGTATATAATCTTACGAAGGTTTTAAAGATATGCTTTATTTATAGAAACACTACAGGACTATATTAGAGGAAACGCCCTCAGTTGAAAGATATTATCTCACTGGTACGTTTAGTTTTTTATATGTACTTTTCCTTCATCTAATAACTCGAGACCCATCATTAAAAGCATGGTGGTGTAATTTAAGTGCAATTTAATGCAATTTGAATTTGTTTTGAAAATTTTGGGTGTAGTGGAAAAAAGGTCATTTTGAGTTTCATAAAAAATTCTTAGAGATTTGTTTTAAGGGTTTTCATTTGAACCATTCAATAAAAATTAAAAAATCCGAACTTTTTCAACAAACTAAGCAGTTTATAAAAAGGGTTCCACCACATATAATCTGATTCAACATGAACTTGTACTTGAGATTAGTTTTCTAAGGTATCCCTGAACTTCATTAATAATGGCAAAATGTATTGCTTGGGTAGTAATAATAATGGTAAATGTGTCCTGTATTTGTATATTTTGTATAAATGTTTGTGTTCTTTTTTGATCTGCTAATGCAGT